>VZRW01002940.1:736243-917186 GCA_013398125.1 Aegotheles bennettii
AAGATGATTAAGGGAGTGGAACATCTCCCTTATGAGGAGAGGCTGAGGGAGCTGGGGCTCTTTAGCTTGGAGAAAAGGAGACTGAGGGGTGACCTCATCCATGTTTACAAATATGTAAAGGGTGGGTGTCAGGACGATGGAGCCAAGCTTTTTTCAGTAATGACCGATGATAGGACAAGGGGCAATGGATGCAAATTGGAGCACAGGAGGTTCCATGTGAATATCAGGAAGAACTTCTTTACTGTGAGAGTGACAGAGCACTGGAACAGGCTGCCCAGGGGGGTTGTGGAGTCTCCTTCACTGGAGACATTCAAAACCCGCCTGGATGCGTTCCTGTGTGATGTACTCTAGGTGACCCTGCTCTGGCAGGGAGGTTGGACTAGATGATCTTTCGAGGTCCCTTCCAACCCCTAGGATTCTGTGATTCTGTGATTTAAAATAACAATAAAATAAAACTTTAAATAACATTTATGATGAACAGTTATCATCTAGCTATATACCCATATATATGATTAACTGGCATATGCAAAAAAGAACTTCTCATTTTCATTCAGGTAAGACTGAAATATTACAGGAGCCACTAGAACAGAAGCCTATCACATATTTAATGAAATTTTGTAATTTGATGGAAAACATTCAAAGCAAATGACAGAGTCCTGTTCTATTACTTCAAATTGTCAAAAATACTTGCAAAACTCAATATGAAAAAATGGTTTATTATTGTTATATGGTCTTCCCTGGAAGCAAACATCCAAGTAAGAGGGGAAGAAAAAGAATTTTTTGATACCACCAACTTACAACATAGGGAGTGTCTTGAGCTTTGGCATCACTGTATTTCTTTCCTAGTCCCAATATTAACGCTTGGCCCTTGCTGAAAAAAATGTTCTAAACTGCAAGCCAGAGACTGTTTAGTTCCAATATAAATACTTAACACCCAGTATCTTTTTAATGACTATCCAAGAAACACAGATAAAATCATCTAACTACTCATCACTGCCAGGATCATATGGACCTGTTTGCAGTCATTAAGTAAGAGAATGAAGAAGATTCACGAACACCCTGTGTTTCACCCACTAACTAAAAATCTGTTCCCTCCTATCAAATCTAGTATGAGCAGATTGGTGCATGATTTCAAAGAGATTTTTGATTCAAATAGAAACACTTGGTTTAGTATCTTGCATTTGCATTGATTGGCAGAAATCTTAAAATCATGTATGAGTTAATTTTTTGTGTTTTGCCTCAAAATGTATTTTATTACTAACTCAGTAATGCATTTGCTTAAACATAGGAATTTCAAGTGTCACTATACCAAATCGTACAATATGATTTCAGACCTGCTAAAACAATCTGAAAAATGTGAGTGATCTAAATTTAAGACAGCTGTGCCTAATGACTGATTAATCTCTGCACTCGGCCTCCTTGACGGATATTGTACTGAGACTATTTACACTTTCTCTACCATATATTTTTTGGATGGAAATATACCAGTACTTAACATCAGCCTAAGTTATACCATGACTTTCAGGAAATTTCCACTGCCAGCAAGTTGTTTTATGGAGGAAATCCTTTCAAGTATGAGGTGTTATACAATATGAATTGCTAGCATAAATGTTTAATGGTGTTCTCCATCACTACTGAGTCCCACACAGGTTAGCACGATTTTTTTCCTCACAGCAAAGAGAATAGAATAGAGAAAAATAGAAAAGAGTTTTCTTCATTGAGACAATACGCAGAACTACTGTGGTTCAGTCTGAACAGAAATACTTTCCACAGAAGAAATACAACCCATCAGTATGAATGGGATTCCTTTGTAGGGAATAAATATCAAATCTGTTTTAAACTTGCATTTCTCTCTTAGTCAAAGGTTGACTGACATCCAAAACAGCTGTCAATCTTTGGCTGTACTATTTGGAAATCTCCCCATATAAGGTAAAAGGAGCCTGTAATGTTTAAATGCTTTTTCACAGAAATGACTGAGAAGGATACAATGAATGAATTACTGGAGACAAGGACCTAATGATCTGAAACCAGCAACTGACCATGAGGAAAAGCCACAACATCATAAGTATATAAACAGGATAAATAATAACATGATAAATAAATAACACAAGATAAATAAGATAATAAATACAACAAACATTAAGATAAAAATAAACGATGTATAATATGCAGATTGTACTCATATATGCATTTTACATGCCAACAAAACAGGTATTTAGCAACAAATTACAATTTTACAAAGAAGAATTAAAAACCTTTAGTGGGGCACCTACTGATGCTTCCATGGAAATTATGTGCTTTAAAGATGAATGTTGCCTAGGTTTCAGAAGAAGAGGCCAGCTATAACTAATACTTTCTATAAAACCTTGACATTTGCTTAATACATTTGAAGTAGGCATATAAAAATAACTGTGTACTCTCCAGATCCAGCAAGGATATCATATAGCAAGTCTGTGTGCCATGTGTTCTATGGGAATCTCCCTTTCTAACTGTATAAAGCATAAATTTCTAGCACTGACAGGTCATGACATATTGGATCACACCTGTAACTGGTGCAGGATTCAATACTTAGGATGTCTGGGGCCTTGGTTCAGAGTAATTTTAGGAAGAAACACCTTTCTGGCAAGCTGATCCTGTTTAGTTTCTGCTTTTAAACAGAAGCTGTGCAGAGATTTGGAATGGTAGTACTACACTGGTAAACAGAACTCACCCAAATTAACCAAAAATGTAGAATCCATGCAACTGTACTGAACAGATAGTTCAGCTTTCCCCCCTGCCCGTTATGACCATGAATTTAAAAAGTACCAGCTTGCTACGTGGCTAACATACACTCATATAAAAATATGAATCAACTTCTAACTTCTTTCATGATGTGGCATGCATCATTACATTTAAGCACATGTATACACATCAGCAAGCAAGCAAAAATTGTGTTAAGAAAAGAAGAGGTACAAATTGGAGTCCACTGTGAGTGTTACTTCCAATATTTGCTATGGGAACATGAATAAATCTTAACTATGTGAATAGATATACAGATCAAAAGTTTTGCTAGATAAGCAGATAAGTCTGAAATCCCAGATAGTCTACTGGCACAACTCTGGAACGGTGAGGTAAAGTGGGTGCCAAAGACATTAACACCCAACTTAACAGGAACTGTAAGGAATCCAAAAGGAGATGTTACTTTTCGAGCCACATCACACACACCATTCCTACTATGAATGTAGAAATATTAGGATTGTGAATATGAAGCGAATGAAAAGACAAAGGTAAATGCATTCTGCCCACCAAAAGGATTTTGGACAGGACTACTGCAAGCTGTTCCCTGACTATCAATATGAGGAGGTCAAGAACACATCTGTCCCTTAAAACATTTTCTTGCAAAGTGTTGTTTCTTAGAAGAGGTACTTTTGATTTGCACTATCTTTACATCTTCTGTATTGCTCAACTATTTTTGCAAGGTGGTTCAAGAAACTCTTTTTAAGTTACAAGTTAGCATGAAAGACCCTGTTCAAGAATTACAGCCAACTGTATGCCAAAATTAATTTAAATAAGGATCCTTGAGAGAAACAAGGGACAATCTGGATGAAATATTCAGTGGTGGATTTAATATGGATTTAGGACTATGTATACAATAGAATGGGGCTGGTGCCAGGCGTTTGAAAACATTAAGTGCCGATCCTTGAAATGGAAAACAGATGTTACGGTTCCAGTCCTAAATGATTCTATTAAAAATTGTGATCTATGTGGTAGAGTGGCATAAATAATACAACATGACAATAAATTGTTTCCGTTGCTTTAGCTGCATTGTATTACTAGGTAGGAAAGCCATAGTCATGAGTGGTAGTATATTAACACCACTAACTTCAAAAATAAGTTATAGGAAGTTAGCTAAAAGTTGTAATACGTAAGTAATTTGGTGTCTGGACATCCATGTAGCTAGAAGGCAGAATTATAAAATGTTTACTAGAAGTCATACTTAAGCATAAGTCAAAAATTCTAAGAAAAGGGTCAGGGACAATTATGGATGTACCACACCTGATCCAGCTGCTAAAGAAATGTTAGGCAGGGTAATGTGAGAAGAGTAATCAAACACCACTGAAGAAGTTAAGCGCGTAGCAGAATACCTGGCTACTGGTGGGAGCCCTGCTTTAACACTGTATATTAACCAATAGGTCCCAGTTCTACAACTTGCTGAGGCTACTGCCAACCAATTAAATTTTACATGCTACTGTCCTATGAAACAGAGCTTCACAGGAGCCATCGTATTTGCTGCTCTGTTTGAACAATACTACATCTCCTCCAAGTTTGCTTGACATAAAGAGCTTGTCAAATTATCAAACAGGGATTTCACTCCTATGGTATTCCACTAATGTCTTAGGAGAAATTGCCAGAAAATATGTCAGCTCCATCATACATTTAGAAAATACTTTGCCCTCCACCTTTACAGGAATTCCTTGATTTTCTTCCTCAGTCCTTAAATGGATTCTTCTGTCCTTCTCATTCAAAAACTATGCAGGGATGAAGTCAGTCATAGCATAAAGCTGCTCAGCTCCAAAAGTTGGTGTTTCATTTTCTCCCCAGCAGTCAGTTGCATGGAGAGTCCAACTCTCCTTCTTTTGAATATTCCAGACCTCCTCATGATGTAACATCTAGTAGACACTGGACCCTTTTTTTTTTTTAAGCTCCCTTGTAGTGCAGTTGTGCTAAAAGATGGTGCATTACCTTCATATAAAATGTTCTCTCAGCAACCATGGTCTAGACATACTTGGCTGAGTGAATGCAGCGGGTTCTTGAGCCAGGGAGCTTTGAAAGGATTAGTAAGAATGTTTTCTTCTGAATCTCTTCTAATCCTCTCACACACACACATTTTACAAGCATAGTATATGGGCAGCAAGTGGTCAGGTATTCCAAAATTTGTCCAACAATATCTACTTCATGGAGAAACATACTTGTATTACATTCATTACTTGTCATCCAAATCCCACTGAAATTAGTGGAAAGGCTCCCTTTGAAATCAGTAGGAGATGGGCCTAGGAATTAGCTCTAGTGAAATGCCATCTACAAAAGAGTAAGTATAATTTACTGTTCTTAATTAACCAGGAATAGCTTGCTGAAATCACAATTTACTTCATGGCCCTTTGTAAGTGTGGAAGATTTTCAACTTAAAAGTTGTGGGATTCATTGTACCACAAATGCAGCACAATTAATGGCCTTTCAGAGCCCTTTCACCTCAGACAGTACAGACAGAATCCCCACGGAGACCTCCTAAGTTATCTAGTCTTATAAAGGTCTTGAATTCTGAAGGAATATAATGTCCATTTTCGTGGTTGGTTTATGAGTCTATTCTTTAGTTGTCAAATTTCATCTTAAGTTAAACAAACCTCAGGCCCACCAGGACAACTACAAAAAGCTATATGATATAAAGAAAAAAAAAATTAATGCTATCACCAATAGCTTTCATACTTGGTGGCTGCTTCACAGACACCTTAATCTCTTTCACACTTTTGCCGCTGGAAATGATCACTGCCAGAAGATTTGTTTTATCAATCTAAATTTATCTAACAGGTTTACCCACCTCAATGTTAAATTCACATCTGCAAACACTGTTACTGACCTTTTAGCAAAATGTTTAGTATGTAAATATTGTTGTCTATAATACAAAACACTTTTTTTTCCTGTCTGTGACAGAAGCTTCAAGCTAAAGCTGTAAATATTTGGCTTTCTGGCAGTTCACTTACACACCAGTTCCTTCATTAAGATCTTGCCTTCAAAGCTTTTCAGAACAATGCCTGTTGCTGTCTCAGAGGTTAGCTATGCCTTCCCACAGCAAGCCTGAGAAGCTTTCACACACGTTTTTAGTGATGATATCTGTTCCCCTTTCTGTCATCTATTTACAGAACTGGTTTGCAATTTCTGAAACAAAAGTCTGCACATGTGTTCCTGAGGCCACACTGCAAATTTCTTATTTACAGCAGTCCCTTTCACATAAACAGATGTGTAACTAACTACAGGATTTATCTCAGGAGTCTCTAAGAACTGATAGATTTAAACTAAGCAAACACAACACCCACCTTTAGTACAGTATGAAATCTGAACACAAGCCTTGATGCTCTATGAATCTGTTAATTATCCATCAAATATGCAAGACAACATCTAGATGTACACATGTAATCCAATTTAGTTTTTTTACAAAGAAACTTATGAGAAAGTAATTTTATTAAGACTTCTTTTGATTTGAAGAACTGTTTTGAATCAATTCCTTCTTCACTGATCCCATGCAAAAGCAAAAAATTTTGTTGGTCCCCAGTGCAACACAGAAAATATTCATCTCATTTAACACACAGCCTGGAACACAACTGTGGAAGCTAAGAAATGTCATTGAAAATGGGAAATGCTGGGGAGACATGTCCATCACTGAGACTTAATTCCACTGCAGCTGAAAACAGGACAATTGGGCAAATAATTAGGTTGAATAAGTTGTTGGGAAACTGAACATAAAGACAACTCACCAGAGAAGCACAAAGTGAAACCAAAATGGTTTCTGGTTCATTTCAGATTTCCAGTTCTGGGCCTGAAGCTGCTTAGGTTCAGTTCCAGTTAAATCAACAGCAGTCTAATATAAGTTGGGTAACATGGTTTGGTAAATCAGCCCACATTGCAAAACATGAGAGAAATGTAAGTATCACATGATGAAAGCTGGCTTACAAAAATGGGCTTTGGCCAAGAAGGCAGATTGGTTCTTTTCCCTGCTTCCTAAACACAGTGTGAGCACCTCTGAGATTTCAGTGCTGCAGGTGCATCTGGTAGTCTGAGCAGGACTGGTCAGAAATTCTGGCATTGCACTCCCCAGGACAGTGTCCAGAAACACTACAACCAGAGCTTGGCAGCTGCAGGATAAAGCCTCTTTAGCCTGGTTTCCCAGGCTCTGAACTACACAAAGCTGAGTTTTGTTTGTTTCCTGTTTCAGATCCTGTGTACCACTCTTGGGAGATTAGTTGCCCAGGCTCAAGGCCAACTTTCATAATGCAGCCATCCAGCCTTGAACCACAGAGCTGAGATGCCTCCTGCTCTCCTTTTTCCCAGGAGGTGCTTCTAAGTTCAGGGGCTCACCACTGGTCTCTGAGCTACACTGCAGGTACACCTGTGCTGGATCTTGTATCACCCTGATTCTGACCCTGGTCCTGACCTGCTGACTTGATTTTTCTGGCTTGATGTAGCATCTATCTCATCATCAGGGATCAGCCTTGACACTGGACTGTTCTCTGAGTCTGGCAACCATCATCAGACCTGCCCTACTTGCTCTGGAACTGGGGACATGCATCATTTTTGGTAAGACAGCACTGTCTGCCTTGTTTGCTGTGATTCTCAGCTCTGGGTTCATCTTCTCCCATGGATCAGCATGCCCGCATTGCTCCTGACACCATAGATGAGACTGATCAAATTAGTTATTTCTTTTTCCACTAGTCAAACTACCCCACTACAAGTTGCAGTCAAAGCAAAAAGAGATCTCCTGCTTTGAGCAATGCAGCTTGCTTACTGAACAGAAAAAAGAAACCCAAAATAAGCAAATTAAGATTGCTCTAGATAAGCTAAAACTCTCTGAATCAAAATAAGCAGAAAATGCACAACTTTAATTTTTCCCCTAACCAGAGGAAGCTTGCACTGTGCGGTTGTTACCTACATTTTACTGTATGTCATGCTGTAACAATGCAATCAACATTGGCTGATTGAGTAATGTGTGATAAGAAGAAAATAAATGTAGAATATATCTGTTCCTGCATGCTCCTACATTCTTTATAAAGTTATGGGGAGACACCATTTTTTCTTCTTAATCTAGGAATGCTAAAAATTTGACCAAAAAAAGATCATTGAATGGTTTTAAATTACTAGACAAAAACCTGTAACACTACTGGCAACTGGTGACTATTAGAGGGAATCTGAAGAGAACCTAGAGCTTGGGTAGCTGAGAAAAAGCAAAACTTTCTAATTGAAAGATCTGGTTTTCTGCAATGTACAGTCCTTAGTAAAGTTCTACATATCATGTAACAAACTGCCATGTGAAACAGATCTGTGACCCACACAAGCTAGCATTCAGGATCTGAGAGTGACCAACAAAGGTATTTCAGAAAGAGCCACAAAAATCATGACCTAGTAAGACTCCACAGTAACACTAGCAAAGTTTGGCTTTATTCACAGCCATTAAGGCCAACGGCAAAATGTTCTTTAATTTTAGAGATTTCTTACAGAACGTTTGTACACTAATTAAGAAGGTAAAGTCTCAGAACATCAATTAACAATACTGGAAAATACAATAAATTGAAAACCTCCAATCCTCAAAGCAAATGTAACTAATTTCTGTCACAGAATTTGAAACCAAATTTCACCATCCTATCTCACCAATTTGTGTCCTATAGTAAGATACAAGATCAATAAAGTTGTCCACAAGGTGGCACTTACAATCCTTATGAATCAAAATGTAGAAGGTCCATGCAAAAAAAAAGTTAATTTAATATATCTAAACACGAAGTTTGTATTGCTTTTCTTTTCAAATCAGCCTCTACTACATGAGCAACAACTACTGTTATTTTGTTGTCGGTAATACGTTCTTAAAATTTATCAGTCAATCCAAAGATTTGATTTGGGACATATTTTAACCTGAAATAAAATGTTACACAAAACTGAACCGATTTTTCTTGCATCATCCGCTCTCCTTGTCTGGAGACCAGGTGGACTTCATTTATCAATCACAAATAAATATTTTAATCCAAATCTTGCTCTCTTTCCTCAAAAGGAATTCTCACTGACTTCAAAGCTGACATGAACTGGAAATTTTCCAAGTCACAGAAGCCAGCCTATTTATAGATTTGACAATGTAGAATTACATCAATTCCATGGTCATCACAATCCAAAATTTAGTAACAGATTTAACTGACTTTTGGTTTTAAGTATATCAAACAGAAGTATATATTCCATCTTTTCCACTTGTTTGTATTTTTGTGTAAAATTTAATCACTCCCACTGAATCTGTATAAAAGAGTAGAGAAAGATAAAGTTAGGGAGCATCTGAGAAAATTTTATGTACACAAATCTTTGGGACCAGATGGGATGCAATCCAGGGTGCCAATAGGGTTGGATGACATCACAGTGAGGTCATGGTGATTGGTGACAATACCCATGACTGAAAAAAACCAATGCCACATCCATCTTCACTAAGGGCAAGAAGGAGGACCTGAGGCTCAGTTGCAGGTTTGTCACCCTAATCCCAGCTCTCAGAAAGACTGCAGAGCTTTCCTGGAACTCATTTCCAAGCACATGAAGGACAAAAATATTATTTGGAAAAACTGTCATGGATTTACCAATGTCAAGTCATGCCTGAACAAGCTACTGTCTTCTATGACTAAACTACTAGTTCAGTGGATAAGTGGAGAGCAGTGGATGTTTTTCACTTTGACTTTAGCGAGGCGTTCAACATAGTCTCATGGTATTCTTAAAGTAAAACTGGACAAATCCAGACTGGGTAAATTGGCAATATTATGGATGGGAAACCAGCTAGATTGCCAAACTTTAAGGGCAGTGATCACTGCTCCAAAATCCAACCGACCAGCAGTTACTAGTGGCATCCCTCTGGGAGGCCTACTGGAGTCAATACTGTTCAACATTTCTTTAAGGACCTGCACAATTAGGCAAGAGCGTGCTGTCAGCAAATGTACAGATAATACTAAATCGTGGGGAGTAACCAAGATACTGGAAGAAGGACTGCTACTTAGAGTGACCTTGACAGACTGGAGAAATGGGCAGACAGGAACCACATGAAGTTCAAATGCAAAGCACTGTGTCTTGGATGGAATAACTCCATGCACCAGTACAGGCTGAGTGCTCACTGGCTAGGGAGTAGCTCTGCAGAAAAGGACCTAGGGATCCTTGTGGACAACAAGTTGAACATGAGCAAGCAGTGTGCCCTTGCAGCAAAGACAGCATCTGCACACTGGACTGTATTAGCAAGGGTGCACCCAGCAGGTCAAGGAAGGTGATTATGTCATCTATTTGACACTTGAGAAACCACCAACAGAACAGTGCCCAATTTTGGGATCCCAGTACAGGGCATTTACTTTAAGAACATTTCTGAAACGAAAGCATTAAAAGCTTCTGAACATGTCAAAGATAAACCTTTCTCCTCTTCTTTTTCCTTTTTTCCTTACCCACGCCCCTCTTCCACCTCTACAGCCTCCAAAAGAAGAAAAGTGAAAATATGAAATGATACAAAGTAATGTGAAACCATATGAAAGCAAATTATTATTAAAATAATACAACACCAATTATCAACTGTTTCCACTGGACATCTTGTAAAATAATCTGCATCACCACCTTTTCATGTTTTCTGTTCAAAGTTTTACCACCAACTAGCAACGGTTCTTTATCTCTTATTAATTCCTGTTAGTTTTATGAGACATTGTCATTGTAGAACAGGCAGTACACATGATTAAAACTGGCTAGATGTAGACATCTACATGTATACTTTCAAGAATTAAGGTTTCATTTATGTGCTACTATTAAAAGCCATGCCATCTTTAAAGTAAAACAAACATAAAGCAAAGACCCTTTATTCTTTCAAAACCAGATTTCTTTTTCTAAAGAAAGCCTCCAGACTCATGGGCATCTCACAGGAATGACAAAAAATACTTTAAAACAATAAACTCAAAATTTTACATGGTAAGAAAGGCCAATGATGTTTGGCAAGAACAGCCTATTTTTTCTCCAGATGAATATTTATGCCTAGGAATGCCTACTTCTTTTATAACAAGCAAGACCATAAAAACAAAGCCAGGAGATTTTTTTGCCTAAAGAATGACTATGCAAGTAAATGGAGGAGAAAGAAAACGATAGGCTTTGAAGTATGTCCTTTCATACCATTACTACTACTCTATTCACTCAGAACTCCAGCTTCCAGGAATTTGTATTAATATAAACTCAGCTGCCTTATTTCACTTCAGGTTGTACCCCACAGAAGATCTATACCTCTCCCTTCATTTGCACATGCAACTTAACATTAGTGCTTTCTGTTTCTAACGGCTCAAACTCAGAGCAAGTAGTGAATATACCTTTACAAACCCCAGGCACACACAGATTCGAAGAAGTAAACCAGGAAAATTAGTAAGAAAAAGTAAAATTAGTTAATGAATACACAACCCCAGACATTAGAATATATATTTGATACAGAGTTCCAAGCCTTTGGCTACTGTCAAAACCTTTGACCTTCAAGTATGAATTTACAGATTTAACTCCTACAGTTAGATTAAGATTATTCCTTTAATTGCTGTCTGTCTGTGACAGGTAATAAATGAGACACCAATGAAGATTTTATGACTCCCAGAGAGTAATAGCTAGCACATGCCAGTACATCCCTCTCCTGGTGGGATTCTCACCAAACGTACACCTAATTCACCAGAGCTATTCGCAAATGAGAAGAACAATACCAATTTTCAGGAACTGCTTTCAGTTTTGCTGATCCATGAGGTAGGCAAAATGTACATGCTTCATAGCATTCTAATAGAATAGCAAGCAAATTACACCACACAGCTTAAAATGTTTAAAATGCTTAAAAGCATTTTACTGTATGAGGTACTTAACATGTAGAAACAGAAGTGCAAGGTTCAGTGGTGCATGTCCTTCAGTGGAAACAAAATAAACAGAATGTCCAACAGTGAGGAACCATGCCTATACTTGTACAGCACGAGATACCTTCAGAAAACTTCCAAAGGCAGAGTATAGCCTGTTTGTCTTACTTGAACATCTCATTTGTCTTAAGGTTGCAGCCTAACCCTCAGTTGCTTTACAAATCAAAGAAGCAATGTTGAGAATTTATGTTCAACCACAGGGTAACAAACAACATTCTAATAGCTCTCACTTGATTTGTGGTTAGCTATAGCTATCATTTCTACCCAAACATTTGATCCTGCGTGGCTTTCAAGTATTTTTCAAATATTTCCTGCTGTCCACAGACCTAATGCTCACAAATCTTTGATGCTGTTTACAGCCCTTCACAAATAGGTTGTGGTCACATCCAGATACCACTCACTTAATTAATCACAAATTTTCTACCTGCACAAAAGCCGTTTTCATTACCTATCTGTGCTTTATGTTGAACTTCATTTTGTCAGATAAATTTCAGACAGCAAGAAGAAACAAACTATTCATTTTTGACAACCTTAAGAATCCAAATGACATTTATAGTATCTGGATATGCATCAGATTAAACACCCTTTCACTAAGACATTCAGTGGTTTCTTGCTGGCTAGAGAATTACTTGAGAGAAAAAAGGTTTTATTTCTGTTACAATGGAAAAAGTAAAGCCATCCAGGAAAAGCAGTCATGTGAAAAGATGGTCTTAAAGATACCGACTAGTAACAGCTAATAAAAAAGGATTAAAAATATAAAGCATGCATCTCACACTGGTTATCTCTGACAGTTAAAAAAACAATTTCTCTTACATTGTTTCTGTTCTAAGGGAAGATAATATAAATGGGACTTGCAGCTCTCTCATACACGAAACCAATTTAAGGAGTATGAAATCAAGCTAACCGCCAGCAACACCACAGCAATAAAGAGCTGAAATTGAAATAGACCGTTGCTGGCTATCATCTTATCAAAGTAAAGATAGCTATTCAACTTGGAGACTTCTACAAATTTTTTATTAAAGAAATTTGTTACTCAAGTGTTTTGAAGTGGCCGTGTTAGTAGTATTAAAGAATGAAGACGATTAAGATGTCTCATCATAATATATACATTCCACTGAAAACTAGAAAACATATCCTGAAGGTGAGTTCAAGCCTTGTAGGCCTTTTATCCTCATTTAATCATAAACAATTCTGTCAGCAGCACTCATTTCTCCCTGGGCTAGAATAAATCTGTCTTAACCATCCAAGAGCCTCTAGGCACCAAACCCAACCACAGGCACATGACCATAACATAGGAGGAGACAAATTTCACCATGCCTGGACCCTAGCATCAGTCTGTTCACATATATATCTGCTGCTAGGGCATTCAGAAGCACATCTAGGGCCCTGGGGCTTCACTTTTCTTTTGTGTTTTCACATATTCAAGTGGATCAAATTGCTCACATCAATTAAGGATGGGAATACTGCGATACTAAAAACAACAAAGTACCTGAAATTGAAAGTTTCACTATTTTTTTCATCTGAACATTACATCTGCAACTAGAAGCTCCATATCCAAGAAAGTTCTAATGATCAAGAGGTACAACAGGTTCAAATGGTATGTCTATCTCCAGAATGCACTAACTGCTTTTTCATTTTGGAAAACTTAAAACCACAAGGATATTAAAGTTGCTTTAGTCACACATAATGAAGCACTCATGTCTGCCTGAATATACTGACTTGCTGGAAATATGCCAATTTACTTGGTATCACAGATCCAGCAAGAGTAAGCAAACTTTATGCTTCCATTTATACAAATCAACTGAAAAGGCAGAATACCATTTCAATATCTAAGGATCGATACCAACTCCACAGATTGCAGTTGTTGAAGAAGAGTATCTTGTTTCATAGAATCTGTACACATATATGAAATGTCTGTTTATGATGTGGATCATAAGGTTAAGGACTTCAAAAATGCAGACAGAGCTTGGATGTACAGCGTACTGAATCCAGTAACAGTGCAGTCTGAAAATCCATGAACAGTTCTTAAAACCTAGCCTTATTGGACTTTGTTCACAATGACAAGAAACAGTTAAATAAAATAATACAATTTATGTCACTGATGTTAACTCTATGCCTTCTTAAAACAACTCTTACCTAAGTGGCTAAAGCTAACACACAAGTCAGCACTGCCCTGATCATATCTCAGTATTATTGTTGGCAAGTGGTACTATGCCCATTTCAGGATTAAATTAAAGGTCTCCACAATTCTCCTCAAAAACTTGATACTTCAGAAAACAAGTGTAAAACACAATATAATCCATCCAAAGATATGGCTGTTTCCCCAGTTTAACATATCTACTCCTTGCTGGCCTCAAAAGATTGCATTTTAAGTTTTCTCCTGAACTCTTACAATACCCACCATTATTTCATTCTGGTTCATGAACATCATAAAGAGTGTAAAAAACAGTAATAATATTTGAAGACAACATCAGGAAGAGAGCTGAAGAACACAAACAGTCTCAGTCTCCTGAGACACTCCTATGTCAGCGAGTTCCACTGTTTAACTACATGCTGTATCACTTTATTGTGAGACTAACACTACATAATTTCTGCCAATGCCTTGTAGTTCTTTTACTGAGAAACACAATGACAATCATTTTTTCTCCACACTCTCATGAACTCAAGTTTTATGGACTTCACTCAGCCATTATCACCTAAGTTACCTTTTTTCCAGAATGAAGTGTTCAGCCTATTGAATCACTGCTCCTGCTGTTCATTTCCCTTATCATCTCTGGTAGCTTAACTACACCTAACATAGTTCTAGATGGTCCTATTTGAGGCACTAATCAGTGAATGCTTAGATACACACATGAAATGTGTAGGTAAGTATTAATAAACAAAAAGTCAAGATAAAAAACCCAACAACATTGTTGAAATTCAGTTAAGAGATGGGCCTGAAATTTACTGTATGAGTTCATAGGTTTTTTTATATTTAAGTATTTCTTGAAGTCTGTGTTATAATAGTGTTGATTCCTCAGGATTCAGTACAGTCCACTCCACTGATAAGCAAAGATAAATGAACGCCAAAAGTCTCTCAGAGCAGTATAATTTGGATTAAAAATAAAATGCCTAGACACAAAGAATAGTCATTGATGACCTGCTTCAGAACAAAATATAAGTTAAACTAACACAATCTGTTCAAACAGCAAATTTCCAGTTCTAACAAGTAATGATTTGTTCACCTCATCCAAGTTCTCAGTGGACTGTAGAAACTTAAATCCCTGAGGCAGATACTACACTGCGCACAATTTACAGACAGGTAAACTTAGGACAAAGGAATTAAATAACTAGTTTCAGCCATTACTAGCATTACAACTCTTGTGACCTGGTCTAACATACAGAGAATCCAACTCTTACAAGCTTTTTTTATGAAAAAGAAATGCATGCAAACTTCTGCAGAATCCAATTCATAGTTAAGTACCATCACGTGGCAGCACTGTTCCCCAGAATACACAAACCTCAGCTTTCCAAGTCACTCAGACTTCTCAACTGCCTTTGTTCTGTAAAAGGAGCTTTACAAGTTTTACCTGCTTAATATGTGTAAATAACTGTCCCTAGAGGTATACTGTATTTAACAAATACTTGCATGTTTTGCAATTTCAAAGCTAAAAGAAATAAATATTTAATATCTCCTGAAAAACAACAGACCACATATAAATGTGCCCTAGTGTAATATTCCTGTAAACTTCTGTTGCTTCTATACTGCTTAATAATACGGAAGTCAAGAACAGAGACTGTGTGAGCTACCCTTGAGACAGGGGAAGTTAGATTCACTGTCTTTCTAATAATTCACAATGTGAAAAGAACTCTGGCCATTGCCAGTAGACTAGTCTCAACCGGCTTTATACTAGGGTTATGTTTATTCAAGTGTTCTCCTTTATGAAGGAGAAACTTGGCTTTATTTCAAGGTAAAGAAAAAACCCCCAAGCAGCAAAATATTTTAAGGACAGATGTCTGATCTTGAAACAGCAGCTAACATAGCCAGAATATATCTGTGCAATAAACACTTATTCATCAGCCCTCCCTTTCAACTGCATGTATTTCTTTTTACCCACTATGTTGCTCACAAAAAAGTAGCACAGAAAACAGTGTTCACTATTATCTCCTGGGACAGATTTAATTAATTCCTTTAATTCTAATAAAATCTGAAATTCTATAACAAGTGTAGCTTCTCTTTTTTTTTTCCCTCTGGGGGCTTAATTATGCCTATTACACCTGAAACTGTGCTACTGAGAACTATGAGGTGCATGGCCCAAACAGCAGCAACAACCAGGAACTTGATGCACAGGGTCTCTCCTACTACCGCTTCGACCTTTCTTCACCCTGCTATGCTCAGTTGCCCGGCTTATGTCTTTACTTCCTCTCCGCCTTGGTGTACCCACTTTTGAGACTACTTGCACTGATGCAGTTTCATCCCCAGCAATCTTTCAAGTTACAACTTAGCTTAAAAACAAACAAAAAAGAAATACAGGTAGATCTGGTAACTATAGTAATGGCTAATATTTTCAAATGCTTTCCAGTAATATCCCTGTTGCTTTTTGATGGTTATAGCTCTGCCAAAACTTAACAACTCACACTGAAAATTTCCTTGCCAGGTACTTGAAACAAACTGAACATTTATTTTCAAAGAAAATAAACAGTAAAAATAATTTAGTTTTTTCCAAAAACTAGGATTACACAAGATTTTGTGTTTTGTAAATATTTTTAAAAGAATTTAACTGGTTTACTCAGATATTCTTGTACTTTTCTTGTTTAAGATGAGGGGATTGGCAAGGAGGCTGAGACAGTACCAAGGATGTGCTCTTTCTCTTCTTATGAAATTATGTCCATGTCTAGTCAAGATTTAAACCCCTGAGTATCACCATGGCATCTAGTCAACACAGACTTGTTATGAATTGGGCAGCACAACACTAAAAAAATACCCCAGCTGTACTGTGCATGCTCCAGAGTTTCAAGTAAGTTCCAGACTTGGCCTGCAACTGCTACTGTCATGAAGGAAAGTGCACGAAAACAGCCTGCTGTCACTGAAGCAGTAAAACCAGCTCAGAAACAGTGTATTTCACTGTATGTGACTGAGAAAGAGACAGTCACAGTGGGTGATAAGGTCAGAAAGAGAAGCTGGAGCACAACTTACAGGAAGCATATTCTCCCAGCCCAGGGATGAAAGAAGAGAGGGCAAGTAGTTTATAGCCAGAGCCTGCAGAAACTGTAGCAAAGGATCCTGAGTCTTAACATTTCAGCCGTTCAGCAAACAGCTGATATCCAGTGGCTTTTTATCTAATGACTTTTAAACACTCGCCGACTTCTATGACAGTCAAGGTGATGAACAGTGCAAATACTCTGACATCCAGCCAGACACCCCAGACAACTGTTCTGTCCAAGACTCTCCTGCTTGCTCTGTCTTCTAGAAGGCCACAGCTCAAAAACTTTGGAATAACTTTTTTGCTATTAATCAAAATAGAATTAAAATCCATTTTGAGCACAACTACTAACCTAAGCTTTTATGACACATACAACTGATGAGAAAATTTAGTTTCTGTATCCTGATCAGATTCTAACTTGTCTGCTTCTCTCTGAATTTGAAATAGCATTCCATTCCTTACAAATGCTATTTAATTACAATTTTCCTAAACACCTACTCTAATACCCACCACAATACAATCACTGGCCAACTGTAGAGACACAAGACTATCAGGTATGAACAAAGAAATTTTTGATATTTAAAAACATCCAAAATCCTGGGAGAAGCTTTCTCTGAGGTAAAGACCTCTAGGAAGTGGGAATAACACGGTCTTACTGAAAATACCTATTGAAGACACACAAGACTTGCACAATCCCATATAAGAACTCTTCTGCTAAGAAACAAGAGCACTAAGCTGCATCACATATTTCGTTATTTTAAATTTGGAGAAAAGAAACAAATCCAGAAACCAGACCAGCTTTACTTAACATGGGAGTTAATATAATTTTCTGAGAATATAGTAGGAACTCCCTTTGCTTAGAAAACCTTGTTTGAGAAAACATATTCTACATAAAGAATAGAGGGCCTAAATTCCACCCTACATTATTCCTCTGAGTGCCAAAGAAATCATCAGTACCCAAATAAAAAGTAATCTATAGTCTGTGCAGTTCTCTAGGATCAGTTCAATTAAAGGAATAGTCAGTATTTCAGTCAATAAGATTATGTATTTTCTCTTATAAGAGGCAAAACTGAAGAAGTAGGTATGTCAAAATTTTGAATAGCTGTTAATTTTGTAGCCTAATACCTCAAAGCAAAATACTAACAGACAAATAGGATTATTATTATATGCCCTCTTCTCCAGTGTTTTTTAATTACAACAGAAATTCTAGTCTAGGTTGAATCAAATTAAATACTAACCAATAACAAATAACTTTAA
The DNA here is from genome assembly GCA_013398125.1 of Aegotheles bennettii. Taxonomy (NCBI): domain Eukaryota; kingdom Metazoa; phylum Chordata; class Aves; order Caprimulgiformes; family Aegothelidae; genus Aegotheles; species Aegotheles bennettii. The sequence goes on from VZRW01002940.1 coordinate 754,359, forward strand.
CACAGAAGCATACATATACCACCTCATCCTGATTGCACCAGTTTAAATATTGTGCACGCATATATGAAGTAGAAAGTAAAGCAAATACTAAAAGATCAAACTGCATAAAACAATATGATCATAGTTACCAATGTGCACAACGTAAAATACACGGTGACTAAGAAAAACACCTCTTGTCTGCAGATATTTTATACTGTTCTACACAGGGAAACATATGAACTATTGCTGAATAAAAACTGCTAACTTATGTTAAATCCTACATGATAAGTGCTAAAACACTGGTTGTCAAGTAAATTGATAATTACATATACTTTTTTCACAAAATGAAACCTTTAGCTTTATGTTTACATTATCTTTAGGCAACATAAGAAACTCATCCACACACATCTATCATTTCTGATGAGCTGATCTATACTCCATTTTTGCCAGGCTTATGCACTTATTGTACTCTAGATTTCTTAAGAAGCAGACATTTCCCACTGATAAAGCACAAGGCTTGCAAGAGAACATACACAACTGCCCAGCCTCATCATCCTTCCAAGTGTCTGTCACTTCATTTGCATCTTTATTTTCACTAGTGCTTTAGAGTCTACCCAGATGAAAAACAAAAATGATAAAGAACAGAATGTTTTTCACTATACAGATACTTAATGGTCTTGGCATAACAACCACTCTTGCTAGCTTAACTAGACAGCCACTTCTCCAGGATTTGCTTATTAGACTGAACATTATAAAAGGTAATACAGACATGCAGTGGAACACAGGGCAGATGAAAAACAAAAAGCCCAAGCAATTTTATGGAGTAATTGTCTGGAAACATTTTTAAATGTTTGCTTACCAGGACTACTCACCACTCTTGCATGAAAGAAACATCATTTTAATTCTATTAAATGCTTTAAAGTAGAAAATTCACCTTAATACAACATCCCAAAGACCTAACTCCACTGCAAGTTCTGACTACAGTGAAGATCTTACTCTGAACAAGGCCCTGAATGAAGTCTTCAGGATTGAGCTATAATTTAATGAGGTGTGCTACAAATAAGCAGAAGCTTAAGTGTCATAAATATGTGTATAATGCGAAGAAAAAACTACAATACACTCAAAAATAATATGCTAAGACATCTACATTTAAGGGCTTCGAAATGCAGTTGTCTTACCCAAATGGATTCCACAAGGTATCTCATAGTGATACTCTATAAAGAGCTTAATAATTAGTTCTTGCAAAAATGAGACTAACTATAGCATCCACCCACATGAATTGACAAAACTGCAGAAAAAAAACCCAAACACCAGAACAATTTCCTCATTCCATTAGTCCAGTCTTGCAATATGCCCAGACTCACTTGACACACAAACCAACCAACCAAACAAAAAAAAAGGCAAAATAAATTCTGCTCTTTTCCCTAGCACAAAGTAGTACAAAGCAAGTAACTGCAAAAGCAGGTACTACAGTGTCAATAAAATTTCTGGCAAACTTAGGTTGTTCCAATTAGAGAAACAGCCAAAAGATGTATGAAAACAGCCAAGAAAATACCAATGGCAAGCAAGGAAAGAACCAGCCAAGAGAACACACTGCTTGGTTTCCTATCCGAGGAAGGAAAGAAAGAAGAGAGGTGAATTTCCACCTGGAACAAATTCATAAAATAGTCCAGAGCACGGAATTCTGGCAGCCTTCTTTGCTGTTATACTGAATCAATATCCTGATCAAATTTGCCAACACTCCTGCACGCATCTGTTTTCTGCATTCATACCTACATAAATACTCAAGAAACACAGCTCCCTACTAAGCAATAGGAGTAGCTTGCGTACACTGAAGAGCAGAATTCTCTAACCACAAGAGGAACCATAGAAAGTAGGGTTTTCCAGCAGCCCTCTGCAAGACTAAGTGGAGGGAACAAATTTTTTTATTAGCATGCTATCGGCATTAAAAATTACAATTACACATAATCTGGGTCTTTACTCCTACAAGATTTACCTGAACAAAACAGATCACAGGAATTGTTTCTAAGCAGTTTAATATTACATAACTTTGGAACCAGAAACTCACAGGATGACGCGTTCGCTAGTCCTTACAAGAATCAGGGAACAGCATCTACTTATATCAAATTACCTGAAGGACTATATAAATTGCTGTCAACAAGCCACTGTAAACCTGCTGAAAATGGTTATTCTAATCATAGCTGTTGTTTTCCAGTGTGTATCTGCAGTCACGCAATACAGACAACCCATTGTATAAGAATAAATCTCCACATGAACATTTTAGACTGCATGCGTTGCTTACCTCTACATTTAACATCCAGATCATTAACAAATTAAATAAAATCGAAGAAAAATTTGCCTGATAGTTCAGATGAAACTCCAGAGTTGTAATAAAAGACAGATAGTACAATGCCGTTTTAATAAAATTTAGTGTAGCCAGGAAACTACTTTAACAGTGTAAAGGAATTAAAAGTATGTTGCATAATATTAATACACTGTGTTTTTAATGACAACAGACTGGCTGTGAAATTAGAAGAGATTGTAAAGACATCAGTGCTGGCTGAGGAAAATCAGTTTTAAGGTAGAGAGATCAATTAAAAGATTAGCAATTAGATCAGCAGAGGATACAATGAGATAATTTTATAAACAAGCAAATTGAGCAGACTAGTCTCCATTCTAGTGCAAACTGATGCTTGGAAAGTGATTCTATTCCTATGGATAATTTTGAATTATTTTTCATTAGTTGGATTACAGTAGTTTCTAGAGAATGCACTGCAAAAACTCTTACAAAAGCAGTTTCTTGAAATAGTCCAAAAGATAGTAAGACATAGAGAGTAAACCACAACACTGAATGACTGAGATACATCTTCAAAATGGCACAGAAGTCTGTGTAGAGCATTGTACCAAAATACTGATTGGTATGGATGAAAACATATTTGAGCTCCAGAAGAAACAGCAAAGCAATAGCTTAAAAAAATGGCCTGAATTGGTAACAAAGGACACTGTTCATTATCACAATAAAACTGAGGAACATGATGTTTGTGTCAAGATCAGACAACCTGCACCAGTGGAAGACACTGCACTCTGGTAAAAGCAGGAGGGCAATGTGGCTACAGCAGGTCACATTTACCATTCCTTTTCTTGTTGGTGCAACAGGAAGACAGACTGTTGCCATGAAGTTACCTCTAACAAGAAAAAATGGACAATGTGCAGGAACTCTGCCTTGGATTTATAGAGTGAGCTTCTCAGTCAAAAAGTCACACCTAAATTAAGTTAGAAGAGATCTGCCAAAAACATAAGTCTTCCCCACCAAGCAAGAGACAACTCAGGAGACAAAGTGAGGACAGGAGAGTCAGCATTCCTTGACCTCCACATTACACAGAAGTGATGCCAGCCAAACCACTGTGACAGACATGTCTTGATGTTTCATACGTAGGTATGTGAGTGGAAGTGGTAAAATCAACTTGTATTGAGATTTTACTGTAAAACAAAATTTCTCCTTCCAGAAGATACTGTATAGAGTTTTATCACCCTAACTTCCTACATCTGTACAAACTCAGTACAGTTCTACTGCCCATTTCCCTATGCGAACACAGTTGTTTTTATTTATTCTAGTTGAGCCCTTTTCTTGAACTACACTTTAAATCTGTTGATTTAAATGACTTTAGACTACTAAAATGCAGTATTAGGGTAAATAATGAAATACCATCATAGCCCTATGTACTCTTTCTGACAATGAGGACACATTCAAAATTCCAGCAAAAAATAACCACTTCATGAACGCAAATGCATAACATCCTTCACAAGTAATTGGCTTCCATAGCTTAAGCCTGACTAAAGGAGGTATCAGCACTGGAGTTCAAGAATTTGTTGAAGAAATTGTCTTTGTTATCTGTAAGCCTTTCAATCTCAGCCCTAGTGAAATTAAGAAAAGAAAAAACAGGACAAATAGTTTATAAGCAGAAAACCCTTCATCAGCTATGCATGAGGCAGCATGGAAGGATCTTCCAGCCTGTATGAAATTTTACACTGGTTGCCACTGGTTGTTGCATTTGTAAGCACTGAACACTAGACTTCTGGAAAGCAGAAGATAGGAACTCAACTCCAGGGGAGAGTGAATGGTTCCAGAACACCCAACATTCATACACAGCACATCTGTTTGAACTTTAAATTGAAGAAAGCTAGGGTAAAAATATCCTGATGACAACTCACCATCCTTTACCACTGAAGTGTCACTTAGCAACAAAGGAGTCACACTGAAAAATGTTTCTGTAAAAGTTATAATTAGGACTCATTTAAAATACTTACTGTTTCACAATGAGCTGCTGACCATTTTCAGTAAGCCCTATGATCTTTTCTTAAGATGTGCAGGGTGAGCTCCATAGCAAGCCATATTTTCTAGTTAATTTTACCCCTAGGAAACCTCTAATCTATTAGATAAAATTTGGGCTACTTCTTTCTAGTCTTCTAAAACTTTTCCTTATCTTTGATGATGTTGAAAATCAAGCATTATTAAGCTAGCCATCAGTTCTAAAACAGAACATCTACAGAAAATAGTTACCCTGGCACTGCTGAGACATGTTAATAGTTTAAAACTGTTAATCACAGAGACTGTATTACTATAACACCAACTGCAAGCACAATTTTAATCTTTAGAGAAAATCATATAGAATGGTAGACACACAGCAATGTTAAGTAAAAACTATTTCTTAATGCCAGCCCGGCTCTTCCCCACCACCCTTTCCTCAATCAGTAACTGTCAGCAAGCACAAGTATTTGAACCATCTGACCACTAGGAGTTAAAGTGATTAAAATTTAAAAGAATTAAATTAAAAGTGTGCTTTAGCAGTTAAGAATTAGAATGCATTTATGTCCTTAAGTAAATTATCATTCTGACATTAAATCAATCAGTCTTACCAAAGTATCAGAACATGAAATATACCACCTACTCTCATTCTACTTACTGTTCAATTCGAAATCTGTTATGTCACATTTCTAAATTCAGTCAGGACTATGTAATGATCCTAATTTCAAGGCTGCGGATAGTATTCCAAAATCTGTCCTCTCAATTTGGAGAATGAATGCAAGTCTTACTTATTTTGCTTGGTTCACCAAGCATCAGTGAGTATTAATCTTTGCTTCCTGAACAGTTAATGCCCATTTCCACGTACCTCCATTTTTGTTAAAAAACAGAAATGTATGACCTTCTACTGATGTGGTTGGCCTGATATTCTCATTTTTATATATAATATAATTACATGATTGGGTATTTAAGTCTGATCTTACTATTTTACAATCCAACTTTCAATTGCATAGGTTATAAATAACTAGTGTGTTACACATAAATTACAACTCAAAAGATAATGCAATCACTACTAGTAGGGGTAATTACATGAAACAGTTCCTTTTAAAGTTTCTTTAATTTTCCTTCTTATTTCACACTGATAAAGCACACCAGTGCTTGTGGTAATGATAGTTACAATGTGAGGTACTTATTCACTGGAAAATTCTTCCCGACAGTCTTAAAATTCTCAGACCTTTGCAGGATCATTCCAGATGTGATGGTGAGCAATGTGGCACTGGGGACTGTTGTACCTGTTAGACTACAAAGACAGCATGCTAGAAAAGAAGATTCCATAATCCAATGTCAACACTGCATAAAACACCTGAAGTGCAAACTAATATGAAGCAGAGCCAGAAGTTTCCACTACTGTGTGCTCTGTACATGAAGCAGAGCCAAGAGTTTCCACCACTCTGTGCTCTGCAGCGTAAGACCAAATAGATATTCAAGCACACAGTTAAAAGAACAGGAGGAAAAGTAATTCTCTGCTCTTCCATGACACTGAGAAGGATCACTGACCAGGAAATTCAAGAGGTTTATGCAAGGAGCACAGATTTGCAAAATGTAGGATCAGGAAACTTCATAAAATAACACAGAATTTGGCCTATTATGTACTTACCATATAACTTTCTTTCTGAAGAATTTATCCCAGATTGAAAACACCATTTCATACAAAGATGTAAAAAAGTCACTACATGATGTTTCCTACTTATTTATTAAAAATCTCTATGCACAGCTTGGAATTCAAAGAAACCAGGACGTAAGTTTGTTTGCCCACACATGAAGACTAGTTTCCAAAAGAATTATTTCTATTACTCTGGATATAATGTGTACAGTTTCAGTAAAAAGAAAAGTCTGTAGAGAGTTTTAGAAACCTGATGCTAGAATTATGAAAGAACCTAAATATTCTACTGTCTACCCTAGAGCAAAATTAGCAGCATTTTCAAATTCTCACACAAAATCTTCAAAGTCTGCCTAACATTAACAAAGAGTCTGAGTAGACATACACTGTTTAAAAGGTAGGCCTGAAAAAACTATTGTGGTTTAGGATCCAGCCCTTCCATCCCCTCCCTACAGTCCTGTGTGGCTCCAGACCTCACTGGCACACTTCCCTTCCTCCTAGCTTTGGCCCCAGGATACACTGCAGGATTTATATCCAGAGGAAGGGTTTCAGGATGCCAGGGTTCATCATGAGGTCTCATCAACGTTTCCCTGTTCTGTTTTCATATTCCTTTATGTTCTACGGTGCTATGCAGAACACCACAGATTAGTGCTACTGTAAGTACCTAATCTAACTGCCAACAAAGAAAGCAGATAAACTGCTCCTGGAAAACCAAACACTCCTGAGCAGTTCCTATCAACCACCACCTTTGCCCACAGTAACATTTCAGCAAGCTGCATTTATGACATACCCAGCCTCTACAGCACAAAAACTAATTTCACATTAAAAATTTCAGACCTCACATCCTGCTCAGTATTGAACTCATCAGTTCTATTATAAGAATGTCTGGGAAGACACTACTTCTACATTTTTGCTATGTAAGTACTCCAGGCTTGCTTCTCCAGTTATCTTTCATTTTGCTTGGACACAGGCACAAGAGAAAAGTGGGCGTAAAACACAAATATTCTGTTTTATTAATATTTAAAGCTTATTTTGCACTGCTGTGTAAAGAATACATGCTCATCTGAGTACATTGTGATAAGGAAAACTCTTCTAACTGAATTTTACTGGACAAGCTTTTAAAAGAAGTTGTAAACAGTAAATAATTGTAAGATGGACTTTTTGTATATTTATTGTACTGTGTAAATAAATAAGAATAAGAGTTGGTTCAAGGTTTTTATATCTGTGGGATATCTGCTAATCTTTGTTTTAAATTTAAAGCAAGAGAAAGTAAGTACACTTATATTTCACAGAACATCAATTCTGTTACCGCATCAACCATACTAATTCTTACTCTAATTCACTGAAGAATATCTCCTTAAACTTAGCATTAAAGTACAAAGACTTCCAAATGCAATTCTTAACATCCTCAGCCCCAGACACTGACAGAGTTTAGAAGCCAGGCTTCCTCAAAAGGAATGCTTTGACTTCAACACTAACATGGCTGAAATTATTGTAGAATAAAATGTATTTCCTTTTTCCTTCAAGCACCCACTGTCTTCTGTGCAATTCAGTGCAAGCTTATAGAAAACTCTATGTTCTAAGTTTGGTGATCCAAATCCTTCAGTCTTTACTTCAGCAAAACTCCCGCTGGTGTCAGTGAAATCAGTGGCAGTTTTGCCTGGGTAAGAAGTGCTGAGTTTGGCTCAGAACGTAAGAGGCTCTGTTGTAAGCTACGGGATAATGTGAGGAGACAGTGAGTGAAAGTCATTGCTGCATGTGAGTAGTTCATGTTTCCAGCCACAACAATAATAAATTACTTCACAATATGCAAACAACTTTGTATTACTTACATCATGTTGTAGAAGACATATGACAAAAGGAATAGAGAAAGGCTTGTACCGCTATTGACAGAGTTAAGTGACCACCACTACACTAATTCTGCGTGCAGTTACAGCTTTTCATAACAATTTCTTAGCAATCATGAAAAAAAAATCTGGGAGCTAAAATAAAGACTCCTCAAAAAAAGGCAGGCAATGTTTACGTGAACACGCAGCTCTGCCTATAGCTGTGTATCTCCTGAGTGGAAAGCTCTGCTTAAAGCTGTGTACCTCATCTTATCTGTGTCCTATTGTAACCCGTACGATACTATTCTTCAGTATGTCTCATAGCCCAATCAGAAAACTACAGAGACTATCTGTGATATAGAAAGATATAAGTTCAGAGAAATATTTTGTAAAAAACAAAACACTGTTATTTCATATCACTATTGTGACATGTCCATTCTGGGTCTCTGAAAGTTTTAAAAACAACTTTTCCTGTATTCAATACATCTCAAAAAAAGTTTAAAACTTTCTAATGAACTGATGGAACTGGATGAACCACACAAGTATTTCAGCTGTCTCATCGCTCTCACAGACTTGTATGCAGTCTTACCCCAATAGATACAGAAATAAGATTGCTTTTTTAAAAAATATCTCTAACGTTAAGGCCTAAAAACTTTATTTATTTATTTATTCTTTTATTGCTCCCTAGTAGGCCCCTCTCCATCTGGGTTTTTAAGAGCACTTCAGGAGACAATCACGTAGGATGAAAGTTGTTACTGGACTTCAGCAAAAGTAGCCTGTGGAAGACAAGAAGGATTTGCTGCAAGGGAGGGGCCACACAAGCCTGCATTCCAAATATCAAAAAGTTACACTGATGGAAGACTTGCCTGCACCAAAATCCTGTGTCTCATGATCAGTGAGTGAATGTTCTCACCCTCCAAAACCTTAGGGCTACTGCCTGATTGCCTTCACTTCTCATACTATTCCTCCTGCAAGTCCTTCATGACTTGCAGGAAGGGAAAAACTCCAGCTTTCCCATTCAAATCAACTTTTTTCTCAAAATCGAAACTAATTATACTTAAGAGCAGAAAAATAGATGCAGCAAGATGCAAAACAGTATTTCCAAAAAAGTTCAGATCTGTAATACAGGCATAGATTCTTGTCTTCCTCTCACAAAAAGTTGTTTTCAGTAAAAAGAAATCTGTCGTCTTTGTACCCTTAATATTTTCAAGTAATAGTAACAGAAGGGATTCTCTTCCTGAGGTTCATCTGAAAGAAGCTAACAAACACATTTACTTCCCATTTGGGAAGGAAGCCATATGTGGTCATCTGTTATGATGCCACTGCTGTACTTGCCTTCTGAGTGAATGTGGCCAAAAATACGGAATTTGTAGTCAGGTGGACCTGCAAATGGATTAGCATGCACAGTAACCATACAGAAAAGCAGTGAGGATGGATTTTATCTGGGAGGTTAAGACGGGAAGAAGATACCAACATTTCACACAGAGAGTGAGTTTAAAGCTCTGTGGCACTTTTTGGCAAGAGTGCTGAACTATGCTGCAGCAAATATTGCTATCAGTTGACTCCACCTTTTTTAAAATCAGTAGAGGAACTGAACTCTGCACATTGTTGGTGCAGACCAGTGCATTTCAGAAAGGACAAAACTTACAGAAACAGGAAACAAATCAGAGGACAAATAAATATTTCTACTACAGCCTTCTACATAACTGGAGACCACTAAATCTTCAGATGAAAAATAGACACTATTCTACCATGTTGCCACGATAGATCTTAGAAAGATACAGTTTTATGGTCTTATAAGTGTTTTTCACTGAAAGGGAAACTTGGAAGTAATAAAGCATTTTCTTATAACCGAAGCCTGACCACAACTGTTGCCAATTCAACAATAAACTGGCTTCAAGTATGTGGAGTCAGATGGTTTCAGCTTCACCACTACAGGGAAACCAACTCTGTAGCCTGGCACAACTACTATCTGGAAATCTGCCACAATTGTGCATTGAGTTAAGCTCCAGACAGACTCTGTAAGGGCTGAACTTTAAACCATTTGTATTTTGACGTACACAAATAAATTTATAGCTGCATAAAAAAATGTCATGCTTCAGGGATTAACCTCTAATAACCTCTCTTGCTATGTTAAGAAAAATATTTAAAATCTGCCTCTCCAAGTTACACAGGACTCAGGTTAATGAAGGCAATTCAAAAAGAAATTTTAGGGCCTCATTATATCTAATAAGGGATTAGTGACACCAGCAATTTTAAAGACTATTTGTGGACACTTTGATGCTGTCCTATGGCTTGGGACTCCCTCATTTTACCTCAGGATTCCCAGACAAAGGTAAGTTTGGCAAGGTGAATAGAACGTTACAGAAGTGAGTGGTGTGTAGGACTTGAAAATGGAAATAATTTTCAGAAAGTCATGACATGCAGCTTTCACTGCAGGCATTCTATCATCTAACAATTTAGTGTGATGAAAAAAGTTAACGTCAACCAGGTAAAGCAATCTGTCTTAAGACTGCCATTATTCTCATGAAGCAGACTTTACCAAGGAAGAATACCTATGGCTGAGTGGTACTTATGTGACACTAATGCAGCTACAGACACTACCAGAAGTTTCCTACTTCTTAAGTCAAGCAAAAGCAAGACAAGAAATACATGGCAGAACAGGAACCAGTCAATAGGGAATTTTAAGATCTGAACAGTTTTAAACACACTGAAAACATTAATGGCTTACCTATATATCTGAGAGAGGTACCACCGTGTTTGATAGCAGGAGATTATGTAGAAGAAAGTGATCCTATTAGAACTCTCAGTCAGAAAAAGTTGACAGCATAAGCCCATCTTACCTCTGGTTAGAGAATCCATACAGAAATTACCTGTTCTGAATGCCGCAACTTCAGAAAAGCTTTATTGTCTAACTGGACAATAGAGGTTCCATATGGGAAAAACCTCTTAAACCATCAAAACTGAAGCAGCTACAGAAAATAATGTATTGCTAGGAAGAAACAAAACAGTGGCAAATAAATTCTGATGACATTCCAAATCAGAAAAACACCACATCAGAAGCTTGGCTTTTCTCTTAGTTACTATTGTAGAACTGTTTCTAAAATTACTCCAGTTTTTAAACAGAAAATGCACAAGGCCTTACAGAGATGTTCACAACCTTGCATTTTTTTCTGGAAATTGTCAAATATTCAGACTATCCAAGTTTTGTAGGTTTATTTCCAAACAAAGTAAAACAATTCTTCCTTCTAAGAAGAATCTCTCGCAGCTTAGCATTATAATAATGCATCTGTGTGACAAAAAAAATTTAGGAAAAAAAGATACCTTTTCAAGTATATAAAATATGAAGACTTCACTTAATTTTTGGCTTACAGATCTATGGATATCTAATAAGAAGTATGCTATCAGTAAGTTAAAATGCAAAATTCTGATTTAAGCTTTAAGCAAATTTTATAGGAGGAAAAAACCCACAGGTATTTATTGCATTGGAGAAAGTGTTTCTGCTGTCAGCCTGCTTGCCTATAAAACCATTAACAACAGAAAATTGAAACCAAAATCTGTTAGGGAGGTAAAATGTGCCTAAAAAAATGTCACTAGTTAGATAATGCTCTCAATTTTCACTCTTGTCCTCCAGAAGCCCTGAATCTTAAAACAAACAAACCAATCATGCAAACAAACAAAAACCCCACTCCCCTGAGGTAGTTAATCTCTCCCTCCCCCAAAAGGATTGGAAGACTTTTTAATCCTTTTACCATCATCACTGTAACCCTCTGAAGCATCCAATCAATGATGTCTCAGAGGTCTGTAATCAGATAATTATTGTACAATTATTTCAAATCAGATAAAAATTAACTACCTCTTCATATCTCTAAATTTGATAACTCAATAAGTGAATAATATATTGACAGTGCTAATTAGACATCACCTGATCTCTGAGACAGACTTAATACTCTCACAGACTTAAACCAGATCATGGCAACATCTTTTTTTGTTTTGGTTTTGTTTTTTTTGTTTGTTTGTTGGTTTGGGGGTTTTTTGTTTTGTTGGGTTTTGGGGTGGAGGGGTGGGGGCCCAAGGGATACAAGTATACAAGAAGTCATTTCATGGAAGTAGTACTTTATAATACTAGGACAATGAACTTGAGGAAACTATTGGATGCATTGAAAAAAAATGCATCTTGTTTAGTTCCTGTTTTGGGTCAGGCTTTAATTAATTATGAAGCATCAGAAATCAACAGTGAATGTGGAACAATTAACCAAAGAACCCTGATTTTGGTATGGAAAAGCAGAGTTGCTTCTACCACGGAGTCAGTCAATAAACAACTATCAAAGCAACAAAACTCATTAACTTTATGTCCAGTTATAACTTGGTTAGATTCTGATACTTTTCATACTGAACTACTGAATTCTGATGTAATATTTTTTCTGCCAAGCATAAAACCATGAGTAGCTTTGAGGCTTTTTTTTTCCTTTCAGGAAGAAAAGAGGATTTTTAAACAGGAAGAACAGATGTGATGATTTCATTTTTAAAAATCTCTACAAAGTCCCTCTAAACAATGTCTTCGTTATTAATCTCGGCACTACAAATTGCAAAAAGTGTTACTTCCTAATATCTGCACCAGTAGGAATATTCAACCTAATTAATTCTTCATAAACCTCACATGTCTGAAGATATCATTTACGACACCATCCAGGTCTCAAGATGCTGCTTAAGGAATACCGACTTAGAAAGAATCCTGTACAGTCATGCTTGCAAGTCCCACATAATTAATTTTATTCCTAACCTTTCCTTAGTTGCCAGTAACACTGTGGTCTTAACACTGCTCGAAACATGGTTCCATTGCTTTGTGTAGAAATTCCTGTCATCTTCAAAAAGTAGTGCAAACTTCTCAAACACTTGAAGCTGTGAACGTTTTCAAGTACTTTGCTGAACAGGGCACATCTGATAAAGGGGTACCAACATTTAATTGGTATATTGTTTAATTTTTAATCACAGCTGATGTTGTGAAGTTAGAAATTCTAATCTTCACTACTGTAAACGTCATAATTACCAAATGGGATGACTACCAGGAAAATGATCACAACACTGACAATTTTTTCCCACAAATGTAAATATTGTTTGTACTTAAAACAGAAAAAAGAAATCTTAAAAAAAATCCAACAAAGCAAAACTCAGATAAACCTGTAGTAATTGCTGTAATACCATAAAGTGCTACAATATAATCACATATTTTTATTTTTCTAAATACACAACTGGAAAATATTACTTTTGGTCTTTGACTTGGCCTGAGAATTCATCTATTACAAGCCTTTTGAAGCCATATACAAGACTTCATCACATGCAGTACGGACATGAGATGACAGAAAAACTTACGCTAACCACCAATGAAGGCACACACACTAGTTCTATCATATAAGAATATTTACCATCTGGAAAAAAGAGGATCAGTAAGGCTGAAATAACACTTTTTTTCCCCTCATGCAGTATTACTAATTAAATGTTCATCCAGCTTACAACCTAACGCTCTGTGAGTCTGGGTTCATTAAACATCCAGACTGAAACCAAGTTTGATTCTTCTACCCACAGGCAGAAGGTTGTTACCCAGGCAGAGCTGTATGTGATTAACTGGTACAAGGCATGTGCCCAGGTGCTCCTTGAATTACACACAGGCCATTCACCAGTATCTGCCTTTTGACAACGTTTTAAAATTAGATTAAAAATAAAAATAAAAACTTGTTATGTCACAGCAATTATGAATGAAGAAAGGACAGCATTTTTCCTGAAGTTTTAGCACTGTCATTCTAAAATTTAAAATACTTTGCTCAGATTTAATCAGCTCTTACTATTTTTAGAAATGCCCCACACCAGATGTTTTTTCCTTCCTTATGTTGCAGGGTATCACATTTATTTCCAGATCCTCCAAACCAATGCATGTACAGCTCAGTCACTGTAAAGATATTTGTACAATGCATATAGGAAAATTTGCATCTAATCAAGGCAGCAGGATTTGGCTAATGACATCTGTGTCCTAAATCCCAAGTTGCCTAGAAGGAAACCCCATTTATGACAGTTTTAAATCAGTGACAATTTGGCTTTCATCATCTTCATCAGAGCCAAGACTTCACCTTGACATTCCCAATGCTGATCTTCCAGCTTTGCTCCCCTACCATGTCTCCCTAATGAAGGCTCCAATAGTTTCCACAAGTTTCCACTGATTGTTTTTCAGGTCTAGACCTTAGTTTCCTTTAGATCCATGGCCAAATCCTCTTAAAGCAAACAATGTTTTAAGCACTACTGTTCACTTCTTACTTTCTGAAATTTAGCCAAATTGTTTATGATAAATTAGACTTGAAGCAAAGTATTAGCATTTTCTAGCAACATTAGTTTGTTACCCAAGAATGAACTTCTTATCCTTTATAGGGAGATGTGAAAGTTCTACAAATTTTAACTTGCTTGCTAGGTATTCCCAGCTTTCTTCTCAACAAAGAGAAGCAGCCAGTCCTGAGACTTGGGCGAGACCAGTGCTATAATGCTATAAGCATTGAAATTTGTTCTTGCAAGTTTTGAAGTGTTTCTCTTTCACTAAAATACACCTTCACCAGCTCTTTAATGCTTATTTAGTAGCTGGAAACAGCTGCAGATGTTAACTTTTGATCTCATCTGCTCTCAATCAATTCTTAAAATGAACATATACAGCTGGAGCTACACCAACTGCCATTCTTTGCAAGGACTAATGGACTTCTGTGCATCACAATACTGACTTCTGACAGCATGGAAAAACATCCTATTTTTCTAAGTAACTCCTACTTTTTTCAGTACACTGTATCTTGTCTTGTAAACAGATATTTATTGATTCTTCTTTCCTAAAACTGCCTTTGGGAAAATCATGAAAGAATTAGAAGCCTCTTTTTTCACAAGCAGACTTTACTGTAGTGAAAATGACAAAAATTAAGGTTAGCCTAATGACTTGATGTATCCACTAGTAAAGCGAAAACGATGGACAGAAAAAACCCCATGCTTAACAAATAATATTATCACCTTTAAAATAGTGTGATATTTAGGTAGCTTGTTAGGAGTGAGAACAAAGAAGAAACCAGAACTGTACTTGACAGATTACTGGCCTGATTCTCACCGAGACTAGTGTTCCTTTAAAGCCTCTCAGTACGACACAGCTATGTGGAGAGAAGATAGTACACCTAAAAATAATACTACAAATCTTTCTAATTTCTTCTGAATAAGTTATTACAATTGTTTGCCCTTATTTGAACCCTAAGCATGGTTTTGCTTAGTTATTAACCATTTTTATGTAGTCAGAAACAAATAAAGCATTGCGATATTAGTTGTCACTCCTAATATTTCTCACTCTCATCTGACAATTAGAAGTGGTGGTCATTCAGAAAGAAAAGGCAGGACACAACCCAGCCTCTGACGACTTGGTCTTTCCAGAGATCATCCCCAACAGTCACACTATGGTAGCTGGATGGTATTTTCTTACTTCCACTGTTAGAATGGTCTGATAGGGGAGTTACTTATCATTTTGCTTTGCTTTAACTGTGTTAAGTTCCTGGACCATAAAAAAACAGCTGAAGAAATACCTCTGCTTCTTACGTTGATCATTCTTGATTACTGATTTCTTTGGTAATGCATTGTTCTTTCACATGCCACCACATCACCAGTAACTGAGCATCTCAATGAATGTAACACATTACAAGTGTTTGGTATATGCTCTATCAGGCAGCCTAAGGATAACGTTGAAAACCATGAAAAACCAGACAATCAGCTGAGTACCTGAAAATTTCAAAAGGATGAGATGCAGCCACAGAGAAAATGCTGATGTAATTACCCCACGTCATGAGCAGGTCATGAGTGTGCTATCCTTACTGGTGTGGGGCTACAATGACCCTACCACTCACCCTCTTCCGGTTCCTCCACAGCACCAAGAAAATCTGTGCCGGATACATAAATAAATACTTAAAAAAACTGTCTTCAGTTCAATAGATTTTCTCAAACAACACAATTCTACCATTCCAGCAAAGAATTTTCCATTTAATTAAGGAGTAAGAAAAGTAATTTATATAGTTATTCTGTGTCCTTGTGCTTTTCTAGAGAATATTGGCTCATAGCTAACATCAAAACAGCTGGTGCCCCTGGCTAGAATACTTCACTATCACCTGCTCATTCAAGCACTAAATAAATCTCAGTTTTCAAGTACTTACAAGCAAGAGTCCAGCACGTGTTTCAAATGCTCTGTTCATGTACAGATGTTAATATACCCTCCATACACTGATGTTATCAAGTGTAATTTTGTTGTCTCTGCAACAGTTACTTAAAACTCGTTTAAAAAGTATATTGAAATTATTACATTAAGAGAAAGAAAAAAATCTCTTCTTAGAGGGGTAGTTTCTTATGGTAGATCTATCAACTGTTTGGGATTAAAAAGCAGCATTTCCACATGTTTCTACCATTGTTTCTATAACTTCAATTTCCAAGGAGCAAGAAAGCAACCATGTATTAAAACACCAACCTTCCTACTGCTGTGTTATCCTTTACCCGTGATGACTTACATAGTAGTTGGTATCTTTTCAAAAAACAGTTCTAAAAAACCTTCTAAATTTTCGATTAAAAAAGTGTTTTCTAACTGCTGTATTTTAACAACAAAAGGATTTTTCCTTTAAGTCAAAAATGTTAAAGGATTTATTTGAACCATCATGACACTTTAGGAAGAAATCTCATGAAAAATTGAAGCAAACATTATGCTGCAGTCAAAAAGCAGTTATGGTTGGAAGGATTAATTTATTGACTCCTAATTTACCTCACTCTCCCGTGTCTGCCAAATAGGTGGGAGTGGAAATTTGTCATAAACTTCTGTCTCTTGATAAAACCTTCCTCACAACCCACACAACGGGAAAATAATACCTGTAACCCATGAAGAAACAGATCGACTGCTTCAGGCAATCACATATACAGGCAAACCTTTAATTTAATACTCTCTCATGCTCAACTTTCATGTGTCTCATTTAGAAGGGGTCTTTAAAGAGAAGCAACATAGCTGCTGTCAGTGATATAATTGCTGTGTTGGTGCCTTTGGGTTCTTAAACACACTAGCGGGTGATGTTTGATCCCTGCTTCTGTCCTTTTGGCACCAATGAATAGTAAGTGATACGGAAGGAACAATCAAGAAAGCTACAGATCAAGTAAGGATAAGGATGTGTCACACATACCAGCCCCTTCTATCCACTTGCTTTATGTTCCTGATCACTGCATAATTCCCTTCAACTCTTGACTCACAGGTCCTGAGCCACAGCTCAGTGAGCACTACATCTATAGCAGTATACCTGCAGGAAAGCTTGTAGCAAAATCATAGTCTTGACTTTAACAGCAGGGCACTTGTTTAGTTACTTAGCACAGCCTCTTTTGTGTGCCAGGTCTCATTTCTAGAATGGCCCTGATGGCAAGAGGCTGGGTAATTCTATTAATCAACTAGTTTCCTTAAAATGTGTACATCATCCACATGCAGAACGTAACAGTGCTGTATGCAAAATGAAAGATCATCTCAGATGCTGAGGAGGGGGGGATGTGTGGAAGTGTTTCTAGAAGTGATTACTTAAGGCAGTTATTATTTAAGAAGTTATTACTTAAAGGCAACCACCAGGAGTTTACAAGAACTTCCATTCTTTTAATTAAACATTTTATGAGTCTTGGAACACATTCCTGTGCCCTATTATACATCAGAGCACTTAAAAAAAATTCAGAGCCTTACAATATTACCATAAAGAGATAGGAAAACCAAAGAAGTCTTCTTTAGAAGAAAGACCTATTTATACAATGACTGTTATGATTTAAAAACAATTACAGGGCCTTATTTTACTTACTAGATTTTATTCCCCCTTTTTCTGTTGTTTGTGAATACCTTTCAATACCTCCTAATATAAAGTACCCACCTCCAAAATTCATTGCTTCATTTGTACACTCAGCATGTTTGGAACAAATATTAAGATTCTAAGAAATTCAAGACAAACTCGCTGTGCCAGAATAAAAAGTATTTACATTACAGTGATAAAAATACATTCATTCGCATTCAATTTTAAATGAATTATTACTTCAAAAAGCAAATATAAAAAAAATCAAGTAAATCAAGAGAACTGATACTGATAATGAAATACAACAAAGTATTTTGCAAACTGGTAGTTTCTATGTAAAATAGTATTTCCAGGTATAAAACTAATGGTAAATTCTTTAAAACATATGTCTATCTAATAAGTAATCCAACAAGTTTCTAGGACAGCTTTCCAGAAAATGGTCTGTGAACCATGTCTAAGAAACAAATTAGCTCATCCATCACACGTAACCACTTATTCAGTAATGACTTAATGAATTTAGCTTAACTGTGGTAGGACTGAGCATGATGCTGTAATTACTGTGGGAATTACTGTAGCTCTCAATCTGTCTTTTAGCTGTTTATAGCATGGAACAAGAAGCTCAGCATAGCCTGAACCAGAGCCCAAAGTCAAAAGGCTTTGGATCTAGGCCTGTGATCTGAGAGCTATTAAGAAGGTATCCTTACAGACTTTTCTGCCAGTACACACCGCTCTGCTAGTATTTCAATGCTGTCTTTCCCAGAAGAATAGGCAAGGACATGCAGTATAGGAAGAACTAAAAGCCCTACAGAAATCTTGAAAAGAAAACTGGAATACTTTTTGAGTCATTTTGCTAGAATGTAATTAACTTCAAACAGAACATCCTACTACCCTAAGTTTACATCAAAATCTTTAAAGCAAAATAGGGTTGTGTTACTACTACTGCAGTTGAGACAGACAACAAAGCTAGGAAGAGTGAGGCAAGAATGCCCGAGGTCAAATAAACCTGTTCTGTAGTACTTACAGCAACAGCAAGAGAGAGCATATTCTTCTAATTTGGCCATGTCTGTGGATATTTACTTGACAGGATTATTTTTCAACTATGGCATGACACACTTTCAGATGTTCTACTGGTGATGTCAGCAATTAATGCTATATGTAAATTACCATCTGTTTTTTCTAACTCAGAATAGAGTAATTTTAAAGTAAATCCAAATAACTTTATGTATGCTAAATAACTAAATGGCTCAATCTCTCCTTAGTTACTAGTCCATAAAGGCTCTCCAACATTCTCATGCTTCATAAACAGAAGGGTTGAGGGTGATGTTTTATGGGAAAATACAGTCAAGGTGACATATCAGTTCCTCGGGAGAATCAATGGAAGCCCTATGAACCCTGGTTTGAGATGGGAATACTCAGGTACAGGGATGAGAAATTATTTTTGCCATTATGCCAGCG
Source organism: Aegotheles bennettii (assembly GCA_013398125.1). Lineage (NCBI taxonomy): Eukaryota > Metazoa > Chordata > Aves > Caprimulgiformes > Aegothelidae > Aegotheles > Aegotheles bennettii. Next base: position 773,442 of record VZRW01002940.1, read on the forward strand.
GGAGAAATGATGTTTTCTTACATGCTGGTGCCATGAAAGTCAGAGATGGAAATACCTGTTTTATTGGGTCATATCATGTGCTCTTTGACTATAATTGAAGGAGTTTTATCAGTAACTGTAGCCTGGTGACTGAGTAGACATACGTTAACTAGTTCATTTCCTGGCCATAAAGAGTTTCTTTCACACAGTGCTATGATACAAAACCATTAAGGTACTGGAAAGGCTGATTCATCAAGCATATATAAAATTTGTTCTTATTGACAACTGTTTTGAGCTTCTGAATGGTATTTTACCTCTGTGGCCCAAGAATTTGTAAATAATAGCTGTATAACAGCACTCGTCTACCTCACAGGACTACTGTAAGGATAAGAAAATTGAGGACAACAAAATCCACATATACAACAGTAATTAAGTCCATGCCAACATGACTGGTAGTGTAAAGCTGAATGCAATAGATGAGCACCATTAACAGTCATGTAGTGTAAGTATTGTCATGTTCATTCTCCACACTGTCCTTCCACAGAAGTGTACTGTAATTTCATTAGCCTACTCTTGTGTGACCTGCCTCCTAATTTCATTAGCCTACTCTTGTGTGACCTGCCTCCCCATGCCTCTTCACGAGTACACACTATTTGCCACACATGCATCAGTTTGACCATATGTAACACTGGAAGATTCCACTAAGGTCAGAAATTTTACTCCAACAAGTCAGAAGAAAGAGTTTTTCCTTGACAAGAAAAGAGTCAGTCAAGAAACAGCGTCAAAAGGGCCATGACCTCAAGTTGTTTGCTGGCTTTTTTTTCACTCTTTCTTAAGCAGTCTGTTTCTGAGATCAGCAAGGAAAAGCTCCATTCATATTGTACCACATGGAGATATGACACAAGGCTGAGATGAGCTGTGCTCCCCAGCTAACCTCAGAAAAAGACTGGGCAGGCAGGAAAGAATTCTACACAGGGCTACCATATCCTAAAGGTGTTTTTTTAAAATACTCTATTAAGGTTTTTCTTCCACAGTCGAGTAGAGCACAGAATTAATTCTATACCTATATATGCACGTGTATATGCACACACGAAGTTTTAGAAGCAAAATCACAACCTCAAGCTTACAATAAAGATCATAGCTCTTTAGCAAGGCTATTCCTCGTAAGACTCTCTAGTTGATCAAAGATTTCTCAAGCCCAATGTATCTAGTCAAACCAACGATTTTCATGCTAGAGATGATTCCAAACCACAGATCAAAAGAAGTGAGAAGGAGGAAACCTTCAGTAAGTATTGTTTTGAAAACAGGAGTTCAGGCCTCATGCATTCTGCACAGTATCACGTATGCTTACCCTGCTTTATCTTTACTTTCTAATTCCTCCTCACACAGGTTACCCATCTGATGCTAACTTAACCTTAGCTCTTTCTCAGTAACAGAAGATAACAGTACAGTCTGTCGATAAGGACAACTACTCTGCACACTCTACAGAGAAGGAAGCTGAACTCTGACCCTTGAGTAAGGCTGATCCTGGTAGGAGATACCAGCTACAGCTTCCAGTTATGGATGAAGAGAGTCATGTTCATTTCCAAAGAAGCACGCACAACAAAAAAAATTGGTCTTGGCCACTGCAAATGGTGTAAGTTGTAAAGCTATACAACCTTATTTCCCTCCTGAATGGAAAAGTGATGCAATGCAGTTTCACTGACTTCATGCCAAGTCATTCCTTAACAACAAATGAAAAGCAGGACATAATTATACATACATTAGAACAAGTGTTAGGGGTTCCTTAAGAATTATAAGGGTAAAAATGCAACAGTTGAATTTTTGTAATTTTCTGTTTCTTGAACAGTTCTGCAGCATTAAAACACAGGGAGACCAAGCTGGCCAGAAAAGCAATTTCCCATTGACTTTATAATCTATCACAAACTGACGCTTTTATGAGCAGAACTTCTAAAAATACATACTATAAATCAATTAAAATATTCAGAGAAATAAATAGAACAGTTCAAAGGAGCATAAAACTACAACACAGATTCCATTTAAAAATGGCTTCTCCCTTATTTTCCTTATCTTCAATTCACTGTCTGTCCACCACGGGAAAAAACTGAGTAATTTCCTAGAGAAATATACTTATGCAGCCAAGGTTCTGCAGCTGGAGCAGGGAAATGCACAAAATGATCAGGTGGTCACTTACAATACAGGACAAAGAATTACTAAATTAGTAAAAGTGGACACAGCATATTTTTAATGATATCATTTTCAAAATTAGCCTTATGAACATAATAAAGAAGAAAATTTCTCACTACCTATTAAAACCTACAACCTAAAATTAATTGATAAAGTAACAGGCCATTTTTCTTATTCGGTCTGCTGTATTAGCTGAAAAACTAACAACAGTACAGTTTAAAGTACTTGGCATATGGATCACAGTGCTAAAACATTCCACATTGCACTTTTACTGCAGAAACTCATTTCCAGGTAAGAACACAGCATTGCTTTTATTTTACTTGCTAACGAGGGTAATTGGCAGGCAACACTGCTGCTGCTCTAGATTTGTTCTTTATATGGATCTCTGAAGACCACATGTGCATGCAGTGGTGACATAAATATTTTCCATATGAGCGACCATACATTTTAAGATCCCTCAGTCTGGATAAGGTGAGTTCACCTATCATTTTCTGTGCTCAATAACAATCAACCAGGAAGGTAAACACTTCAGTGACAACTAGAGGGCCATGATCAGCTTCCTGATGCTCTGATCATCAATCTGTTTAAATTCCCTGAGCCTCTGCTGAAATCTTTTCCCTGCTTTAATCAGATCAAAGGCAGCATAAGATTTCATTAAGAGACTTTTTTTAATCAAAATCACTACAACTTCTATTTTTAAAACACCTTGAAAGCAAAATACAGTTTATATCTAGACACGCGAGCTACAGAGAGTGTCAACCACACACTGTTGGACAAGGCGTTTTTTTCCAGTTCACTTCCACTTTCTTTTAGCAAGCAGGGAAAGTAATTGCTCTGGACTTCAGTAGGCTACTATACAGTTATGACAGGGCTAACAAAAGACAAATTCCTAAATCAGAATCACTGTTTTCAAAAGATTTACTTAAGGCAGGCATATTATGGAACAAAACTATCCAAGGATTCCTTTAAAATGCGTAACTATACACCACATTTCAGTTAGAGCAAGGGAGAAAGAGTATTAAATGTGTTTTCTGCCAATAACTTCATTAGACTGAATATTTTATATCTAATAGTACTATACATGATGAATTATTTCCTAAATGACAGATAAGTAGCTGAAATTTTCCGCTTTGTTATGAAATAATAACTTGATAAAAACTGCTCTGATGATAACAAAAATCTGGAAAACTGCTCTTTGTAAATCAAGTAGCAACTTTTTAAAGCGTAGCAAGGACTCTTCTATTGCAATTGTTTAAGACTTCTCATATTAAGAATACATAACGTCTCCCTTTAATGATATGACATACATTTTTTAAAAATAAAGTTCTTTCTGCCCTGCTACATACTAAACATTACATATATTTGCACCAAAAAAAGTGTTATTAAAGTCGTGGAGCCTGGAGTTTTTACATGCTCACATCCTCAAAATATATCCTTTGTAAAAACTTTCTCAATTATGCACATTTTTTGCAGAAAAACTGAACAGAACACTACCATCTACTGCAAAGAGTATCATATTTCTCTATGTATTAGTAAAGAAAAATCCACAAATTAGCCATCTCTCACAGAAAGCATATTGTATATCAAATCAAAAGAAGCTAATTTTTAAACTACTCCCCCTTAGTTGCTTTTGCAAAAAAACCCCAAACAGCCAAAACCAAACCAAACAAACCCCCAAAACAAAACAAACCAACCCTCCCCCCCCCCCCGAAGTAAAGCAAAGCAAAGCAAAACAATGGCTTTTTACACATGAAGCAAACAATGCAATTCCAAGATGTCTAGCAACAAAAAAATAATTCATAACCGCCTTACTATATAGGAAAAAAATACAAGTCTGACAAGACGATTTTTGACAAGACATTATACTTTGCTTACCTCACCCCCAGGTCTTGCTAACACCGCTGTTTGAAAGCAGAGCAACGTTAGTATCAGGTAGCTGACAAACATTATTACCCAAAGTTAAAGCTACCCTGGAGGAGAAAACCCTCTGCCAAGTACTAACAGCTAGCAGATGCACTCGTGTCTCAGTATCTCAGCCCTTAGTTCTTCCAGGTACGACTCTTTCTCCCTCTCCCCCTTTCTATCGCACTCACTGTACAACCAGCTTTGCTCTCAGCCACTGCTCTGAAGACAACTAGTAAGTTGATCTCTTCATGTAATGACTTCTCCCTGCTGGGGGAGGGGGCTCAGCCAGCAGTGAGCTGGGGGGCTGTAGTTAGTATAAAGCAAAGGAGGGGAGGGACAGAAATGGTCACTGCCAAGTTATGCATATGCTGTGATTCATGGAACAAGCTAAACGGTAACCTTTAATGCACGAGGAGGCTTGGCAATGCGTTATTGACTTAGGCAGGCATGATTGGAGAAACAGGCTAAAGCAGCTTGCAAAAGATGCCTGTTGATGGTTAGACGGCATGTGCTACTTAAAGGTACAGCATCTCCTTTTATTGAAGTTTATAATAAATAAAGCATAAATTAAAATCTAATCAGGGAGCAGCCTATCAGTTTACAGTCAGCCCTGAATCAGCACAGTCCTGCAACCTGCATGGCCTGATCCTGCAGGGACTTGGTCAGATTCTGCTGGTTCACTCCTGGCCCACAGGGAACCCAAGTGCCCACAAAAGAAGGTCACAACCGCTTCCTGAAATGGACCCCCATCCTTTAAGATGATCCTGGAACAGGATATGTATGTAATCTCTCTTTCTTTTTCATATCATAGCAGAATAAAAGAAATTTTTATTTATAACAGTCCAACCCATCAAATAACCTGCTTTAACTAAGCAAGCAGAAGTGCAAGCCTTTGCAAATAAAATATTTTCTTTTAGGATGAGTAAGACCTATTTTCAAGTAAAGAATAAAGCAGTATTAAATGCTTGATACAAAGCTGAATTATTACAACTTGCAAGCAGATCACTGAGTGTTTGTCCCAAAAAATGAGTAGCAGAGCTATAAAAGTTGAAGGACTTTGCTTCAGTTGAGTACGTTCATGGTAATCTCTATGCAATAGACATTTTCATATGGTAAACTACGCAATACAAAAATACAGAATATAAAAGAAGTTGTGAACCCCAATGATCTATCACATTCTACACCAGAGGACAACTGTTTTATAACATATACAGGATGTTCCAGTCATGCATTCCCTTTTCTTCCCTTTCTCATTCTACTTTTCAACTTCGTCTAACTTTACTGTTGCCTATTTAAGTATTTTATCGTAGGAATGTGAAACGCTATGTCTTTCTTAAAGTTCCAATTCCTGAAGTCAAGAAATCACACTATATTCTCATCTTTCATGTAAATACATATTTCTCATCCTTATGGTTGCAGGGGGAATCTCAAAAATACGACCCAAGAATAACCTGGTCTCATATGTCAGGCAGTAAACCACATGAACTCAGAATACAGATACTTTAAAATATCTCAAGATTTTAGGAAGCGGGAAGTAAAAAAACTGGTGAAATTGAGAAGCATACCACTACCATGTATAAGATTTTTTTTTTTTGTAATTTGGTAAGTTTTGTATACACAACTGAATCTGTCAGACTATTTTTAAACTAGCTTTACCAACCATTCTTTTCCTCTGCTAAGAGAGGTGAGGGATATAAATATTTTCCCTCTTTTTTTTAATATTCAAACAAATTGTAACAACAGAATAGGTATTAGAGAGCTTCCAGCATTGTAATTAAATATAGTCAAACTCCTAAACCAGTATAGAAAATCAGCATTCTCACTACTGCTAAAAGTCCAAAGTCTGCTCTATTTGAATTTGGATATCTGGTTCCCCAGCATAGTCAAATCTGATCGTATTAATTACACATCATTGTCACTGTGCTTCTTCCCTCTCAGGCCTTTTCTTTCACAGACTACTACTATTGTCCATAAAGAGTGCTCTCTCCTCTCCTGCCTAACAGGACTCACAACGCTGTGCCTCTGCTATGTCTACAAAAACCTGTCCTTTTTAGCTTCTCAAATCAACAGACCACTTTTCACAGGTCAACATTTTTTTCCCCTGTGGTTCTGCCAGCATTCCTGCCAATACCTGCTAGCACGGTGTTCAGTGAGGGCACAGCAGGCAGTAACCAATGCAAGGCAGGCCAATTAGGACTAGGGGTCTCAATGGCAGAAGAGTTCCCTTCAGCTGACTGCACCCGAGGGAACAGCTTAATAAGATTTAAAAAGCCAGAGTGAGAGTTGCAGCAGGAGCTCACGAGTGGCTCTTCTGAATGATCTGAATGATCATAGGCAGCCAGCCACAGAGTTGTAAGAACGGTGACTGCAGTTTTTGAAAACTTGACACTATAACCTTAATGGTACTTTCTGACAAAAATAATCCAGAACTCTCTACTTCTATGTTGATCTCACACATACAACACCTCCCTTCAAGACCTAAATGAAAAAAACATTTTCCTCCTTTTTAAGGCAAGCTGGAAGTTTGCAGTTTATGCCATTGTGCTGACAGCTACATGTAGAGCTGCCATTACAGGTACTTTGTACACTGGTTGCCTATGGCAAAATCTCTGGACTAAAAATGTAAAGCCAAATAAACTTAAGGAAATTTTCCATCAAAACCCTGTCAGGAAGCCAACCTGTCCTTCCATATTTTTTTGAAATATCTAGATGTACCACAAAAGGAAAAAGGATAGTGAGCAAACTGCCAACTAAATCGGAGTTCAAAACACTTCCAACATGAGAGCTTCAACTATGATATTTAAAACTACAGTTTCAGTGCTTGAAAAAGTTTAAAAAGAATATACCATTTCAGATGTTGCAGTGTGTAACAAATAGTCCAATAATGAAAGCTGCTTCATGCAGACTGATTTCTGTTTCTGTAAAACAAAGCTTTGCCTTTTTCTGCAGTTCTTCACAAAGTGAACTAACTTTTGTGAATAAATATATAGCATAGGCACAAAATTGCCAATCCTCTCTTTTTTAATGGCAGGTAGAAACACAAATTTTGAAAATTAGGAGTAATTGTGATTTTAGTCTTCTCTCTGCTGATAATTCCAGATAGCAGTATATCATCTGTAAATAATAAAAACTTTATCGAAGTCTAACTGAATATTATTAGGATGAGTTCCTGAGCACAGAAAACTGTACTACATTCCCATTTAATAAGTCATATAACTAATTCTTTCCATATGCTTTTAATTTTTCCTCTACAAAAAAATACAGGCAGAATTCCCTGAAATCCAGAAGCTGGGGTTCTGTTCTCCATATTAGGACAAGAGATCTGTTCATACCTGCTATTGCACTTTCAAGATTTATTCAACTGAACTGGATGGAATTGTGCACGATCACAACCACAGCCTTTCTTTGCAGCACAGAGTAACTTGAAACTTAACACTATGCCAAACTTGCACTGCTACCAAGATCAGAATTTCTCTGCAAACTTCAACAACCGCTACACTAGAGATTACAGAACTATTGGTGCAATAGAAAAACATCAGTTTATGACTGGACAGCTATTTCAGATACGAAGTTCTGCAGTAGCAGATAAACCAAAACACCTTGCAGTAGTAAAATGGAAGAAATTAAATATCTCTAATATCAACACAAAAGTATCCTTGCTTTTACTTAGAAACATACAAACATAGCAAAATACTACAGTAACTATTTTATGTATATAATTTAAACAGAAAATTCAATTTCTTTTTTAAAAAAAAAAAAAACAACAGAAAAAGACGTCAGAATCTTGTTAGGAAAGTTTCCATCTCTCACTCTCTAGAAATTAAAATACACAAAATACACAATGGATATTTGGATAGTATAGTTCTCATTAAAAAAGACTTTCATCTGTGAACAAATTGTCAGTCTCAAGGGGTTTGTAAATATCAATCAGTTTATGAAGTTTGCTTACTGGATCCCTCCTGAGGCAATTGCACCTAAATCTCAAACAAGGACTAGTTCGTTAAACTTATCAAAAGCAAGCAAGTTCTCTTCCAGGTCTCTCAGCCTTCCTGTAATTCCATTGTGAACAGTACACTCAGGTAAAATCACTCACAGTTACTTCTTTCTGCTAAAGGTATATTTGCTTAGAAAGTTGAACAAATTCCTAATATGAAAGTAACAGTAAGAAGACAATATGAGTCGAAACAACATTTTAAAGATTTCCTTTCTATTTCCTGTGAGAAACTCTGAGTTTTCTTGATTTTAAAAAACGTTTGTGTTTAATTAACTACTTGAAATAAAGAAGCCTCCGGACACCCCATGTGTGTGTCTAAGCAGTCAGGGAAATTAGACTGCAGAAAAAAAGGTATTTTCCTTGGAAAAGCAGGGATAGTTATGCCCATAAAATAATTCCTTCCAAATCCGATAAGCTACCAGAATACACCACTGCAGGGGCAGCATGTCTTCCACTGTTGCCTCGCATAACGAAGCTAGGGATATTCTTATCTATCTGTACATCTAATCATTTTTGATCCCACTGTACAGTTATGGAAGACACAAAGGGATGCTGTGTAAAAAAAGATCTTTAAAGAGTTTTCAATAAATTATTCCATACAGTTGCTTTGTGACCTTACCAATGCTATTATTAGTTAACCACTTTCCAACTTACCTTTTAACTTCTATCCCTGCTTATTTCCCTCTCTAAACAGAACAATCCTCATCTTCCCAATTGTTTCTCATCTAAAATCACTCCAAGTTCTGGCTTTTCCTCTGTTTCTCATCTTTTTGTTTCTTTGTTGTGAGGAAATAAGAGATCTGATCAGATCAGTTTAGAAAGTACACCATTAAAAAGGTATTACTGTATCCTGTGGAAATACCATTACAAAGTAAGTTTCAAATACACATTTGTATATAATTAGGTCAGCCCAGCTTACCTTACATCACTGGATGCTTGTCAGTTACTTCAGTAATAACATCTTTTTCTCCTCTTACTGCCATGGTTCTAGCAGTGCATGGTGTTTTTAAACTGCTTTCAAACCCTGAAAAGGAAATCTGAGCATTTCCTTCCTGTTCTCCCTACTCATAACTTCTTAAAGCTCAGACTTTTGATTACAAAGCCAGACTTTACTGAAAATGTCCACCTTCAAAGAGCTGAGTATTACCTCAAATTGATTTATCATCTTGAAGCTTTCCTTCAGTACTAAATCTATTATCCCTTTCTCTTTTCTGGCATTACAGTGTGCTAGATGGAGGAAAAGACCCTTAGTTGTCACCTGCCCAGGGCTGGGCTAGAATGCATATTTTTCATGGCCATATTCCAATTTTCTGTGTTTCGATGATAGAATTCTGGTTTATATCCGAAGTTCTCAAAGCACCTCTTTGCCTCCCCAGACAGTACTTGCATAGTGCAAGAAGAGTAAGATGACATTTATGAGGCATTCCTTCCTCTGTCCAACACTACATTTTGACTACAGAACAAGTGGACACCATGCTTTGAATTTCTTAATTTTATAAATATCATTCATTTTGTGAGAAAAAATTTTCTCTCTGCATTTGTTAATCAATGTCTTCCCTTTCCCTAATAAGACATTTAAGATTTTTAGCACCATATTCTGGTCCTTCTCACACTTTATTTTCTTACCGATTTTCATAAGACAATCCAACATTACTCATGCTGTCTTCTACCTCTTCCCATACAGAAAAAAAGTGGTGAAGCCAAAAGGAAAAGAGTTCTTTGATGGATCATATTTAATCTCTTTCTTTGTATGCATAAAACCCAAACACACATATCTAGAAAACTACATCTCATCACACTAGTTTCACAAGCATTTTGATCTGTGTTTCATGTTGAAGGGTAGCAAATAAGCAGCCACATAAAAATAGGAATTAAAGGAAAAAGCATGCCTTATCCTTTAAAAAATTTGAATGAGTTCCACAAAACTGGAAATAAACTACTTGGTACCACTGCTACCTATATTTAGATACTTTGCCTAAGATAAGAAATGGGACTAGGCCTGTTTGTTCTTTAAAAAAATGAATCCCCTAAAAAAACCTTTACATTATCTTAAACCAAATTAATAATAATTACACAAATAATGCATGTCTATTTCCTGTGAAAAGTAAGTCTCCTCCTAGAAAAAACACTGTACTATACATTTGAATCATGGTATTTTCAAATCTTCCATTTCTTCATAAAGGATAAGGGCTCATACTTCTAACTCTACATGTAGGAAGTATTTTAAAAATACAATAAGGAAAAAGGTGAGGCCTCTGGATCATGTAAGTATACTTATTCTTTAATTAAAAAAAAAACCTAAAACAACAACAACAAAAAAACAGAAGTCCTGGTGAAAAAGCACGAAACTGCACAAAATAGGCCATGACCTATGAATCCTCCTATGAAATCAGAATTATAAAGGAGAGTCTTTTTTCAGGTCCAAAACTAAAACACATTAAAACTAGATTTTAGTGCTAACATGTATTTTTCCCAAGTTTCCAGCTGGCAAATAACAGCTACATCAAACATACCATCATAAAATGATGGGAACAAGCTGTCTCCAAGATTGCAAATGTAATCATAATTTTCAATTTTGCTTGGAAATGTTCTTGAAATTCATTCAGAGGAGGAAGCCCTTGTAGGACATGTTTTCATTAATATATTTTACTTGTCCTGTCATTTCCTACATTGGTATAAATCTCAAAGCCAAACTGATATTCATTTAGACTGGGGAAAACAATCTAGAAAGAACTTTGAAAATCAGTGTGAGTCCTCCACAAGAGTGGATCAACTATAGCACACACTAGTCCAACACGCAGGCAGGAAATGTGTAAAAAACACTGTGGTAAAACCTACATTTGCAAGAAATGAGCATCATCTCCTGCCAACTAAAGATGAAAAGAAAGCTCTGCAAAAGCTGGCCAACATCTTTCACACTTGCTGCTTAACTAAAGCAGTAAAACAGTATCAGTCAACCTTCAAAAAGTCTCCCAGGGAGCAGTGGCTGCTCCCTACAGGGATGGGGAGCCAGGTGGCAAGCACACTGACAAGGGCAGCAAGGCAGGCACCTTCGCTGGCTAGGACTCTGTCCCACTGCCACCACAGGACAAAGCAAGGCAGATCCAGGAGTCGCAGTCCAAGTCAAACAAGTCAAAATCACTGAACAAGTCTGTGGTGACAAGGCAGGTGCAAGGTCAAGCCAAGAAGTCAGTCCATAGATCAGGGTGCAAGTCAGCAGGGTCCATGGCCAGGTGCATGCATGCCTGTGGCTGAGCTGGAGAGAGGCACGCCTCCAAGGTAGCTCAAGCAGGGACTTGAAGGCCCAGGGCTGAATTTCAATGGGGCTACTGGTCCCATGAGCAGAGATGTGGAGGGAGGCCCAGCAGGCTGAGGCTAGTCAGGGCCATTAGGACTGGTAAGTGCAACTGGGGCCCTGAAAGTCTGTGTGTACAGAGCTAGCAATAGTAGAAATTAACTAAGCAAAAGGAAGAAAGTAAGAGACTGTATCAGGCAGCAGATACACAGTCTTGAAATAGAGGAAACCTTGAGAAAGGAGCCAGTAGTGCATTCATTACACACACTATTTAGGGGACAGGACTAGATCAGCATTCCTTCTAACAAAAGAAAGTAAACATCATACCAGAAGTCATACAGCTGGAACACAGGAGCCAAGGACAATCCTGTAGCACAGGTGTCTCTGTTCTCTGATGTCACAAGAGGTACTGAACCAGAGCTTACTTCAGATCCAAAAGGAGAAGAAAGGAAAAAGATCTTAGAAGACTTGTATTCATGATCAAATTGTAATTTCTGTAGTTTATGGCAATACCAGCTTTCTCCTCTCCTGACAGAAAAAATGAAAATAGCTGTTGTGTTGCCAAAGGATATGTATATGCTTGTCTGAAGACCTGAGACTTAATTGTAATACTGATCAAAACACACTAGGTTAAGCAATCATCCTGAAATCAAATAAAGGAAGAAAGAGGAGGAAGATTTCCAAAGTAATTTCATTATACAACCCAGACATCGAAGTGGGCAGGGAGAACTAATTTCACAGTAATGTAACTTATTCTTTGGGTAGCAACCACATCTCAACTTTCCCCATCTAGTTACAAAACTCCTGAGTCAAAGATGCAATTATTCCTTCCCAAAATTTCTCCATGTTCTGTTTGATTCCATCTTCCCAATTCACCACCTCTTCCAATAAGACTGTCTGAACTAAGCATACTATAGCATACAACCTGCCCCTAATTGCATTGCAAATCAAAAGAATTAACACTAGCCCAGGCAAAAATCTACCCTGTTAGAAGACTAAAGGCTCATTTTTCACCACTCAGAGGCCATGCCAGGAAAAGAACGGACAGCGCCAGCAGAGGAGTTACACTGCTGGTGCAAATTATGTACAAATTAGAAGCAAGGCTTCTCTTTCCCAGCAGATGCATACCATACAGAAAATGAATGAAAGAGAAACTGTATATCTTTACTGTCCTGATGAAACCAAAATTCTGGGTAAATCTGACTTCTTACATGACAGGTTTTCAGATAGTTTATCTTATAAATGTACTTGTTTGTAAAGTAATCACATTAAACATATGTTGCCCATTAGAATCAAATGAATTATCAGCGTGTGTAGAGTCTTCCAGCTGCCTGTACTCCAGACAGTGGTTCCACATGCTTAAAAGTTTGGGAAGCATACAGGTAGAGCAGATACCTGGACTTCACCCTTTTTCTAGGTGTCTTGCAAACACACGTGCCATTTACAAAGAGAAAACGGCCAATTCTTGTGCATGGTTGATTTCTGCAACACAGGAAATTGGAAACATACAGCTATAGATTATGTTAAATCTTGAGCTACATGCCTTGTACATGAATTCCGAAAATTCATATGCAGCTTAAACTAGATAATGAGGATCTCAGAATAATTATGCATTCTTGTGTCTCAAATATTTCATTTACTATAGGATCAGCAACTCACATAACTGATAAATAATTGTATAAACAGCTGATAAACCTTTGAGTACTCAGAGCATGTCCAGTATAATTTAACATGAAATGTGTCTTCCTGAAACAGACAACTGAAACAAGTTCAGTGCTGTCAAATATTCTCCTGGGATAAATGTCATGCCTAAATTCAGGAACACTTTTCTACTATATAAGGAGGAAAGTAAAGCCCAAAATGACTGTATGAAACAGTTCGATACTCTGAAAACATTTTTTTAAAAAGTTAGTTGGCATGCCATTTTATTTTTAAGCAGTTCTGTACAATTATTAGCTACACAGCTAAACCTACAGCATACAGTGTAAAATTGCTACATAATGGCACAAAGTCTGGAAAAACTGTTTGCTGATAACAAGGTGTAAATAATATGAACACTAAGAAGAGAGGAAAAAAAAAAGAACTTCTTAAAAGGCCACACAGAACAAACGAAGTGAGGAAACGTTCTCTACATATATTTTGAAAGATGCAAATGGTGCTGATTATTTTATCCCCATACTCAGACTGTCTACATGGGTTAAAGCTAGCAATAACACCAGTTCTAATCTTAAAGGCCCGTAGAGAGACATAAAACTTGACTGTTAGAGAAATCTGGTTGTAAAAGAACATCTGTGCAGCCAACACCATCACATGGCTGGAAAACAATCAGAATTCCAGCAAAAAGCAAGTGAACAAAACCACAGAAAACTCTTTCAAAGTGGAAGGAAGATTTCCTTAGGAAGGTTTCCTGCACAGTTCCAAATCTTCTCAATACAGTTACTTCGTATTTGTATGGAGCATGTCTTAAATAATCTTCAGGGAGGACTTCCTCACATTTTTTATATATCAGCGCCACATGCTAGCTCATGTTCAATGAAACAACTAACGGTACGCACCAGTTGGTTATTTTCCTGGAGTAGCAGCATTATAACCCTGCTGTTCCATTGGTAGCATATTTAGTTCAGATTTGACTTGCCTTTTCCACATGTATTTCACAAGCCATCTATCACTGCTGTTTTAGGTACTCTGTCAAGGGATCAGTGCAGGCTTCCAAAACAGTTACAAAATTAAGAATTTTTTAAAAATCCATATATATGAAAAATACATTTCTCCCATATTTAACTTCTGGGTTATTTGGAGGTTTTTTTGAGGTTTTGCCTAGCATTTCACTGTGGGTATTTCTGTAAGAAAAGATGACTCTTGAAAGATAATGAACTTAGTGATACGTCCCACAGGAAAGAAACTTGAGCAGAAAATAGTGTCACATAATAGCCAGCATTATGATTACACTTGGAAAAGCTGTAGAGGGATTTCTCAAGGCATCGAACTACAATACAAATCTCCAGGTTATCCCAACAGAGCTATTACAACTTCCAGCAGTTAAAAGAACTTCCCAAGAGAAATCATGAACTTCATCAGAACATCCAGATTTCTAAAGTGTCCTGGTCTAATGGATATAGTCCAAATTGTTAGTGATGGGAATTTGTCTAAGTGACTTTAACCTGAGATTAATGATCACTTATTCAGAATCACCAATACACAACTAGCCAGATATGCATTACAATGATGCTCCAATAGGAAAGAAAATGCCATCTTAATTCATCATTTGTAAGGATTACGATTCTTCTAAAGCTGCTGCTCAGTCCAATTACTGATGACCTTAATACTTTAAGGCTGTACTACAGATATTTCAAACTTCACCTCATCAGACAAAAGAGAATCCAGAAAAAACACATCTTAAAAAAAAGACAATTATATTAGTTTGCTCTCCTCCACTGAGGAAATTTCTGGTAACCAGGGGCCTGCATATTAACAAGTAAGCCTGCGGTGTAACACAGAACTGAATTTTCTTGTAAACACTTTCCTACATTCAAAGGTTAGTAGGCTAGCCATTGAGTCATCATTCATGTCAGCAGTCTGTCCATTAATTTAAAATAGAATTACTCAAAGCTATATAGCAACCCAATGACATAAGCTGGTGAAGGATGGTAAGTATGACTAATACCACAGCTACTCTGCTGATGTATGTGGAAACCACTTGAAGATCAAACTTAAGAGTTTGCCATGATACTAGACAGCTGCATGGAGAATGTTATTTATTATTAATACTCACCAGCTGGAAAAAGTATACACAGATACATAAATTTCCCAAATGACAAATACGCAAACAAACCTAGACACCATTTCAAAACCAGCAGTGTTATTTTGCCTAGGTAAGCTTGCAGACTTATCATAACTTGTTTTAGAAGCAAGTTTACCATTAGGTACAGTCATTTTATCCCTTTTCAAAGAAGTACACCAAATAAAATGCAATTATAAGGTTTTCAGTATATAGAATCGTAGAATCATCAAGGTTGGAAGAGACCTTCAAGATCATGCAGTCCAACCCCTACCTACATCACCACTAACCCACATCACCCAGTGCCACAGCCAGATGCCTCTTGAACACTTCCAGGGATGGTGACTCCACCACCTCCCTGGGCAACCTATTCCAATACCCCATCACCCTTACAGTGAAGAAATTTTTCCTAATGTCTAATCTGAAACTCCCCTGCTGCAATTTAAAGCAGTTTCCTGTGTGTTCTTACCCACACATAATAACAAATATC
The DNA here is from genome assembly GCA_013398125.1 of Aegotheles bennettii. Lineage (NCBI taxonomy): Eukaryota > Metazoa > Chordata > Aves > Caprimulgiformes > Aegothelidae > Aegotheles > Aegotheles bennettii. The sequence continues at coordinate 789,070 of VZRW01002940.1, forward strand.
CAAATAATGTTTTGAACTGTTAGGTGTAGACTCTTTGGAAGATGGTCTTATAGGTAAATATTTAAACTTCAAATACAAAACATTTAATCTAAGAGCCACATATTGCTTATTTTTCTCTCATTTTTGAGTCTTGTAACATTGGCACAGTAGAATCAGCAGGTTCTATGTGAACTAATTCTTAGGACATATAACATATTGCCACTTAGGAAGATCTTTTTGCAACCTAGAGACTCTAAAGAAAATGTTTAGTAAAGACTGGATTTCAATTTGTAACTTTTATTTCTAGAAAAACCTGACCTTTTGCTTTCCTCTAAAAAAGTGTAACTGCAAAAGATACTGTACATAGCTTTACCTAGTAAATATTCTTATGCCCATTACCTAGCAAATTGTCAATATATCTAAGAAGAAAAAAACTTCCTAGAAATCCCTATCCAGGATCACTATTATATGTATTAGTAGGGAAAGCATAATCAACTTTAAGAGTACTAAAAGATTACCAATTAGGTTCTTCAGTACATCTATCCTACTACCCTAACACTTTCAATCATTGCCTTTAAATTTGTGTAGGAGTCACAGACTGTATTCCCTCCACTGGGGAGAAAAATACAGTACACATATATAATTCCAAATCTAGACTTCATGTTATGCACTGCCAAGGTGGTTTGGCAAGCAGTGAAGATATTTCAAAGGGAAACATATAGGGCCTCACTCAGCCATACTAAGGCTCCTTCACATTCCTCCTGCAATATTATACTGCCCATAAGGCTTACTGAAGTACAAGAACATCTTCGGCAAGCAGGGCTTTCAAAATAAAGACCCATGTGGAGAATCCAGCATCAGCACCGGTACTTAGTTTTCACCTTCCCGCAATAACCATATCACTAAAAGAGCTTGCAGTTACATGAGAACAGGAACTGATGTTTAGGTTCAGAATTGAAATAAAATACAACTTTCCCAGCAAATTCTATAATGAAGAAAGTCTGCAGATGTCACCTGGACATTTTGCATAAAGATAAGAAATAAAAACCCTACAGACATATCTTTAAGCAAGCATCCCACAGCAGAAGTGGGGGCTGTCCAATATATGGCTGAAAAAGGCTGACATTCAGATACCCCTCCCCCAACAAATGTCTTCACTAAGCGTGCTTAGGAGTAGTCTAGCACATTGTTTTAATTGGACGAATATATAAGTTTTAATTCAAAAGAGAGTAAACACCATAATGCTTAATCTAACACCTCTTACAAACTGAAAACCACCAGGAAAGTTTGATCAGTTACAGTATGGTGCATCTTACAATGAAAGGACAAAGAAAATTGTCAGAAATATGGTTCTGGAAAAAAAAGGCTGAAAGCAAAATATCCTCTTGCATTTATATATGTAAAAAAAAAGCAACTAAGAATTTGAAGTCAAACTCATCAGTGTAATTCCTAAAGCATAATGAGAAAAGACAGCAGGTAAGAGCTGCTGTGCAATAGTGACTGTTACTGGTTTAGCAAACGTGATCAGAGCTGACCACAGAAGAGTTTATGAACATGATTTTAAGGTAGCTTTTTTTTTACCTTGGTTTTAGTAAAGTTATGGAGAACATTTTTGTAAGAGTCAAACTTCTGAATGTACTGTATTTTGGACCCATCTTGGTCATAATTTGTACAGTATGTGTATAAGTAACAGATTCACAACAAATTTCTGAGCTGGAAGTTGCTTTTGAATTACGTTGAAGTTCAGAAAAGTGGATGGAATTACGTTAAAGAAATACGATCATTTAGTTTTACACAAAATTAAGTTCTAATGAATTTTCTCTAGAAGGGACTTGTTACGCAACATATAATTCTATATCTAATTCTGCAGTTCTGCCATAAATTCAATCAGGCTTTAGCATACTCCTAGTGTAATACTGCTACTACTACTCACATCAATCACACAATGTTTAATCTGAACATATATGTCCTTAGTCTGTTGGGAAACTGTAATACAGAAATTCTCAGGAATAAATTGAGCATATGAACCTACCTATTTGAGGAGATTAAACCCACTACAACAGTAAGAGGAAAAAACACACCACTCTTCTGAAATACTACTTTTTTCTAATCTCTTGTATCACACTTTTGCAAACACCATCCTAAAATTTTTAATTAGTTCCGTATCATTTCATATAACAAGCTACGAAGTCTTAAAATTGCATCTAATTCTGTCTCCATTTGGAAAAAAAACCCACAGCAAAACCAAATTCTTTAAAATGACCTTACAGTCCCTCTTTGTAGATCAGGAGCTGGCCAGGGAATAACCCTTCCTTTTAAAACTAAAATTCCAATCAAGTCCAAGTTTAAACAGATACTCAGAAATGTTTTTGAGAAAGTAAAGGTTGTAGGACTGGGCATAATGTTACACACCTGGATAGCCTGGACAAACACACAAAACCTTTTAATTCTGTTGGGTCAAGATTTCCAGGAGAAAAGAAGGACATATTTTAGAGGAAGAGATGAGGCCTGAACATATGGTTGCCATAACCACTGCAGTATAAGTTAATAGAGAAAGACTGGAAAGAAGGACAGGGCAGCTCATCTAATTTCTCTTTATGAATACGTGTAAAACACGCTCACAGGCACCATATAAACAAAGCAAAATATCACACATGTAACAGGCCTAAAGGAAAAGAGAAAAAGAAGGTCTTTTGCTATTTTTCTAGCTAGAAGCAAGTGCAATATCACCCTTTGGAAAGGAAGCTGGAGGCCAGCAGCAATAACAGAACAAATTAGCTCTATTAGCTTGGAAAATTTATGATTAGCATGGGAGGTCTGAAGCCTGCTGATCACTACAAAAATAACATTTTACTTTGATGCATGTCTATCAACTCTCACTATATTAAAATGTTTTCCTTTCTAAATGTGGTTTTCAGCTGCTGTGTCTGGCCACCATGTGATACGAAAGTGAGGATCTTTAGACTATGCAACATGTTCGGCTTTTCTGATCAGTACTTTGCATAAGAGAAGTTAGCAAACACTGAATATTCTGTGTGCTTGTGTACTTGCAGTAATTTAGAAAGACTTCAAACTAACATAAAATACTTATTCTTGGAAACACATACTGGAATAAGAAGCACAGATTTGCCACTAGAAGCAAGACATTTTATAGCAAATTGAATGGACTGCTCTGATTTTTATTTTTTTTAATGAAAACTATATAAAAATAGACAAAATTTGACTGCATAAAGCAAGATCAAAACTGCACAGTGATAGTGTATGAACTACTGAGTGTTCACTATATATCCTCTATCAAACATATTGGAAATAATTGTGTGTTGTCAGAAGTACAGCATCTTAAGCACTTGTGCAATGAAAATGTCAGACATGACAATAAGACAGTATGATACAGTATTCTTGAGGGCTTTAATATTTGTTATAAACTGATACATTATATAAGCCAAATCTTTCTCTGTGGCTATCTTCAGTATTTTTTCAGCCAGAGGCAAAAAACTCTTTAAAAACATGCCACCTCAGACTCTGACTTGAAGATCTGGGATTGGCCTCCCTAAATATGGGCTGTCTCAAATTAGGTTTACAGTAAGAAAGAAAGAACTGGAATTGTACTGAGAACCAATTAAGGAATATACGTCTTGAGAAGGAGGCAAAGACATTCACATAACTGCTGGTAACTTACAGCTTCATGTGTTGTTATACAGCATGAAAATCTACCTTTATTCCCTTATCATTGTGTAGTATGAGAAAAGTTAATGGTGTTCTTATGTCTATGGCAATAGTCAGGGACTCTGAAAAGTTAGGTTCCTACACCTAAGCACAAGTGAAAAGAGCTGTCTTTGTTTCTAGATGGACATCCACATACAAATATAATTCAAAATCAAGTTTAAATTTTAAGACCAGCATTGAATAAAGACCAAATTTCACAATTTTTAAGAAATCAGTGAGAAAAAATAGAGAAATTTAGAGAAATCTGACATAGATAGAAAAACTATCAGGCTGTATTGTGATCTGCAGGTGCAGTTCCAACTATCACTTCCAAAACTGTAATGATTTCACATTCAACATTCCTTCTGGCAATCCCTAAATGAACAGAGATAAGAAATGGAAGTTAAAAGTTCCCTAGATCCCACACAATGACAGCTTCCCTCTTCCACAGTCTCTGTGCAGTTCTTGCCAAGAAAATTACAGAAAAGTGTCTATCAGCAGTCTTTACTGCTTCTGTGTCTGTCACCTTATTAGAGAGCCATGCAAATGTCTTTGTGACTTCTGTGAGTTCTGCTAGTGGAGGCACTGGCCCAAGTTATTTCTGCAAAGTTCTCTTCTAGCCCAGTAGTTATTTGCAGGCAATCACAATAGTGACAACTCTGCAAAGACTTTTCAAAGAGTATGAAAAAAATCAAGTATTGCTTTGAGTATAAGCTCTCTGCCATATTCTTAATAACTTCTTTTCTAAAACACTCTTGGTGATTCCTAGTTCTTTTCTTATTCAGATTCATCTTGAATCCTACACAGACATTAACACAGATTCCAAACATTCAACACTGACAGTTTATATGTGCAGAATAATGTATGTGTTACAAAGTTGATTTGGTATTATAATTGATGAGAGCATGTACTATATAGACCAATAAAACTGAACAGATTGATTTTAAATTCACATTAGACAGCTCAAGATTGAACAATTTGTCAAGAACAGCTGTCATGATTCTGTGATCAAATAGCTGGTGACACTAGGGAAATTTAGCATACATATGCAGGTAAGTTGGAAATTATTTTAGACTGCTGTTATGCAAACAAAACGGAAGTTAAACAGAAAGTGTCATAGTTCAAAAAAAGGAAGGGTACATTTCAGACAGAAATGGCACTGAATGTCTATTAAATCTGCTTCTACAAAGATAATATTAACAATTTTGCCAATTACTTTAATGGGCAATTAAGTGGCTGATGTGAATTCATTAGTAACTGTTTTTCCCCTCACTTGTCAGATATTCACGTTTTTCATTTCCTGTCTTCTGTTCTACAGTTTTTTATTTAACAAACAGAAAAAAAATGGCACAAACATCAGTCTCTGATCAACCAAAGAACCAAAACTAGGCAACCTTTCAGCTGAAATCAACAGGATTACCCAATGTCAATACATTGGACTGTTTGTTGATTTGATAGAAGCAGCACAACACTGGGCATGTAAGATACTTTGTTTCATGTGAGATTAAATTCAGTTGATTTACCAAGTAACAAAGAGCTCAGCTGTGAAGAGACCTAGAATACTGCTGACAGTTTAGCATCTATGAAAAGCTCAAGACAACTTAAGATACAGAGATGTGATACGTGTTGTCAAACTGATAGAGCAAATGGTTAACTCAGACACATGGCTTTTGTTTGCTCTAACCCACTCTGATTGGTCTACCACATTTAAACTTTTTAATGAGCATTTTCCTGGCCATGTTTTTAAACCTTTGACTTTTCACCAGATTGTTTCTAAGGTGTGGGCCAGTGCTTATAAAATATGATCTTATACCAAAGAGATTTCTGCTTCTGGCTATACAGTTTTAATAGCAAACATTAGTTTAATCAGTTTCCAGGACCATAAATCAGAATTACTATGGAAGATACATAGAGCAGGAGAGCAACTTCTAATAGCAATTGATGCCATAAATTAATTCAGGCCAACATCTTACGTTGTTACTGCTCATATAAGAACAGGAAGAATGAAAAAAAAATGTTAAGATATTTAAAAATATTTTTTAATTGAACTCTTAGTGGGAAAGTTATTGTTGGTCTGAGCTGGTCATGAGCTAGTAAAAATTTTGCATTTTAATTAGGTGTGATCTAATCACCCTTCACTGCTCCAATGAAAAAAAAACAAAGACAGAATAGATTAAGATATTTTACAGATTATTCCCAATGTTCCTTTTAAATGAACAGGCTAGCTGTCTAGATAGTAATGACTTTTTAACCAACATCAGTACATGAAAATACGATCGTGCAGGTATCTGCTGCCTATCCTCTGACACAATACACCCTGAGACAGAAAACTGGGAGACTTGGAATTCTGGAAAGACAAGAAGGCAGTACAGCTGCATTAGTAAGTCTGCAAATATGAACATTCTAACTGAATATAAGTGTGCACAGTGTACACATTGAAAATGGCAAAACAAAGGATGATATTATTTTTGCACTACATTCCTATTCCCTGCACAGATTTCTTCTATCTGTGTGGTCCCTTGTCTAAAATGAAAAACATTCCTGTAGAACTCTCAAAACTGTAATGATGAGGAGCAAGTAATAAGGAGAGAGAGAACAACTACTGAAGCAGAGGCTAACACTGTTAGTAACAAAAATACAGAGTTGATATGGGAGAGGAAGAAGCTGATGATGGGAAGATGCGTGTCAAGTGGTAGGAGGAGGAGTCAGACTAATACTCACGATTAAGCTAAGATACTGGAAGACAAGTTTATGATGAAGTGAGAAAAGTGCAGGGACTAAACGGTTTAGGGTTTGAGTATCAAACTTTAGTATGAACCCATGGCTGAGGACTTGCTCTTCTCAGGCATAAACCAGCTTTTTAAGGAAAGTTAGGCTGTTCAATCCTCTTCAACCTCATAAAACTCATAAAACATGGCACTGCTGCAAAGTATTTCCAAAGGCAAAATTTCATCTTTAATTTCACATTCAAATTTTAATAATGAATCTTCAATGTCTAGCAAATCCAAAGTTGATGAAATCCATTTAGTCAAGAAACCACTTTGCCCTTGGGGAAATTTTCAAAAGTACATGAAGTGTGACAGAAACACAGCTCCTAATGCAAGTCAACACATCTTCTGTGTTTATCTTTCCTCAGTGCTTTGAGAAAATCTCCCCCATAAAGCAACAAGAATGTAAAAACACCTCTAAAAGCATTCTTCTATATGAAATTACTGTTCCCTGTATTCAGCATTGTTTCTGAGAGTGCTACCACCTTTTTGTATTATTATTATTTGGAGAATAAGCTTGGCATTTTGAATGACAAATGTATTTTTAAAATATTTTTCTATCAAGCAGTTTAGTAAAATACTTCAATACTAGAACAAAGTGCTCAAAAATAAGTACTCAAAACACTTTTTTGAAACAAGGTGACAGTGACTTCAGAACCCAGTAATTCCCAGGTTGCTGAAGGTCTTCACTAACACATGCATTGCAGTGCAATGCAGAGATACCCAAGTTAGTCCTCAAGAGATCTGGTCCAAGTACAGAACATAATTTAGCTGTGACAAGGTAAACCAACCACCACTGAGTTAGGTTTATGTTGCCAAATGGCTTCCACCATTGTTGCAAAAGGAACATCTCCAAAGATCTCAGACCTTATACACCACGCTGTGCTATGCCCAGAGGTATTACAGCTGGTATAATACTGTAAAAGAAATGCTCAATAGAATTAAGAGAGGATAGTTTGTGCATGAAGTCTGCAACTGTTTTTAAAATGAACTCCTGATTATATTTTACATTTTGTATGCAAATTCTTGTTCTTTCTTTGTCCCTCAACAAGAAGAGCTTCAAAGAAAAAAAACCCAAAACACTATTGAGAGCCCTCAATAAAAAAAGCAAGCAGTAAATGCTATGAGTAGGCTTCGTAGCTTTCCTTAACAATGTTCTTAAAACTTAGGAGAACACATGAGCCAATTTCCTCCTCCTCTCAGGTAACTTTAACTCCTGGAGGTTTTAAAGCTAGCCCTGTAAACAGTGGTTTAGGTCACTAGTGCTGGAAGAGTCAAATGCTGGAATCGCTCAACCTGAGCTCTGTGCAGCTGTACCAGCTCTGGGATACATAACCCTTGTGTCCCAGGAGTCAGGTTTCTTCACACAAGGTTCACTGGCAACAGTGTCAAGGCATTAACCAGAGACTCAAGTCACAGGGGAGGTTTATAGGATTCCAGAAAAGACAACCTGAACACAGTAAACTGTAAACTACTAAGGCATCCAAAATAGAAATTAGTTACTCCCAAGTAGAAGGCTGGCATGCCAAAATGCTTTCAGAACCATAATATTCTCTAGATGATAACCCTAGACACAGCTGCTGAAATAACAGTCCACTGTGTGAAAGCTGAGGTTCACAGGTAAAAACTTCCACAAAAGATTTGCATAAATCAGTGCACCCACTCAACACAAGTACCACAAAAAAACATCAAAAGATACCTGCTTACACTTCCCCACTAAGTGAGACAGCTGAAGATGGTACGTTTTGCAATTTTTTTCATATACTCTTACTTCTAAAGAAATACCTACATGATACTTTGCAGGCAGATGCAACTCACTCTGTCCTCCTTCAAACTGGCCAGACACCAGCTCTGCACTGTATAGATGAAGGGCGAAAGGTGTAAAGATTTAACAGAGTTTAGCACAACTGCATGTTTTTTTGAGAGAAAGTGCCAGCATCAGGCACGCTCAGTATCATGTGGCCACAAAGCTTCTGGATGGCAAGGAGCACGAGCCAGGAAACTTTGCACCTGTCTGCTGAAAAGTATGGCAAAAGATCACTTCAAAGCAAGCTAGAAATAGCTTATTTAAGCACATGAGGCTTTTGGCTGAAAATTTTTGACTGGATGTCATATGCATACCTCAGTCTCAGGGGTGCCACTTTATTGTAACTATTATCTTAATAGATTAAAACAAAACAATAAAAAAGAAAGAAAGAAAAAAAAAAGGTACACTAAGGAGGGAAAGATTCTGAATTAAATCTCTCTTCAGAGACTCCACATCTCCTCCTGGATCAGCAAAGAGAAACAAACTCAAGATATTAACTAATAAAAATTTAAAAAAAAAGTTTAAGTCAAACACTTCCAATTAGAATTTTGTACACTCCTCTGAAATAGCCCAATTTCCAGTCAAGACGTTTTGATTTTGGGGAGATAGTAAAATCAGCAGTCCCATTGAACAGCACATTCACATTATCTCAAGGAGATAAATCACAAATTATACATAGATGCAAAAAAGCATCATACTTTACTCTGTATTAGCAAGGGAGGCAAAAGCAATTGCTGAGATTTCATTTGAATTATTCCTCACTATTTACTTGCAAACTGTAACCTTGTCTTCTCTGTGTCCAGACTGAAGGCACATCTGACTGAGTTCTGCACTTAATTTCTACTGTTACCAATGATATTTAAATACCAAAAATATTAAATTCCAAAGCGTAAAATTTATGCATTTCCCCAAGCTGCTCAAGTCCCCAGGACAAAACAAAAAAGCACGTAATATGCACACCCCAAAAAGAAAGAATGGTGCAATCTCAACACACATCTTTGTTCTCGTAAGCCTTAGCACTGATCTATGTATTCCCTAAGGAAAAACTCAATCCAAAACAGCAGGAAGAGAGCAACTAAACAGTATTATAGCTTTCAGTCCATTTGGGGTCATTATTGGTAGTTTCAACAACTTTGTAGATGTTATTTGAAGGCTGAAACCAACTTCATGCTACAGCTGGAAAAAAAACCTCCACAGTTTGGCATCTGAAAAGCATTCAATTATATAATAGTACGTGATATTGTGTAAAGCAGATGTTCTCTAAATAGAGCCCACTGCCCCCTTGAGATTAGTAAAGACCTTCTGGAGGTCTGCAAACTTCCTTGATTTTGCTTGTAAAGCTTGTAGAGTTACCTAACGGCTTGACAGAGAGAGGAAAGGGTCTCCAGAAAAACAATTCTTGAAACATTAACAAGTATGCACACAGTATGCACACAAATACAAACTGAAAATATAAAATGCTCATATGAGTTAAGATCTGAACAGTATTTATTTTGACCATGCCATGGCAATGGAGAAAATTTGGAAATAGAAAGAAATCTCTTATCAACTTGTTCAGGGAGTTACTTGAGCAACCTGGATCGAAGGGGATTTCTTCCTCACCTGTCCAAAGCCTCCTTCTGGCCACTGTCACTGCTCCTGCTGTAACTCCTAGAGAGCAATAGAAGAGACAGCAGCAAGCCGGGGGGATCAAGCAACTTGCCTTGTTATGGCTTTTGGCCTTTCCCTCCCAAGCAGAGTCAGATACTTCTCTGCCACATGCAGAATCAGAGAAATCGTGGCCAACAGACAAAGATCAGGTCCCACAACTACACAAATTGGGGGTTTACTGTCATGCAAGGCCTTGGTCCAAAAAAGACACAAGCATGGGTATAACTCTGCAAATGAACACAGCCTTGCTAACTTCATCTTAGTACCACAGTATGTGCTGATTGCTAGACTGCTGCGAGATCTCTCCGAGAGGCTCCAGTTCAGAAACACACTTACTTGCTTCTTAGTTTGTATGAAGTTTGTATTTAGTTTGTATTTCTGACAGGAAAAAAAAGGGGTACTCAGTCTGAATGCAGATTTCTGCTTGGGAATCACCGAAAAGCCAAAGAAAATTTCACATTCAGAAAGTAAGGTCACTCAAGGAAATTGCTTGATTGCAGTAGTCCAGTAAAAATATAGACCCAAAAGTCCCATATGAATAATTGCCAGCTCTTAGAATGATGCTGTTCAAGATAAAATAAGCTACTCCCATTGTTAACTTTCTGTATTAGGTGACTATAATTATTTTCCACAGATATACACTAAAAATGCAGCATATGCTGGACTTCCTATTTCAGTACAACAGCAACCCTCATTATTCCTTGAGGATTTTGTATCATTAATTAATAATTTTCTCGTTACTTTTTCCCCTACTAAATATGTATTTCTGATTCTAACCATGTGAGATACATTAGTTAGGCATTTTCATTAATATCTCTGTGCTTAAAAAAGCTTTATTGTGTACAATACTCAGTCAGTAAAGCTTCAATTCATCAAAGCACTTAAGCCTGCACTGAACTCCAAATATGCATGTAATCCCATTGACTTTAACGGGACTGCTTACTTGCTTAGTTAGGCATGTGTTTCAGAATAAAGGCCCATATAAGCATAATTGTGCTCTCTGGCCTGGACCCAAGCCCTTAAAAATGGAAATAAGCAAAATGGAGAGCAAATGTTCAGTAAAGCTGAAGGCACAGCAACTTTCTAGAGACTATGCAAAATATCAAAAATTTACTATATTTACAGACAATCCTAACAATCAGAGTTAAGTGGGAATCCAGTTACTGAATTCCACCAAGGTATTTTCAAACCTAAACTGAGCATTTTTAAGTACACTGATTCAATGAAAGTGTTGGAAATCATAACTGAAAGAAAAGCTAATACTACAGTATACAAGCACTTTCTCCAGGTACATTTATGCTGCTTCACACAGCTCATCCAGTTACTGAGGAACTTAATTGTCCATTGCTGCTGAGCACTGACAATTCCCTCTCTTTTTCTGGGCTGAACTTAATTTAAAATATTTTTAGAACAATGTATGTTAAGTCTTAAATTTGGGATATTATTTCAGCTAAGTGCACTAATGCAATCAATAATTCAGTCCTGCAGCTTAAACTTCTACAAGAATTCAATATCTCTCCAGGATATTCTCAACAGAGAGCTTTACAAATCCTTATGTGAATGAACAGTTTGTACAAATTTTGTCAAAAATGGAAATAAGTTTGTAATACTAGATGCTGTGATGAACAATGAAACATTTGAAGTTCACACAGCCCTACATCCTTGTCATCAGGTAATCTCTTAAGAGTTACATATATCAGTCTCTGTTCTGCTGGACCAACAAATAAAAATTTACTGTCACTTCTATTTAATTTTTTTATTGTTTAGAACTTCTCTCTCTGCTCCACAGAAATGTAAAAAGTAAACATTTTGGATCAATTTAAAAATTAGCAAAATGTGGGGCTTTTTTCTTTTTAAAAGGAAAAAAAAAAGGGGTCAAACTAAAATGCATTCCATTTAAGAATAACCATTTCATTTTAAAACACTTGAAATACAAGAAAATGAGTAAAAGGCTAATTTAAAAAACATACTAGATACTGGCAGTGACCTCTTGCTAGTACTCCTCAATGCCCAGAGTGAGGTCACATGCCCAAGATGTGCAAGTTCCAAAATCCAGCAAGACTTACCAAAATTTTCACGCATGTTCTCAAGCAAATACAGCTGATCTGAATGGGGGATAATGCTTTATATTCCTCAGTGTTTTCTGTGGGAGTTAACTCAATGCTGAGGCAAAGAACAAGAAAGAGAAAGGTTCAACAGTCTGCAATGGATACTTACCTGGAAGGTGGGACCCCATTCCAAGTAACAACCATAACTTCTATAGGAAGTGGAACGGCTGCCACAGTATTTGTAGGTAACACTATGACCAGTGTATCAAACAGCATGGTGACTGGGATAATTCTCAAAAGCGATGGGACATAGCTTCAAATCTCACTGAATTCACTACAAAGTCTGGTAAGAAATAGATGCTTCCGAAAAATACCCATTTTCAACATTTTCCAAAGGAATGCCTTGAGACAATTGTAGTAACAAAATAATCTAATTCAATTTGCATTTACTTGCAGTTTAAATGCTACAGACGCTTAAAAGCTGCAGTATTTTTCGCCAAACCAAAATATGCTACAAAGTATTACAAACAGTATCAAAACACAGCCTCTCTCATTGGAACGTCAAAGAAATGTATTTCAGAAACTGAAAGAGGTTCATGGAAGACTCAGCCAAGATACGACCATTTTGCATCTAATCCAATCTAGAAAATGGAGTTATAAAAACTGCACAGAAAAAGAGAGATGTAACATTCCTTTTTAAAATACAGAAGTAAATAAATAAACAAATTAAAGAACTCATCCCATGTCAATGTCCATGAAACTCAGGAACTGCTACAAATGGGCCAGGCTCATTCTTACCACTGCATGGCAAGTTAAACACAGGAAAACCTGACAGCTGGAACACAATGCAAGTGGTGAAACTAAGGACTTTTGACTTCTTCCCCTTTGCGGCACTGATGTTCAAAAGAGAGTAGCGGCAAAGGTAGCAGAAGCTGTCAGTGTATGAAATGGCAATGGTTTCATTTATATTATTATTTGAAAACACATGAGAAGTGAGGTTTTTCTGAGACTGACAAGTCCTCCTCACGCTTCCTAGAAAGTAGGGTAGATGAAGAAAATACAGTTCTGATAAAAACAAACCCAAAAGCTCTCTATTTAACAAGACTGGAATAATTCTCTCTCTCTCAGAATGGAACTTAGACATTTGACAGTTCAAATGACCAGACATCTGGCAGGTAAGATTTTATACTTCTTTATAAAATAGTTACCACAAAGTTTAACATGAGAAGAACAACTCTACAGAAAACATTTTCTGAGGGACGTGGTCCTAAGTTTCAGTTAGACTTCTACTTTGCTCAGCAAAGCTGCACTGTAGGAGAAAATAAATAAGACAAACCCATTTTTTAACAATGACTCATAGTACAAAAATAAGCCTGAAGCTTTTCTTAAGTACTGTTTTCACTGGCTGGTTGATATTGCAGTGCAGAATTTAAAACTAATACAACTACAAAAACACAAGGCTTTTAAACTCCTAATACATTAGATTCACAGAAAGTACATCATGGTTTGCTTGTACTGGCTCCTGAATAATGCAGAAATATACACTGCTTTAAGTACCTGGTACAATTGAAAGGTCAAGCAACAACAATGGGAAACCCACATTTTAAAAAGCACTGTACAGCAGAAGTCAAGCATTTTATACTCCTGGAAGATCCAGTTAATTAATATTGCTGTTCATGATCTACTTTGGGGCTGTTTTAATTGGTTTTGTCCAGTATCTGGACTTGTAATTATCTTTATCGGAACAGATAGAAGTTTTATTAAAAAATTCTTAGCTATACCCTTTTTTGGATCTATATTTGCTACTTATCACTGGAAGGGGGGACAGAAATCAAATTAAGGCTGAAATAAAGAATGAGCAACTAATACATAAGGAAAATGTAGAGAAACACTGATATCAGAATCTATTTCATCCCTTTTGATTTTATTTCTGAAAACAGCAGTGATCTCAGAGCTGTATGGAAGGTGGAAGAAATTCACAATGTACAAGTATCACTTGCAAAACAGTAACTTCTTTTTTAATGTCTTGCTCTCCTAGAGAATAGAAATTTAAGCCTTCTAAATACATCAGAGGGGGAAAACAAACCTACAAAAGCAATTCCAAGCTCCAGTCTAGCCTTAGTAGCTGTACAAATTCATTAGTGTCCATAACAGAGGTGAATGACCTTGAAGCAGTCTAAGAGTCCACTGCAAACATTCCAGAGTTCAGAAGTCATGTCCGTCACACTGTGACTTTGTGTTGGCAATGGGGCTTAACAAACTTCAGGCACATAAGATAAACTGCATCTGCCACATACAGCCAACTCTAAACAACCAAATCTCGCAGTCATAAAATTTATTTGTTTTAATAAAATTCTATAGGCTGTAAAACAATATCCTTGTGCAGGTAGGATTTCCACAGGTCAAAGACTTTTCAGTCATGCCTCATTCCTTGAAATGTGAGCATAAACGGCAACAATCCCCTTAAAATGAAGGCTTGCCATGGTAGGAGACATACAATTATGACAACTATTTTCCAGTCTTAAAGAATACAGACATTTTAGGCTGCTCCCATGTAGGCCACTGTACCTATTTTAGGGTTTAAATGCTGGGTATTCAGACACTAATAGGGTTTCAATGCATACATATTTCTTCCATTCAATACAACAATACTCTGATGGAAAGATCATGCTTCTTTATAATACTCCAGGGTCGCACAAGGCCACTTATTTTAAAAGTTGTTTCCCCCCTCTCAGCAAACATTGAGATGAATATTTCAAAATTAAGCAGTCGTCTGGCCCAAAATTCAGGGTCCAATCTGCCTGTGTTCATATTTTGTTTAAATAAGCTTTAGTGAATTACTGCTCCCTCAAGTCTCCACATTCAGTCCTTCCCCAATTTTACTACTGAAGATATCTTAAGACACACTTTTCTCTACATGAACTGTTTATGAGAAACTTAAATCATGAAACAAAAATATTTAACTGCATAAATGTATGAACTTTTCTTTTTACAAAGGTGGAAAATATTAGCCAAATTCTTCAGCTTTGGCCACATACATAGCTACAATAAAATGAGATTTGGTTTATCAAGACAAACCCCAGAAAAATGTTCTGTGACAGATAAGGTAAATTCAAGCATACTGGCCACTGCATTTAAGTTCTGAAGATTATGAAAACCCCAAAATACATTTCTACTTCACAAAAAAAACCATTAGAACACATTTCATTCATTGAACAAATGTTAGTAGTAAGGCATAGCAATATAAAGAAGAAGCATCTATTTGAATTTAAAAATCCAATTTACCTTCAAAAACAACAGAAGCCCTACCTGTATGTGTGTGTGGTATATCTGGCTTGAACAGCCTGAAGAAAAATGTTCAAAAATACAAAACCAATTTTTACCTCAAGATGATTCAAGTGCTGATCAAAATAGCTTAATGTAGTCCCTAAACATATAAAAATACACCTTAGAAATGGGGAATCATTAAAGTCAAACAGTACCAAAAGCAGCAGGGAGGTGAGGCAGGTACAAAAATCTACATCCAAGCCATGTATTATTCTTGAATTCATGTAACACACACTACATAAGCAATGCTGTTAGCAAAATTTCATGCATGTTTATTGCATTGAATTCAAGGGCTATTTTAGATATATATTTACTAATTTTTGAATAACTACTGGCAGCTCCTAGAACTACTCGCTGTTTTCTCATAGAATAATAGTAACTAATGTCCTCTTCAGCAGAGAGGCATCCACCACTAAAAATTTGCCCGCTTCCACAGAAGCTGCCGAGAAGAAAACAGTTCACCATTTACTGCATCCCAAAAGGAAAACAAAACAAAGAGATGCTTTTCCCGTATTTTTAATTTGTTGCAATGAGTATTGTTACTGAAGTGACAATTCCTCAGGAGCAACAGAAAAGATCTCCTGAATTTGATGGACCAGCTGGAGAAATCAGAGGTTCAAGCTGTTTTTCTGACCCTCTCCAGAAGATCACCATCTCAACATCCAGCATGGAAGTGTACTGAACTAATTAATTTTAGCCTAAAATAGCTTGAAGCAGCAGTGAAACTGCTAAAAAATGCACTATTTGCTAGTGAAGTTGCCGAGAAGCAGGCCTAGGTTCTCTTTTGATAAGTAAATTTACTCAATTTTGCCTCTATCAGGTACCTCTTTTCCTCAAGGAAACAGTGTCAGTTTTGCCCATGTTGTTTTGGATCATGAAAGCTGCTAGGAAAATTAAAAGAGCTATTCTGAAAGTGACATTTTTTCAAAAGGTTAGTTTCTTTTAGGAAAATTAATTTTCTAATACGAGTAAAATCAATACCTAAGCTACAGATAGTTACTGAAATTTAATGATTATACAGATTAACAGAGATACAATAATCGTTTAACCCTTCACCCACTGCAAATGAAAGATAATGCTATTGTCTTAAGTCTCTAGTTGCAGCAATTCCAGACCACATTATTTCTTACTTGACATGAACAAGCATCATAGTCACAGATGGTTACTGGTTTTTAGCTAATCTGCAATAATGTGGTCTTGCATCCAAGCCCTAGAGTACTTCCAAACCTCAGCATATACCAGTTGATTTAAAGCCATGTTTTCTTCAAGCTATTTGTTGTACTGCACATACTGCACAGGTATGTGAAAAATGTCCTTCTTATACTACTCAAGCTGTGCTAGACTTCAAAGTCCTCCATTATCACCTCTTAAGAATACTCTTGCTTACTGGTGTCACTGCAAATCTATTTTCAAGCTTGATATTAGGAAAAATTTTTTTACTGAAAGTGTGGTCAAGCATAGGAACAGGCTTCCCAGGGAAGTGGTAGAGTCACCGTCCCTGGAGGGGTTCAAAAAAAGTTTGGATGTGGCCCTTGGCGACATGGTTTAGTGGTAGACTTGGCAGTCCTGGGTTGATGGTCGGACTCGATGATCTTGAAGGTCTTTTCCAACTGAAGCGATTCTATGATTCTATGACTCTATAGCAGAATAGTATCATCAACAGAAGCATCAAGTTACAACTAGAGAATCCAAATTCTTCCTTTCATCATACTTTCTACCCTACTAAGCTGAGTAAAATTACATGTGATCTGAAGAGAACAAATGAGCAATACAGCTATGGTGTGAAACAGCTCTTCTAGGAAAGCAAGACTACACTCATTTATTGTAATCATATGTCAAGAATGGTGTTGAGGAAGAACCATCTGCTTTGTAAGAAGATGTATTTAACACTATTGCAGGAACTTAGTCCTCTTCAAAAATGTTATACTAAGCAATTCTTCCACCTTGCATTTTAGAAGATATCACCAATGCACACTTGAAACATCTACATAAATTCATTAGATTTGTGTGTAAAGGCTCACACCTCTCTACAGAAAACAGCTTGGGATATGGGGAATAAACATGCACAGGAAGGAAAAGTAACTGCCTCTTCTCACAGAAAAGTTTAGGAATAGAGGACTTATTTTACTCATAACTAGTTTCTGAAGTTGCTCACTAAGTATTCTGCAGATATTTTTCATATTTACATAGGAGTCAAACCAATATGCACATTTCCACTTCTGTCATCTTAATTCCTTTTGTGTTCATGAACTTGAGAAGAATAAGGCAGACTACATATAAACAGCATCAACAACACCTCAATATCAATAACTAACAAGTCTGATATTTCTAGTTTCTGTAAGGTCAACATCCTGACAAACTACAGTTACTAATATTATAGGCATAGCTCTAGTATGGAAAGAGAAAAGCAATGTCTGTAAAAACATTTTGCATTTTATAGAAGAAAACAGATTTTTGTTTCAAAGTCATCTTCCCCTGCTATGAGATACATACTTACATACATACTTACGTTTCTAATTTCCACTACACAGGGTTTGTTAAAACTACGCACAAGCCAAACTATACTAAAATACTGCCAGTGAACTATTAGGATTTTTTGACTATGGGCACAACTTTAACTTTGGCCAAGTTTTCATTACATGAAATGCACTTAGATGCCAGGTCAAACTACAAAGCTAACAATGTCATGGGGCAGACATTATTGATACCTTTAAATCCACCATAATTTAAAAAGAAAATCTATCAAGTTTAATGCATGTGCTCAAGTAGGTTTTTACAAGAGATTTTGAACAGATCAGATGTCACTGTGTGTTACAAAGAGGGAATAGGAAGTTATTCACAAGCATTTTGACAACCTTTAAGCAAGATATAAATACTCTTGTTCAAAGATACTGTACTGTCAGAATCCCAGGAAACCAGATTATCTCATCAGCAAAAACACAGTATATTCCTGTGACTGCAGAGCATCTGTGGCCATAAAAAGGATTAATTATATTAATATTATGTAATATCACATTTGGGTTTTTGGTTTAATTTTTGTCACTGTTTTTGCTAATATTAAAAACCTGTTGGTACAATAATAAAAGGTTTGGGGCTCCAAAATAGGGCAGAGACTTGCAAATCAATTTTGAACTGGCCTCACAGGTTTTGTTAAGTCTGATGAAAACAAAATTTACATTACTTTAAATGAAAACCTAAATTATCATACATTCATGTGACTCCAGTCTGTAGGACTTCAAGAAAATTCAAACACCATGGGAAAAAAAAAAAGAAAGAAAAAGAGAGAACTGTCAATACTGAGATCCCAGTTTCACTGCAAAGCCACAAGAAAGTCTGTCTGACTAAAGGTTCTGTTAAAAATTCAATTTCAACCAAGTTTGAACAAGCTCATTTTGATCGAGCTGTACACCATTTTACAGTATCTGATCTAACCTTATTAAATTTCACAGACAGAGGTGGTACCAGATGACATCCAGAATATTTTTTTATTTTGAATTTTTGAGAAAAGCTCAAAACCCTTATAGGAAAACTTAACCAATTTGAAATTTGAACTGAAGGGAACTCTGCATAGACTCCTGTGAAACTAAATTGTGTCTTGTAAACATGAGCTTCTGCATTGAAATTGAAACTGTGGTTGCAGCAAAGGATTATGACTCACATTTTTGCTCTCCTCGAGAATATTCTCCCAAACCTTTGTTATGCTCAAGGGCAAAACACAGCTTTTTCTGCAGATCAATGGGGTCAACACACAAAATGGTTTATTACAATGAAGTGCAATACTTTGCTATGCCCATTTTTGACATGAAGAATCTAGGCATTAAGAGCACATTTGGGACAAAGATGCACCATGGAGGAACAAGAACCAGTTCCCAGTTGGGAACCAGCAAGCCACCCAAAGGAGGAAAGTCACAATACTATTTGGGCTTCACCTTGGTTAAAAATATTGGTTCTTAACAGGGCTGCAGAGTCTCAAAATGAGCTTTTGGGTCCAGTTTGCACATTCAGCACACACTCTGGTATCTTTACACAGTGCTGACGATGACCAAAGAGGTTAAATGAAACATCCCAGGTCACAAAGGAAATTGCCTGCAGAACAGCCCTGCTGGTTTGACTGGAACAGGGATCTGAAGCCATACTAGCTCTTAGGAGCAAACAACCAGCCACTCTGCATAGTCCACTAACTTCATCTCTCCTTTAGATACTGGTAAAGCTTGAACTTCCCTGCTTTCCAAGTGTCTCTTCTTTTAGACATACACTACTGCAAATGTAATGCCTTACTGTGTTCCCAACGTAGTAGTACCTTTTTTCACAGCTTTCATTTAACACAGTTAAAACAACACTTCAAGCGTATTTCAAGACAGAACAGCTCCTTAACTATTTGCTCTGGGTGCATCTACATGCGTGTGTGCAACTGCTGGCATAAAAAGAAAAATATATGCACACACAGAACTTCTGTCTATATGCACCTTCCTCCAAAGGATTTATTTATTCATGTGAGAAATTCGCCCAACCCAGTCTATCAAAATTGTAATTTTTGTTTCAATAGGAGTGCCTAAAAACATACTGGACCCTTTCCAGACTCTAAAGTGATATTATAATGTAGTTAAATGAAAACAAAGCCTAAATATTTAATTTCCTGCAGACCAGATTTCCAAGATTGCTGTCCCAGTTTCCTGATTAAATAATAGGTATTTTGAAATATTCTATTACAGTTATTATTAGTATTTTCAATTTGCTCCCAAAAATTATCCAAACAAAATTAAGCATTTACTTACTATTTGGCTTCTCAGTGAAAAACAGCTTAGGTCACACTAAGCTGCACTGTCATCACTTTCTAAAAATTCTTCTACTTCCATTAAGACCTCTTGGGTTACTGGCTCCTGACAGTTTATTATAATTTCTTAGCCGTTTTGTAGTTAACAAAAAAATAATCCTAGAATTCCTAAATTCTAAAGTGTCAAAATGACTGAATTGTAATAAAATCCATTTTATCAGTAATTTTATCACTAGTAATACTAATTAAAGTACTACCAATATCTACCTGTCCCCAGCTGTTACATTAGTACTATAAAAAAAAAGATGAGCAAACCTTTACCAACAAATACACTTTCATATTGTATATTTAAGAACTCTGACTTGAAGATCAACGCTGAAATATCACTAGCATAATTGCTATAACTACAGTTAAAGAAGGTGCAGCTGCAAACCAGCACAGAGTTATCCAATTGTAAAAAAAAAAATAAAATCTGATCTCTAGACCATGGACATCATAGGAGACAGCATGGATTCAAACTGACAGAGAAAGCAACAAAAGAAATCAAAATGAAAATTAAATACTAATTCCATGCATTGTTTCAGTGACTGTTTTAGCACTCACCTCATAAACCCTCACACATGCAAGCATTTATTTTTCCCCACAAATGCTGCTAAATAGCCTCCCTCCTACCTCACAACCCCATCTGCCATGTGAACATTCAAGCTGCTAATAAGCTGGCTCCAGCACACATACATTGCCTTTTTTTTATTATTTGTAATAACTTATAGTAGCCTTATTGCCCATTCCAGACCCACTGCAGGTTAAACTCTACTAACAAACACTGAGCAAGCAAGCAGAGAGAAAGTACACAATCAAGTAAGAATGCTCACAAAATACATCATACCATACCAAGCCTCTAATCCTGTACAACTAAGCAAAGTGCGCCACTGCGTGGTAACTAACATCTCTACAAAATCAATTTGCCTCACAGCTCACAAATAACCTTTTTTCTGTCTCCAAAACTACAGTGAGTCAAGTGCTCACATTTGCCTAAGTATTGGGAACTTCCAGCAGAAGAGTCTTAGATGCGTGCAAAAAATGTATGCAACATACTTCTTTATGGGTACCTTTAGTAAACTATGGACAAGGTCAAAATTATTAAGAGCATTCTTTCCTCATACTTTGCTTTATTTATTAAAAGCTCCTCAATATTCTACTGGCATTTTTCTTCTAAACTTAAAAGTTACTGACTAGGATCATTCCATTGGCTCTCAAAGAAATAAAAGGATAAACTGATTTAAAACAAGCAGAAAAAATATCCCAAAGAAGAACACACACACTTCTGGATAAATAGCAAGTTGAAGAAGCCCTATTCATAGGCATTCTTTAACTTAACAGCACTGTGAAAAATTAGAGTTAGGAAATGGGTAGCAAATATATCAAAAGAAACAACACATACTCAATAATACTGAAATATATTCAAAGTGTATATATTAGCAATAACCAGCTGTGGCACTAAATAACAATTTTGAAAAAAATAAAAGTGGAACTCTATAGGACCCTGAATGAAAAAGTTCATTCACTTTACAAATTTTTTCAGAAAGAACATTGTTCAAATGTGCAGAAAAACCATTTTACACAGTAATGATAAAACTGATTATCAAGAACATAGTTATACTTTCTTCTTCTGCATAGGTAGAATATAATTCAGTTCTTCCTATTTTGCCTAGTTTTACTTTAAAATATTTAATTGTTTTTAAAAGGTTTTATTTAATTAGAATTCAGAGTCTAGTCTACACCAGGAATATATATATCATAATCATATGCATAATCAAAAAAATGAAAAATGAGCTTTTTTGGTAGTACTTGCATTACTGTACGTGCCAGTTATTGCAATGTCACGGACAAATAAGAAAGTGAAAAAAACCCAAACAAATTAGGGTATTTCATCATAAGAACATATTAAGTTTCTTTAAAATACAATGTCTGAAAAATAATCTTTTACATATCACCTCTTGTGCTGGACAAGGTATGAAGTTTTTACTTCCAATGCTGAGGGCCAGCTGAACAAAAGAACAAAAAACAGTTAAAAAAGACACTCTCTGGAAGTAAGAAAATGGTTACTGAGGTGCTGTTCAGAGGTACTTAGAAACATACTGTTGTTCTAACCTTCCTGCATGATATTATAACAGGCACAACAGCCAGGTTTTAAGGACTTTTGTACGTACTACTGTTTTTAAAATCTTTTTTTATGCTATCATTTATCTTTGCTGATAAGATTAAACAGTACTTCAGTTATGAAAGGCTATTCTATCTAATAGTGGTTAAAAACTCAAAAAGGAGAGAATTAACATATTAAATGTTCTGGTTTTGACATCAGGAAAAAAATTCTCTTTCAAGTATTTTCAATGTTAACAGGTGTGACTGCATTTTATATATTGAGAACTTCTAATTAATGTTAGTTGTGGTTGCTTATGTAACTTCTGAAATGGTTAAAAATAAGAAGTGAGAAATACCTTAATAAATGCACGTTTAATTTTTATTTCAGATGAAGGTAAACCTGTCTCCAACATATATTTTATTCTATTTCTATGTAATTTTTATTAATTTTATTATAGCAACATTTTCCATCTTTTATTTCCAAGAACTGGGTGAACTGAAAATACTAACCAGAAGCAATGGTCCTGGGAACAAAACAGATCATGTTTTTTAATAAAAGGATATTGTAATGGTAGGAAAGGTAATGCAGCAAAATGTCCAACAGATGGTGACAGAGACCATAAATTTGTTAGATGCTTAACTATTTTAGCTAGATGTGTCTCCCAAAGCCCCTAATGTTCAGTTTTCTGCACAAGCGTAGTCAATACTACTTTGTATGAGGACTCTTGTCAACTTCCCCAACTTCTCTCAGCTCACGCTCTCATTCTACTTTGCTGTAGTGAGAACCACTACAAAGTGCACAGAATAAGAAGTGCCTTTGCCTGTTTTATTTTGGCTTTCTCATAGTAATTTATTGCTCATAAGGCACTGAGCACCAGTACAGAACTGGTTCTATTTAACTCTTTAAGAACAATAGACTACATCACCCCACTGAGCACTAAGTAAGCATCACTGAGGAATCGTTTAAATAGACATTGAGATTATGATTTTCAACACCATAGGAAAAAAGAAAGAAGGGGTGTGGGGGGGAAGCAAACTGAAAAAACATTACAGCCTAGGAATCTCTAGCCTTAAGAGAAGGCTAAGGGAAGATCATACTGCTATCTGCATCTAAGTGTCTAACACTTTCCACTAGGCTGCTGAACACTGCCTTTCCTTTCTATCCCAGATCTCCAATACAAACGTATCAGTATACACTTCTGTAATTGCACAGTACTGGGAAATTACAACAGCTGCTATACTAAATCTATGTTTCAGTTTTCTGAGTCATAGATCAGAACTGTAATTAAAACAAATTTCTGGCCCTTTCTGAATTGGTTTGAGATCAAGGAAAGCTTTAAAGAATAATCAACAGATCTATCATCTACAGAGGAAATTCAAAGCCATGGCTTTGCTTGCACTAAGAAATACAGAACAGAAGCATACATGACATTGTCCAGATGTGCACAAGTATGAGGAATCTGGAAATGTGGAGGAAAAGGTTGTACTCATAAGTGACTTCCTCTGGCAAACCCACTATTTAAACGGAACTTGACCTTTCACTGTTTGAGTTCATGAGTCACATCTGACCCACTTCTGCTTCTTTTGCCAACATGTGTGGGAAACATCAGCCAAGCGTCAAATGCCCCTTGCTAGGAATTTCTTTCTTTCACTGACCTTACTTGAAAGGTTACAAACAAGCTTTTTTTTTACCTAAACACGGTAACATTATGTTTAAAATTGCTACCATCTTGCAGAAAGCAGTGTATTTATTCATTATAAAGGGCATCTAGACAGCACACTGCAAAAAGTCAACAAATTAGCTCCTTCTGAACTCTTGAAAATAACCTTTCACTCAATTTTTTTCTAAGAGAGTATCACTGCTGAGTAAATAAGACAGCCAGTAACACCCAATTCTTAAAAATGGCAAACAGACCAATCAGAAGAATCACACTAACACCAGCTAAAAGGCAATCAAAATAAACGCATAACTGAATAAACCGTTATGTTGCAGACTGAAAAAAAATAAATCTCCACTCCTCAGTTTAATCAAAGACAGATATTATATTTCTCTCTTATTTAACCTTCCAATATTTTGTTTTGATTCTTTCATAGAATCTCTTCTGCAGAAAGTTAAATATGTGGAAAAAGCTCACTGGAAGTTACCTTAATTGTGGCCCAAACACCTTCTGAATCCAGCCTTTCAGCATTCTACAGTTTGTTCTCAGTAGACAGAAATATTAGTTAAGAAATAAAACCTGTAATAATAAAAGCCATCGTATTTCACATCTACTTAAAAAAAAAAATAAAGAAAGAAAAAAGAGAAGTTCAAGACATGTTTTCACTGGTACAGTTGTATCAACCTCTTACAGAAATTAAATACAGGACAGTCTACAGGCAGGTTTGCTAGAGATAGTAGCTTTACCTTGCACTGCCCTGCCACGCAGATTGATGTTCCATTTTGGTCACAGGGTGTCCCATCTATCACCTTTTCAGCTTGTCTCACATAGAATCGGTAGCCTATCGCACGGCAATTCAGCTCACACTTCTGGCTTCCTTTCACTGTGGAAAGAGACAAAAGTCCCATTTATAAAGATCACAGCAGTAGTTTTAAAAAGGAAAAGCCCATTAAACTAACACTTAGGTCTGAGTGGAAGAAGCAAACAGACAAACTGAATGACTACATCAAATGAAGGGTGATTAAGAAACCAACTCCAAGGTAAGCATTCCTTATGAAAATTTAAACAGTGTATCAGTTTTTAATGACAGCTATTTTCCTAAATGACCAAGAGTATTTTTAGTTTTATAAAAATTTTGCCACATTTAGTCTTCTTAAAGCAAAATAACATGACATGTCATAACTTCTAAGTGTCAGCAACATTACGCTGTAATCAGAAAGATGTGCATCAAATTAGGCTCATATGTAGTCAGCAGTCAGTTCACATCAAATAAGCATACCAACATTTAGCATTAAGAAACACATAAAACAAGCTAGAAGAAATTTTTTTAAAATCCATTGCTTTTTCCTCTTCGTTTTTACAAGTTGCACCTTCGTGCCCATTCCTTAGTTCAAGAAAAAAATAAGAAAACTCTTTAATTTAAAAAAAATATATATATACAAAATGCATCATTATTCAAAACCTCGTGATCTCTGTTGACCTGGCAAGAACCAGAAGGAAATCAGTCCACTGAACTCTGGCGAGAGGAACACAGAAGACAAGAAACAGTTATCTTCTCCTGTGGAAATCTGTTGCTTAAATGGATACAGCCTAACACTCCACATATCTTTTGTTATCAAGTTCATTAACACACTTGTGTAGTCTATTTCAAATCCTCTGTCATGTTGAAGTTGCACACAGTTCATTACCCCTATTTGCCACTAAAATAACAATACCTTCAGTTTCCTTCTAACCAAGAGTAGCACTGTTACATAGTGGCGGTGAGGTACAAACAGAATTTCTTTTTCATTTGACAATACTTTCCTTGCTGCCATAATAAAAAACTAAAATTCCCCTAATTTCACCAAGCTTCATCTCATACTCTATAACATAACTGAAACCTACTGTTCGATCTGTCAAAGGAGATGCTGTAAATCTTAGTTAGCTGCTAAAACATGGTATTCCCAGGATTTCCTACTTGACTTAAGCGTATTTCTGAACCTTCGTAACAAATAGCCAAATTAAATACATGCAATTGTTTCTAATATATATTTAACATCTGTTTTCTCTAAAAGTAACAAACTTACAGCTCAACTTAAGTTACCCTTTGTTTGGACACTAGATTAGTGCAGCTCAATGCTGAAATTTGGATCTTAGGTTTCCCTCACGCAGGTATTTAATTGCCAGACGTGCACATCATCTATTGCATCTGGCAATCTTATGATAAACTCCTGAAAAAACTCTAATGACTTTATGTGAGGTCAAAGATCTGTTTACCTAGTTCCTTTTTTGCAGAAGCTATGCATGCCATGGTCAACTAGGTAATTATTCCATTGGCTGCTTTTTTAAGATAGATTCGCTCATACTAAGGACTTCACTTAGTTCTTCATAAAAAAAAAAAAAAAGTGAGTTATTTCCTGCACTTCAATCTCCAAGTATAACAGTCAGTTTTAATGATAAACTGAGCATTACTCTTAGCAGATTAGTCACTTCACACATAACTATTTTCAGAATTCTCAAATACATATAATGTGGCTTCAGTGACTCATTACAACTGAAATGAACTTGTCCTTCCCTGTGTCTGAAAGTGTCCTATTTTTATAACCTAGAACACTAGCTATCAAGCAGCACCTCTGCAGTGTGCATTTTCTTATCTTCCCATTCCCTAAAAATCAAGTAAAACAAACCATTTAAGGTTTCTGAAATGTCTTTATCTTCTATGTTGATTCCCTTTAGTTCAAAGTATCCTGAAGCCTCACATTCCTGTACTGTCTCTCCTCCTAGTATCTCTTATTTGGTTTTGATCCTTTAAAATATTTATTCTTGAAATTAACAGCTTGCCTTCTAGAAATCAAGAAAAGTTTTGTGCTACTTAGAAAGATGAAGAAATTAACTGCTGGAACACGGTATTTTCATCTCTTCCTTTATTTATTATTTGATTGGTAAGCCTACTGCATTGCTAATGCAGCATGTTAACAATCACAAGCAGACTAAGCTTACTTGCTCTGTAAAATGAGACTCCTTTTCCGTAACTTTTGTCTTTCATTTCTTTCTTATTAGAAACTATTCCTGCTCATACAAAAAAGAAATAGGAAAACACCTACCGGCTTTGACCAGTATCAAAGAAAAGAAAAAAAAAAAACAAAACAAATCAAGCCTTAACAATAAACATACACCGGAATAAAAGTTCATATAAATACCTCACCCTATAACCATTTGGCCTTCGATATTCAGATTCTTTTGATGAGCAACTGTAAGGCATTGCCTTGGTTAGTCATATACCAATTAGTACTACCTAACGACAATGTTCCCAGATGTCAAAGATCTGAAATACACTTTTGTCTAAGAAAAGCAAAATCTGCTAACTGAATTGCCCCAATTGTATGAGAAGCATTTCCCATTAGGATTTTATGTAAGCATTTTGTACTTGCTATGCATAAATTACAGCAGAACAAACATTTTAGAATTCCCTTGTAAAACAAGATACCACACTAGTAAAAAGTACTCCATTGCCTATTAACTTCACATGTATCTTGACACCTTCCCTTTACCCAGTATTTTGCTGCAACTCCTGAGGTTTTTATAGTTTAAGCTGTAGGTCAAGCTACACTATTGGCTTGGCAACTGGACATAAAATGCCAATTAAACAATGAGCTGTGAGGTGATTGATTCCACACAGGCAACATATTTTAAAACTATGTCATCTGGTCCCAAACTTTCCAAAAGGATCTGTCTGACCTCAGGGAATAGAGTAAGGCTTCTAGGTGAAGACCTTCCAAGCTAGCTACCAGCAAGACACATTTCCACCCAAAAATGAGCTCTTTTTAAGTGTGACACAGTTACCAAGACAGCTCACTATACAGGTACTGTTCTACATATACTAATGTATTGCCTTTTTATTTTCATGCCCACCTTAGCACAAGCAGGTCTTTGTAGAAATTCTCGCCTTTCTTGGGTGAAATCTAATGTTACCGTGCAGGCTCTGACAGACGCATTCATTATTGATTTAACTGAAGGAAGTGCCTTCAGTAAATAATCCCGGTAACATGTAATGTTTGGGTTTCATTTTACAGACTGAAAAAGTCTCTCAATCAAAAAACCCCAGTATATTTCCTATAACATCCTCACCAAACTAGCCTTAGGTACCTCGGTCAAATCCTGGGCTTGTCTAAACTACAAGACTCAGGAGTTTTTCTAAAATCCTCTGTTGAAACTTACCTTCCACCCTTCCTTACAAGAAACAAGATCCAGGCAGGTAAGAATGGGACCACAGCACAGTTCTGCCATCTCCCACTTGACCAGTAAGAGTACCAAGACCTCATATTTAATTACAAATTGCATCCATTCTGCATCAAAGAACAGATATTGCAGTGAAAACTTTCTACCATAAATTAGTCCTTTTACATACTCCAGCAAGACACAAAAGCCCTGCAGATGGGCATGAATTTAGAAGTCATTACCCTTCCAGACAGAAAAAACCTGCAGCCTGTCACTATCAGCAGTAACACCTTTAAGTACAAAACCCAATCTTTCTTGTTAATTTGTCCTGTTCATTGATGCACTAACATTCACACACATGACATATTTTGCACTGCACACATACTGACAAATATGTTTAAACCTGGAAGAAAAGGAAACAAGATTTTCTGAAGTGCTAGTTATCAAGTTCACACATTAAGCCATAATAACAATAGCGCAAGAGTGGAGGAATAGGGGCAACCCATACATTAATCTACAGTTACTTTTATTCTCCTAAGAGTGATTTAATTGATCAAGCTTAAATCACAAATAAATATCACATTTCATGTCCCATAAACAGCCTGTTTAAATGCAGATTTCAGTGTAGTACAGGTTTGAGAATTAAAATTCAACTGTGCAACCCACTCAAGCATTTTCTAAAGGGGAAAAGAGGCATTTAGATGTTACCACATTATAACTGGTGGCTGGAGATCAAACCAAGACTTCAGCAGCATTTCAGGATAAGACCTCTTTGCTGATCTGGCTGAGAGGCAGGGCAGCGCAACAGCATTCCAGCTGGGAAGCACACGGAAGCACAGGGAAAACTGTCCTGGCCCAGGGTTCACAGGCTGATGCTCAAAGATCAATCCTAGCCTCCTTTTAATCTCACTATTAGGAAAACCTGGGTTTGTAAGAGCCCACAACATGCTCCTGGTGTAAGGTGGCACCACCCTGACAGAGGCACCGTGGGCCTGAGAGGCCTGGTGCTGCAAGCAGGCTCCGGTGGCACCGGGGCACTTTGGGAAAAGAGGAGAGCACAGAAAATGACCACTTGAGCACAAGCCAGAATACAGCAACTCCTGATGGAGAAAGCTCCCAGGTGAGACATCAAAACAAACAGGACTGAATCCCTTTGTTTTTCTCTTGAGCTCACCCTGGGTCCAGCCACACCCAGGGAATTCCTCTATCCTCACCAGCCTCCAGCCCAAGGAAATGCAGCAGGGGGGAAATCAGGCAGCGGATAAGCAGGCCAAGCCAGCGGCAGAGATACTCGGCAGTGAGCTTGAAGAGATACAGAGAGAGTGCAACAGGCAGCTTGCCAGTGCAAGGAATTTCAATCTAATGATATTCTTAGGAAAAAATGTTACAAGAAAGAGCGTTCCAACTGCAATACATTTGCTAAATAATGTATTCAGCTGTTCAAAGGGAAAATAGAAATAGCCACGGAACCAAGAAAACCTAGGAAATAATGCGCAAATCAAATCAAAATGCAGCTGATCAATAATCACATCGTACACAACCATACAGTGACTGCAAGTAACTTCCTCTTTTCTGTTTCAGCTCCTGAGAGCAAAGAAACATCACGTTCCTCATGCCGTGAGGCAGGGACTGGAACGTTCAAACTCTCCTTGATGGTTCCTCAGTCCAAATCTTAATTTAATGCGAGATTCAGACTCCCAGCTGTTATCTATGTAGCAGTTTTAGTTCTCCACAAAACATTACAGAATGCTTTTACCATTTGTCAGTTTTTGTAAGTTTGCCTAAACATCTAAAAATAGTTAATAACAAGCTCTGCAATTTGAGAAACATGCCTCGAGGGTGCCCATAGAGAAGTGGCATGCACACTCTTGGCAAGCAAAGATACATTCATGCTAATACTACATTATAGGATTAAGCAAATTTAAATTAGACTCTATTCTGCATGCACACTGCCTTGTAAAGTCAACTTCAGTGCTTCTCTGTAATGAGCCAAGATACTCATCCACAATGTGTCAGAACCAATTGTTCCAGGAACAAGTTGTCTCTGCATAGCTCAGTTATTTTCAGGGCCTAACTTGCCATGTGCTGTAATTCAGTATTTACTCACGATAAAAGCTTTACAAGAAGTGTAATGGGGCATAGCAGACACTGGAAAAACTTTTAAGAGATGTGCTCATGTCTGTCCATGTAACATCTACTTCAGTTAAAGCTTATCAATGCTGTGGGATTTCAGCAACAGACTTGCAGGTTACTGACATTCTTGGTTATCCCACAGAAGCCCACAGGGCAGAGAAGGAAGAACAGTACGGTAAGGAGCCTGGCAAGTCTCAGGCATCTGTAGTCACTATACTTGTTAGTAAAGCTATAGTAAGTCTACAGACGGATGTCATCTAAATAAAACAGTGGTCTCCCATTCAAAATATGTAAGTTAGTAAGTACTCTATTCATTAAGGCAGAACTTAGTTTTGTGAAACCAGTTTCTGTTTAAAGGTTTTATTTGCATGTAGGAAGTGCTTCAAGACATGTGTACATACAGGAAAACAAAGGTAGGTCGGATACACTGCTAGCAGAAGTCTAGTCCCTTTGCATTCTGCTGTGCCCGTAAGCTGACAGCTACATTGCAGCCTTCAGAGTGATACACCATGACATAGACAGACCTAAATGTGACAATTCCATACTAAAAAGCAACCACCAGTGATGACCTGCAGAGCTCAGCATGGATGACAGGTGTTGGTGTAATACTAAATGTAGGCAAGTTTGTTTATGCAGCTTCCTATATAAAGGAGTAAAATGTGTAGGAAACAAAAAATAGCACATTCCCTACAAAGCTTTCAAGAAAGCAGAACACTTTATTTAAGGTTTCACTGTTCAGGATAATAGACTATGTTTGTTTACTTATCAGTACTGGAACACTAGTTCAAATTTTACAATTTAGCAATGGAGGCTATCAGGTCCATAACAGAAAACTGATCCTGAATCAGGTTGGTTTTCCACTGACAACAGTTACAAGTTTTTGAAGTGGCCAGAAGGAATAATGCTTTTTACAGCAGTTACCTGCTGCCAGATTTCCAAATAACAATACGCAAACATTTTCCAGGAAATCATTATCATGCAACTACATTTGGTCTTTCCAACAGAAATACTAATGTGGTGCGATCTGTTTTATTTTAGTCTCTTTTGCTACTTTGTCCTTATTAGGATTGGGAACATCTCTTGACAATAACCAGAGAGTTGTGGTTATTTTTTACTTTGTCCCTTTCAGTTTTGCTAACTTCTTATAAACTTTTACTACTCTGGCTCAGATTTTTTTTCAAAAATCATTTTCCATTCCTCATTCCAGTGCTGGAGGGACATTTCCTTTTTTTTCTTTTTTACTTCCATATTCCATTTTTTCATGTAATAAAGATGTTTATTACTTCATGTCTCAACAAATTAATACATATTTAAAACATTTTCTACACCGGGGCTCAGATAGTAAGTAAAAAAACCCAGCACTACTTCAAGCCTTTATAATGAAACTGCAAGTACATTTTAACAAATATGAAGCCAAAAATATACCACAGTGTGTTCTGCTCCCAGATCCAGTAAGTCCTATGTTAAATAGTCATGGAGAGCTACTGCTGAATAGATTCAATGAAGCTTTTTCTTCAGTGAACAGACATATTTTTGAAAGGTCCTGTGTTCCATAATCTTGTCCTCATATTTAGTGTTTATGGCAATAAGAAACCTGCAAACATTGTCATTTACTCCAACTTTCCTGGTTTCTCCATTTCTTTCAAATCCCTGTGTCATTAAAAAAAACCCTATTAATGATACCTTATAGATTTACTTTCATACAGTGAAAAGAGCTGGAAGGCTGATTATTATGCCCCAATGAAATGAAAAGAAACCAACTAGAAACAAGTAACTCATAAAAACACACACATTCAAGTCTCTATTGACCACGTGGCATCTGAAAATCAGCAAACGGTATAAGTTTGATGTGCTTTTATGAATGATTTTTTTTCCTGACTGCCCAAAAATTCATCTTAACACAGTGTGAATGTTCTACCTGGGTCTTGCTGTAAAAAAAGAGAGGAATATAGGCATTTGGGAAGTTGTGATATTTAATAAAAGCTTCTGAAGTGGCCACAGTGAGGTCAGTCATGTTGGCCATTTTGAATTACTTCTACAAGAGTGAGAAATCCAAAGAACTACCTTAACAACCTTCAAAGCTTTTTTTCTTTTTTTTTTTACAGTATGCAGAAATAGTGATAACTCATACAATGAGGGATTTTGCACAGTAACAGTAACATAACCGTTCTATGAGATAAACATCAGGTATTTACACTGTGAGTGACAGAGGATCATTATCAGGATATGTACTTTTCTGCTCTGGTTACAGTTTTTAAGGCATTGGGGAAATCCTACAAATATCATTACTGACTCATAATTAAATAACGCATCTATAAACAATTGTGACTCCTTCAAATCACTGCATATTGCAAGGTAGCCAGTCTCTCCCAGTTTAGGGTATTTCTATATCCTTCAATCAGTGTGGAAGTCTAGTCAAAGGCTTTGGGAAACCACAACACAATTCTCAATTCCTTTGCATTTTCTTTCTTCAGTTGGTGCTCAAAACTGAAGATTTTTTGTTTAAATCAATACATACACATTTGTGTACAAAAACTTTAAGATGTGTTCGCTCATAACAATTCAAATCTAAACTGTAGATGCCAATTTGCTGTTGGCCTCAGTTCAGCAAAGCCCTTAACCAGGTGGTTTACACGAGTACCTGAATAGTAAGTGCTGTTGGCTTCAGCAGAAATGCCAGAAGTTATATGTTTAACAACGGCTCGAGGCCAGTATCCCTTTAAATGACATGACCAGATAACGCAGTTTCTGCTGCAGATCTTAGTTTTTACTGTGTTGCATTTGGAACTCTTTTCTAAATTTAAAGGGGAAAAAAAAAAACAACCTCCTAAAAATGCCTGTTTTCACATCAGCCCTTCATTTGTTAGGCAGTCAGAATCCAGAGACTACATCTGTCAGTCACTCAGGATATTGGCCACTGGATGTCTCCACTGTCCTATGCAAACATAGACTAAATTTCTCTGTCAATGAAAAAAAAAAGTTCTTTTAAAAGGCATTTATCTGTATTTACAAGCCACCACTTGTGGTGCACAGCAGCCACACAGACTTGCTCTCTGGCCCTCAGAACAGCAAGGAGATGGCAGTTTCATGTGGACTGCACTTCTGGGGAAGCTTTGAATAACAGCTCCGAGTATGCAAAATCAAATTTATTAAAATGTTGCTATACAAGAAGAAAACAAAACAGCAGTTGCTTAAGCTCAAAACCTTTTTCTTCCCTTTATACCCAGCAACAGCTAAAACTGTATCAGTAAAATTCTCACTGGATGATGGGTGAATTGTCAAAAATGTCAAGCATAGGTGCCTCAAAAGGGCAAAGAATTTTACTCTTTTGCTGGCATAACTGGCTAATTCATGTAAATCTGACCAAATCAACTATTTATAGAACCACGTAATTGTTTTGATTGGAAAAGACCTTTATGATAATCAAGTCCCACTGTTAACCTAGCACACTGACAAGTCCATCACTAAACCATGTCCCTAATTTAGTAATTGTATGGTTTGACATCCCCAAGAAACTGTTTGTAGAAGATAAGACAATTAGGATTTCATGGAAGGTGCCTCTCTTGCAGGGTAATTATACAGAATTTACTAAAAATCAAATGAGAACATTTAGAGAACATATTATTAAAGCCCAAACTACAGAGAAAAAAAATTACAACTACTCTAAACAATCTCATTTTCCAGACAGATTTTTTTATATTCTTTTTTTTTAATAAATTCTGGCGCTAATCAGAGAAGAAAACCTGCTACATGAAGTGCAATCTCTCATCTGGAAAATACCATACAGTGCTCCATCCCATGAAGAGATGACCACTTCCTGCAGGAGGCTCAGAGCTATCAGCCCAACTAGTAGCTCCAAAAAAATTCCAAAGAAGAATAATGTAAAATTGTTGTATAAAATCAATACTTTGGCAACATTAGTAAATATACCTCCAAATCCTGCCTTCAGACTTTCCACAGCGCACTTGGCCACTTTTATTCAAATCAATTCTACTGAAAAAGGACTTCGTATCACACTTCAGAATAGTAAATGCCAAAGGTAGATGGGAAGAAAGAAGATTCAAGTTTGGGCTTGTGAAGCCCCCAGCAACATTCCAGACAAAAGCTTTCAGTCATCTCTTAAGGGAGTATATTTATGCTCACAAAGTTAAATGTCTTAGAAGTTTATCTCCTATTCAAACATGAACTCTGTATTTGAACACTAAAAATTCCCAAAGCAATGCTTTTCATGAAAAGACTGTAAGTACAGTATCCAAATCTCTAGTATTTAATAAAACTCCTAACAAGCATCCACAGAAAGTCCACACTTTCAAGCATCCACACTTATTTGTGTACTGGTGGAGTTTTCATGTAAACTAACAGCATGCTGTTAGATATGTAAGAAGTCACTCCTCACTGAAGTGCACCTTAACATTTCCTTGATATGAAGATAAAAAATTACTAAGTAGCCAAACATGACAGCAGTGAAAGGAGGGAACACGGAATGCTGCTGTTTCTTGATATCAAGCTCTTGTACAAAATTAGCCAGCTCTCACTGACTCATTTTATTGCATGATTGTCAATGATTTTTTCTTTTCTTTCTTAAGCAGAACTTACTCTGAAAAGTACAGATTGCATTAAAGTCAGAATGCTTTCTGGAGTTATGCTTCTCTGCTTTATTTAGCTTAGGGGGGGAAAGAAGAAATATTTTACCTTTAAAAATAAAAATTGTTATATCAATACTTAGAATAAATTATGACACAGTATCTTTTTAAAATTTTTGTATATAGGAATCAACTTTTACTCTACTTTAATTACACAACTCGGAGACAATAATAATGTTCCAGTCATCTTAATCCACAATTTTTAAAATTTCTTTAAACAGACTGAATTTTCCAAAATTTCCCAGCCAAATCATTTTAGATAAATGCATGATAATCAGAAACAAGCAGCAGCTAAAAGTCGGCCCCATACTTCACTGTCACTGTCCCTTAGGAAATACATGTCAGTATATTCTGACTGAGCCTTATACACTTAAGGATTGACTTAAGGATTGACTTAAGTAAAAAAAACTGTGATGGGATGATGAGCGTTTCTGAAATACTAGAAGAGACTTGTACTTATTGAAATATTAATATAGCTAGTACAGGATCCAAAATGTCCTAAGTGTATTTCTGTGGCCTCCTGCCACAATCTTTTAATAGGCAAATAAATTCTTAATGACTACTTAAAACATTCTGTGCTTTTATTTACATACTCAAAGATATTTATTTCCTACATTCTCATAAATATTAGTTTAAAAAATGAATTTTCATTAGAACAATGTTTTCACTAAGATGCCAGTGACCTGGAGCTCAGTCAGTTAGGTTGAAAGCCGCTTTCCCTCTGGCAGCAGATCAAGTCATAGACATTCCATGTTTGGAGATTTGGTTTCACATTACATTTATTTTTAAGAATTTTTTATTTTATTTTATTTTAGGTTTTCAGTTTTCACACATTGATTGCTAGATTTTAACACTCCTGCAGAAAACTATGGCACCAACTCAGTGAGCTTGGAACTTGGAAAAATGTAACTGAAAGGCACTGGGAAGCCAGTTATTGCTCCCTGATGCTGGGAGGACTAATAGCTCTGACCCTGGCACTACTAGCCTCTATGCTCTTAGCAACTGGACTTCAAAATAACAAAGATTAAGTTCTCTCCTCACTTCCCATACCTCACTCAGCTAAGGGAAACTTAGGGTGTCTGATAAAAGACTGTTTCCACATTGAGAGCTTTGCCTTACAAAACTTAGACCTGTCTCCCTTGTGCTTACTTGTGACATTACCCTAAATGCCATGCCTCCCAGCACTGCACTAGGGTGCCCAGAGCAGGGCTGTAAAGCTTCTTTCTTAGGAGGGCTGCAGTGAAGTTGCATGCCAGAATGCTTTTTCATTTGATGTGTCTACAGATTTTGCTAAATTATCACTATATGCAATAAACAGAACTAGATACTCTAAACAAAGTATGTGGCAA
The DNA here is from genome assembly GCA_013398125.1 of Aegotheles bennettii. NCBI lineage: Eukaryota > Metazoa > Chordata > Aves > Caprimulgiformes > Aegothelidae > Aegotheles > Aegotheles bennettii. The sequence goes on from VZRW01002940.1 coordinate 825,250, forward strand.
CTTCCTCCTTTCATCCCTCATATTCTCTCTGAGAGTTTTCTTTTGAGACAGATGGAAAGAGCTGACAATGTAGGTTTTGCCGTCTGACCTTCAAGAAGTGGTCCCACAACAGGCCATGTTGCCTGCAGATAAACCTGGGGTGCCTAAAGAGCAGTTGGGCTCAATGGACTCACCCCTAGGCACTTGCAGAAGTTACTAAAGCAATCTGAGCAGTTGTTATCTTTCAGAATTATAGAGGGTGTGTCAGATGACAAAAAACTAGAAAGGGACAGTTTCTGAGCCTTGAAGTGCAGAACAGGAGGAGCTGAGAAACACTGAACAAGTCAACTCAGTTTCATTTCCCAGGAAAATTCTGCAAGAATTCAAACCCACTGTTCATAAACACCCATAATAATCAGGGCAGCAGTAGCAACCAGTATGGATTTGTGAAGATAAAACCTTGTCAAATCATTTAATTTCCTTCTACAAACAGGCTCTGTGTGCAGAGAAGCAGTGGCTGTGATTTAGCTTGGCTATTCTAAGGTGCTCCGACACTTCAAGTTAGGAAAATGCCATCTAGAAGAAATTGCTAAAATGGACATGCAAAACTGGTTCAAAAACTTTACTCAGTAGTTCACTGGCTGGGTTTTGGTATGTATTGAGTGAGAATCTGCAAGATTTTTCCTCAGTACAGTACTAACATATGTTTTCACGCACAAAGTAGATGATGGCATAGAGAGATGATACTCACAGATAACTCCAAGCTGGGAAAGGCAGCAAGAATACTGGAGGGAAGGATTAGAGTTCAAAAAAGATGTTGTCAGCTTGGGGAACGTCTGAAAAGGCAGGATGAAACGTAACAGGGATTGGTGCAATATCCTACATCTATGACAGAATAACCACCTGCACAAACACAGGCTAAGTAACTAATGGGGAAGTGTTATGGTTTGAAAGGGGCAGGCAAAATCTTACTGGCTTTTGCTGCCAGGACCAGACCCTGGTCTCTTGGTCTCTTCTGCTCTCTGCTGCCACGCTCCCTTTGCCTGCCGCTCGCCACGTGGAACCAGCCTAGAGGAGAGGCCCAGCTTTTGGTTACCAGCTTCGCCACGTGGTCTGTGGCCTCCGACTGCACCGAGTGCTGGGTTGTGGACTCTTTTCTTCCCATTGGCTTTGCAGTGAAGGACCTTTCAGCAGCCTGTATCGCCGGTCATCTGAGCTCGGGTTGTATATTTTTGTATATATGCATTTTCCCTTTCTCCCCACCTGTTACTCTTTCTCCCTGTGCCATTAAATTTGTTATAAGTTTTTAATTTCCAACCTAAGCCTGTTCTTCCTTACACCCCTTCTAATTTTCGGGGGGGAGTGATAGAAACAAAACTCTGTCCGGTTTGTGGCTTGCCCTGGCCGTTTTGCTAAACCAGCACAGGAAGCAATAATTACAACAAGGAACCTGGAGCGGTGACAGTGGATCTCCTTTAACATGAGATGTCAAAGGGGTGAACTTACAAAAAATAAGCAAGTATTGTACAAGTAGGTATAAAACATAAGGTACTCTGCAAATCACATCAGTAACTAACATTCAGCCAGAGCACTGCATCCACCTCTGGACACAGGTCGATGTGAAGACAGTCCAGAGGACAGTGTGAGTAACCAGTGCTGTAGAATACACGACCAAAGAGGGAAGATTCAAATTGTGGTTCTGTTTTGAAAAAAACAGGAGGGATGATAGTCTCTAAGTAGAAATAAAGTACAGAAGGGAATAAAAGTGTTCCCATGTGCATTGTGAACTGGACAGGAGGCCAAAGTTGCAGTGTGGAAGATTCATATTATACTTCACAGAAAAATTTCCACTGGAAGGAGTAATTAAGTACCATTTACTTCTGGAGACTGCAGAATCTCTGTAACTGGAGACTGGCACTGGGACAAACTGAATGAAGTCCCTGTGCTCTTTCAAAGTGTTCAAGTTCCTAACCTAGGATCTTGCAGAGCAAGCACAAGCATTCCTATGTTTATTGACTGACTTCTACCCTCTTCCAATAGTGCCTAGTTATAATAGATACAGCAGTAGCTTTCATTCAAAATATTTTTGCTGTCATACAGTAAACTTTGAGATGCTGTTGTTTACCATCAAGGAAATCCTTACCATTAATACAAACAGTTCACAGAGGTTTCTGCATGAATAAACCTCACACTGTGGCTTCTCTCCAAAGAAATATAAATATTCAAGTGCAGTCCTAGATACACATATGTTCAGAGTTCAAAATGAAAAAGAAGGAAGATTTTCTTGCACCTGGCTGGACTATGTCCCAGAGAATGCATCAAGGAGTATTGGCCCTTAATGGTAAAAATATTTCTGATAGGTCAGTTTTTGTCTCTGGAAAGCAGTAAATTGTGAAATTTCACAGTGTTGCAAATCCTACCTCAAGCTCTGGACTGTAGAAAGCATAATTAAAATACACAGTTTTCTGTCACCAAAACTGTATATGAGAAGCATCTTCAGCATGATCAGTGTGCAGCTGTGAGTCTAACAGAGTAGGAGCAATGCAAGTACTAATGTTTAAAAATCTTTCTGGAAATACCACCATTATGCCAAAACCAACCCATATAATAACTGCTTCATCAAATGCCTAGAAAACATCAAACACATACATTTGGGTTTCAGGCTGTTGATTCAAAGGTTGCTTTTCAAAATTTGCTAAAGCTGTTCTCTCCACTCCTACCTCAAGTTGGAGTCAATGCAATGTAGTAATACAGCAAACCTTTCAAGTTTGGCAGTAAGACTGCAGTCAAATATGTAAGCTATTCAACAAATACTATCCAAAAATGGAGGGCAAGCAGTTTGTGATTTAGGGTTCATCTGGTACAGACCTTATGGAGGAAGAAATCGTTCGTGCTGAAACAGCAGAGGTAGCGTTACTAACTGTAAAGAATATGAGGGGGAAAGAAGGGGAAACTTCAGCAAAACACTATTGTGAAAAATAATTAATCACACTGACAGACTTTAAGTATAAATTACCTCTCTTTTAGCCAAAAAGCAGCTGTACAAAAGCTGATGTTAACCATTATCCATTTTCCATTGAAATTGTTCTGTCCTAGCTCAAACACTTTAAAACTATACATGCATACAAGCTTTCAGCAGCTCACCCTCCCCGTTTCTGAAGTACTGCCTACTCTTCTGAAGAAAATAAGTTGATTCAGTTCTTTAAACAGTCTACTTAATGTGATGCCCAATCCATAGTGAGTAATCAAGGATTTGGAAAAAACCCCACTACTTCTCTTAACGAGAAACACAAGAGGGTTTTGCCCTGTTATTCAATACTCAGACTAATAAAAGCAATTAAATATCCCTCCTCATGCAATACTCTCTTTTATTTGGCATTCTCCTAAATTCTAAAATACTCTGCAGCAAAACAGGAGCATAGGCATGAACTGGCACTACCCTATCGTTGCAAGGGAACAGCAAAATTTTATCTAGTGCAATGACTACGTCTTCAAAGGAAAACAGAGGAAAGTCAGAGGAAAAATATAGCAGCTCTCAAGTTCCATTAGCTGCTATTCTTCAGGAATTAATAATTACTGGACAAGAGATGTTGCCAAGCAAATTACCTATTCAGATAGATTCTGAGGAGGAGATTACTGATGAAATAAGTATTTTTAACTTTGCAGCTAAAAGACCACTGAGCTTCTATTACAATAAAGCCGAGGATACTGACCCTATCAAGTATTTGTGCTAGATAAACATTACATATGCCAACACTTCAGCTATTCCAAAGCTTATTGCCTGTATATTGATGAGCTTATACACAACAAAAATGTAAAACAAAATCCTATATTAACTTAATAGCATACTCTTGAGAACTCCAGTGAAGACGCAAGAGAATTCAAAACATATGGAGGCATTTTTCCTTGACTACAGATTATATTAAATAAGAAGATGTATTAGTTACAACTGGGAATTACTGTAGACAGATATCTACCACAGACATGCTGCATATTTAACATTAGAACATTTACAATGTGCATGAGGGCCTGATCCAGAAATTTGCACTGCTATGGGATACCCAGTTGCATCAGGAAAACTGTTTTGGTTCCTTCATTATGAAAGACAGTCCTTATCTCAATTAGAGCACCTTTCAAGCTTTAAATTATGCCACTAAGTAAATAATATAGAGTAGCACAGCTTGTTATATGACATGGAGGAAGAGTAATACACAGCCCTGGTGCTCTAGCAGGTATTTCATACACAAGACCAGTTCTCTAATGGTGAGTATTAGCCAGATTTCAGTTCTATACATTACTTCCACGGCACAGAAGACTCATACCTAGGATGTGTCTCCATTTCTAAAAATAAATAAACTTTATAGTAGTAAGCTAATTCACAGCAGTTGAGATCATTTAATATTCAATCATACTGGTTTTGAAAGAGACTATGAGAATGCAGATGGAAGGACACACAGACAGACTTACCTGTGTAAACTCCAGAAAAAAAAAATAGAACTGGTAGAAGATCAGATGCAAAAGTGTAGACATTTAACTGTATTTTACAATACTTATAGTCATTTAAACTAGCTTTTCTTCTAAATATTTTGATGATCTCTTGACTCTCCAGTCAGTGTGTGTTTGGTCAGGTACTTTTGCTGATGATAGATGTCCATTTCCATTTGCCAACACCTCTGTAAGTACAAGGCCATGATTCCACTCTGCAACAGGCAGCAAATAACAGAGTCACAGAAAGTTGCCACAGAACCTTTTTAATGTTGGCTGTGAGTCCTTCAAAAGGCAATGAGGATGGCTCATAGGAACAGGATGGGAATGAAATTTATTTCAACTGAGCTAAGCATGTTAAAAGATAACTGGAGATAGAAAATAATTCTTGATCTAATATTTTATTTTAATTGAAAGACAATCACTTCTATTTTGTGACTGTGGACAGAGTGATGAAGTACTGAGGTGTAGTTTGGCACAAGGTAGCAGTACTAGAAATAGGAAGAAGGATGCCTGCTGGTATTATATACGATTCAATATGCTTAGTTTAGAATCGACTAGTTAACAGCAGAGATAAGCAACTAAGAGTATTTATTTTGTATTTACACTGAAAGCAGTTGAGATGGCTTCAGAGTAATTTCCAAAATGCTTACAACACCAGTAAGATAGAACTCTCTCATCAGTGTTTCAACCAAAAACTCATTTATAGTGGCAAGAATTAAATTACTCATGACATTCAGTTTCTCCTTTAAAGGCATCAAGAATGATGGGTAAGGATGAGATAAACAGCATTTTAGGCAGGATGCTTCGTATCCTGCCATAGCTAAGACTTGGACAAAATAGTAACCACCCATGTTCTCTAAATTACAAAATGCAACATCAGGATAAAACTTCCCTTCTCACAGATGTACTTTTTTAATTGTTGAGATGATTACATAGTACTGTGACGGGAGCCAAACAAGTAACCAGACAGGTTGAGTCTCCTGCTCCCTAACACTGGGTAGCATTGTATCTGACAAGATATCACTGTGATCAAAGCAGATTTATGTTGAGAGTGAAATAGCACTGAGACTGAGAAGGCATGACAAAATTAGCATCTAGGTCTTCAAAACAGGTGTAGCTTTTAAAAGCAAGTATTCCTGAGAAGGAGCACTGCACACAAATCTTCATCTTCAGGCAGCAGACACAGAATCAATCCTATCTGCAGCTGTTTTAGGCAGGAAAAACTAACCCCATAGTTTGGCTATTATTGCAAGCATAATCTGACCTAATTTTAAACTGGATTTTATCCAGTGTTCCTGCAATACCCCAAGGAGACTTGATTCACTGATGACTTCTAAACTGATTTTCATAGAACAGATCCAACTATTTTCAAGTATCTTTTTTAATTTCCTAGTGACTAATGTAAACTGTTTCCATGAAGATAGTGTTTTATTCTAGTAAAGAAAATCAAAGCTTTTCATTTATAAATTCACCTTCTTACTGCATATATGCTGCATCTTCTCTCTGTTCCCAGCTCCCACCCCAAATTAAAACAGAACTTGAATCACAGAAGGGCTAAACATGTTGAGCCAGCTAACTGTAAGAACCTTCTATCTTGCCAAATGCAGATTTATGCAGCAATAGCTGCTGTCCCCAGACAACAGGACTTTTGACGTTTTTAAACTAAACTTTCCAACTTAGCTATTATGACTTGGAAAAAGTTTAAATTTTTTCTTTAAAGTGAGGATGCTGCAAACATGCTAGAGAAATGACTGAAAATATTTTTCTTGATAACTACCATTGATTTTAACAGGAGCTACACAAACTCCATTGTGGTGGATAATCTCCTCAGCAAACATATACATACATGAAAACAAACATGCTGGTTTTGACTTACTCAGATTCATACATACTTGAACTATTTAAATACTACTTTGTTGAACCAGTAACTAATGAACCTGTACAATACCTGATAGAACTTGGTATTTCTTCACAGTTCATTTTGCTCACACTTTCCCCATGCTCCTACTCCAGACCAGGAACCCAGTCCCTATGTATATACCCCTTGCACTGCCCAAAAGACCATGGATTGCCAAGACACTTCATCTAGCCACCATCCTCAATAAAGAAGTCCCTTGTTCATGCTTCAAAGACCTGATTTAAACCCTCTTGCTTCCTATACAGATTCAATGCAACAGAGAACACAGTTAGGCACAGCCATCTCATTCTCTGTGCAACAGGAAAAGAGAAGACAACCACGGGTCACTCACCCCACCCCATTCCCCAAGGTGAGTAGCAGTAGCCCAAGGAACTCTGTAATTCCAGTTTCTGCCAGTCAGGACATGAAATAAATAAATAAGTGAATGCTGCAGAGTGATTTTATTGAAAACCCTCCAAATTTCAGTGCAGCAACAATCTCTTAATATTGTTTGAACACAAACCAGAGGTTCAATGTTTTGCAATAAAATTTGTCAGTGATACTAACAAAAATATTAAATTTCAGCAATATGCTGACTTTTTAAAAATTGACATCTGTTTATATTTAGGTTCTCCATGTGACTACATTCAACAACAATGAAAGGATGAAAGCATTCCTTTCCCCAAATCCCTCCAAAACTGGTGGGTGACTATCAAGCTGATTAAATTGAGAAATTAACAGTGAAGGAAATAAAATCATGCAGTCCTTGTCCAGGGAAAACACTTCTATTGAAATTACAGGGAAGAACCAGAAGTTAAGTAATTGAAATCATTTGACATGAGTAAGGATTGCTGGATTTGACAGAGGATCTGTAAGGGATCCTAGACTGTCCCTCAATGCCTCTCCATCCTTGCCTTCTGAAACTTGCCTGGTCCCAGGGTTTCACCAACTACACTATGTTGTATCACAGTTTTGAAGCATGTAAAAGCAGAATCTTGCCAAAGTTGAGAAAGTCTGGTTTCACATGTGAATTGCGGGGATGAAAATGCTAAAGTACCTATCTGCTGTGCTCTACTCTACTCACCCCAACAAGTGATACCAGATCACTGAAGTGGTTGCCATTCAAATCTCCATTCTTAGTGCTGCCACACCATTGGCATTGGAGGTTTTACATGTTACTTCTAGAATATTAACAGTCCTCCATTTATGTGGAATATTTACTTAACTAAAGTGAAGTATAGAGGAAGGTAATAAGAAACATTTGCTTTCCATAGCTCTTATTTTGTTGTTGGGATGCTGAAAGATTCAGCTTTCTTCTCTTTTCTCTTTGGCAGATTATTGTGGAAATTGCAGTTAAGTGACAGCACAGTGTTTGAGCCTGCTTTTTGCCTACTTCCATTTACTGAAGCTCACAGAGATCAAGATGATTGTCCAAGGTCACACAGGAAGCAAATGGTTCCATAAGGATTACAGCTCCGACTCCACTCCCTCATGTTCCTGCAGTTCTTTATGCTGAATCACATGGTAAGTTAAATCTTTCTCCCTGAAAGCTTGCTTAATTTATGCCCCATTCTTCTGTTTTACGTAACTTCATTGCTTTTCTGGAGCTTGAAAACAATATGTGACTCAGTGACCTTTTTTTCTTCTATTGTATTTCTCAATAAGAATTAATGCATAATTAAACCACATCTTTGAGTATTTATTTAGTTCTTTTCTTTAAGAGCTGCCCCTTTGCAACAGCCTTTGGAAATCTGAGAACAAACTGTTTTTCTCTACCAGTCAATTCCTTTTGAAAAACACTTGCACTGAATTTAGTTGGTTTCTGTATTTGTGGATTAGTTTGATTTGGACTTGGATGATCTTAAGGGTGTTTTCAAACCTATATGATTCTATGATTCCATGCTTGTGGAAGGCTCGGCTGGGATTGGCAACTAACTTCTACACCAGAAAGAACAGGGGCTCTAACCTGTGCTTATAAATTACCTATTTTATATAGCCCTTAAAAGGATACCTGTATTAAAAGACCATAAGCACTTACTGACAAGACAGGCATTCCACAAAATGGTTACTGCTTGCAGTTTACATTCTTAAACCGTGAGCCCATCATCACTTGTATGTAGGTCACTTGTTTCACAGAAGTTTTTACTCCTTTATTTGAACTGATTCCTTCAAAGAAAATATATGGGCACACATGGAAACATGAAGCACCCCAACAATAAAGGTAGCAGAGAGCAAACCTCGCAGACAAATGACTGTTTAGCAGAAAACTAGTCTTAGAATTAAATGAATCCTGATCTGGCCTTCATAGCAGAAATGTGCATGGGTAATCTAGCAATTCAAAAAGCACTTCCAGCCCACTGGAAATATTTCCAAATTCAGAACAAGTGAGGCAACTCTTGGAAGAAGCAGCAATGAGCAAGTCACATCTTTCTATGAGGTAAACTAGTAATTTCAACTTGTGATTTATTAGAAGTATTAAAGGCAAGCTATTAAAATCTCCACTCTCGATCTAAAACAAGATCATATTCAGCAGAGATTTCACATATTCAATAACTTAAATTTGTGTAACCACCTAGATAGCATCAGAATTTCTGATAATTGTAACCATGCCAACATAAAGTGAAGAGTTAAAAAGATGCAACAGCACAGCATGACACATACAATATTACCTTTTTCTTTTTGTTACTCATGGGAAGCAAAAAACATCACTCTCCATCCCTCAAGATATTGATAGCCCATATTTATCTTACATTCAGAAAAACAGGCAAGACTTTCCCTGTCTTGATAACCATAGACAGAGGCATTATTATACATATGCTGGAGATATTTAGTGGTGCTTCACAGAACTACTTTCAGAAATTGCAGGTGCAAGGTTGACTACACTACTACCTCCTATTTCCCAAGGCAACCTAAAGACAGAATACATTCCTGGGATAAGCCATCATGAAACAGAGCTTGATGAAGTTCACATGGAATCTACAGGAAGCCCCTCCCACAATGACTAGATCAGGTGCTCAGTGGGATGCAAACTGTATGTTTCCTTCTCCCTAACACCTTTCTATTTCATTATGACAGGGCACACATACATGCAGGTATGTGTTGACAGACACATGCCAAAGCTGGTTGGATGCAATCCAAGTGTCACACCTAAACTGTACAGCACCAGTAGCATGATGAGGTGAACCAATATGCCTCCCTCTGTTTTCACTAGATGGGCTCCTAAAGTCAAGGTAACTTTTTAGCAAGACACAAATGTATAGATTTGAGATACATGAGCTTTCTGCATAGAAGATGTCTTTAAAAACAATGATCAGCTTTCTCTGCTCCCTCGTCCACTTGGCTCTTCAAATATTTTTTTTTTCTTTTCTCCTTTAAGGTCTTACTAGAAACTGACCTACCAGCACCCAACATTCAATTGCAAGGTCCAGGAACACATTTAATTCCTTCTCTCATGAATTTCAGCATGTTATATATGAAAGCAGAGGATTATTCCATACAAATTTCTTAGTTCTACAAGACTACATCTAAGGGCAGTAGCGTGTGCTGCCCTTCTGAAAAAAGGCAGAGGGATCAATTATGAAGATATGACTGGGAAGGAGCCAAGTTATTCCTACCTAAGGAGGAGTGAATCCACAGGGAGCCTCTTGATTCCTTTGGTAGGCCACAGAGTGAGTCTTATGTCCAAGTAATAAATTAAGCTCTGCAGAAGTCTTCAGACTCTGGGCGTGGTGTCAACTCCTCCTGGGTTAGGGAGAAAGGCCAACAGTCTCCACTGGCCTCAGAAACCACAGATGCCAAATACTTAGCTTAAAAAACACTAATAATGAAACATGCAAACCTTTTGAAACAAAAAGTCCAGGTATTACTTGCTGAGGTAACACAATTCAACCCAAATGCTTGCAACAGTTACCAGTGCTCTTTGCAAAATAACACATTTTAAAAAGAGAAAAAGAAAAAAGAAATTAGAGAATTTGATCACTTCTAATGATAAATTCCCTAAGCCTTCACATATATGTAAATACTTAAACTATGTGGCACATCACTGCTTTCATTAGAAGCCTTCTAACACAAAGATTTTATTAAACAGCTGATATCAAACACATTTTAGATGCACAAGCTGAATAGCAGATTTTCACTCTTAATACTAACAGGAAATTGTAACCTCCCCTCTATAAACTGTTAAGAAATTAATCAACTCAACATGTAAAATACTAAGCATAACCAGTGATGAAGTAGGAATCTTCTATAAAATGCCCTATTCCTTCTGTTTTCTGGAACATGATTTTCTTGCAGATGACATCTGTGCCACTTAACGCAGTAGCACTAGAAGCATTACAGAGAACTAACATACCTCAATGACCACCACAGCAAGGATACCATCATGCTGAAACATTACGCTATTTCCCAGATACACAAGAGTGCATGGCACAAAAAGCATGCTGGAAAGTGCCGTGCTGTCATCAGTGCCAAACTCTCACCAAGTTCACCAGGGCACTGAACCTATTCAGGCAAAATAATCAAGATACTTCATGTGAACAACGTGACTCTCTCTGTATGACTCTCTCACAGCAAAGAATTTCCACTGGAAAATATGTGCAGATAGGCTTTCTCTCTGCTCTAATGAAATAAAACGGACCCAAAAGTCTGCGACTTGCAGATCATCTATGTTTGGCTTTCTAGTCATTACTATTATATACATGCTTAAAATTAAACACCTGTTTTAATAGTTTTCTGAGTTGGGAGAGGATTTATTTAAGGGCATTTGTAATGACCAATTTAGTTCCAGCCAAGGACAAAATATGCTTTTTAGAAGTATGTAAAACAATCTTCCAAATACTGTTGTGATAGACAAGCTAAGAAGTATCTGGAGAAAGCATATGAAAATTGTTATCTTGCTATTACCTGTTATGCAAATTAAGCTTTGTCACATTTGGTGCTTTGTCCTGATAAGTTTTAGTTTCAACAGCACGGTAACAGGCACAACTCCAGTTTTTGTTGATCCTGATGCTGTTGCACTCATTATGAGTTTTATAATCAACTTCAATAGAAGCAGTTGGATCCTAGGCTAGTCTATATGGGAAAGAGAAGATCCTTTCTTATTACTGAAAAAAAAAATTTGTAACATTGGGCAAATCCTATCTAGCTGCATAGGGCCTAAAAGGAGAGGTCATTACCTGTTCCACCTGACTGAAAAAGCAACTAAAAGCTTTTGTATTTCCTTTCTTTTAGCAAACAGTTAATAATTTTTTTTCAAGTTTTTTGAGAGACATTTTCCTTTCAAAAGTTTTTTTGCCTGTGTGATTTATTTGTGTTTGAGTGAGGAGAAAGATGAGGAACTCTGTGAAGAACTAAGCAACCCTCTAACTCAGTCCTCACCTTCAGGTGGCTCATAATTGAAACATCCCCTGGTTAAGGATTCACCACAGTTAGGTTAGATTCTAACCCAATTAGTTTGTTATTACTGAAAGGCCTTGCCTCACATGTTTCTGACAACTGACTACTCCTGTATTAACCTTTTTGATATAAGGAAGTTTTAGGAGTAGCTCTTTATAAAGATTAATGAAAGCTTTGCTACTGGATTCAATGCTGCATGAAACCAACTCAGTTTCATAGTTTTGGAAGAAATACAGGACTCTTGTTTTACACTAATGCAATGGACTGGCACATGGGAACAAATCTAAAACCTGCAGCTGCCACATTTGTGTGATCCCAATGAGCAACCCAAGCATACCTTCTGGCTTTTGTTTTTGAACATCCAGGTCCATTTCATCCAAAAATATTGTGGGTGCTGTAAAACCACACAAAACAAGGTATAACTAAGAGGAAATTTTCCTGATGCCCCTGAGACTGGAAACACCAACTTTCACGTATGCTGCCTCTGGGAACTGCACAATTACATCAGTTGTATATAAGTTCTCTCTTTAAAACATATTTGGGCTTTGGACGTGCAGTCTGGAACCCAGCTGGACCTCTAAATGGCTGGGTAATGATTTTAAAATATGTATTTGCCCAATGGAGTTATTAAGGTGTTTAGTGGTAATACATATTTGCTACTCAGGCATGCACCACTAATAAAGTTTCTTATGAACCTGTCTTCAACAAGTAATTTTTGTTAGTGTAGGAGCTACTTTTCAAGCACTTGGCTATAACAGCTTTATTTGCAAAGTACCAGCCTCAAGAGATTACAGACTTCTCTTTTTTTTAAAAAAAGCTATGTTTTTTATTTTAGGATATGCAATGGATCTCTTATTTCATGGATTTGTTATTTCAAAACCTGACTGGACATGATCTTGGGCAGCCTGCTGTAGTTGACCCTACTTGAGCTGCGGAGTTGGACCAGATGATCCCCAAAGGTCCCTTCTGACCTCAATTGTTCTGTGACTTCCAAGTGCAGGTAATGGCCTCTATTTCTATCCAAAGACTCCTATTCCAAGTAGCTCACACTGTCTTTCAGGTTTCCCCGTATGAATAGCAAAAGCTTACTCTATGTATCAAAACCAGCACCTTGCCCCGAGATCTTGCCAAAAAACCTCATGTGTTTTCTACTTACACATAAAGACACCCATAACAATTAATTACATCTTCATGCCACAGGATCTAAATTGTGATCACTCCATGCAATGTAGCACAGAACACTAAACAGCAATATGGTCAAAACTCCCATTTTTAGGTTAAGTGACCAAAACTGGGCAATAAAATTAATTCTAAAGTTTCTTAAATCACATATCAGATTGACAGACAGAACTGCATCCACAGTTTATCCACACAGTAAGTCAGAAACAACTCTGCTGGGTATCACATATGTTCTAACTCCTACTGATTTTATTATCAATATGACTTAGATGTCACAACATTTGGCATTTTTCTTAAAAATACAGACAAAAATATGACAATCTCTAGGTCCATTTTAAAAAGTACCTTTTGATTTTCATGTGTGCAGAGACAATGTTTTTTGAAGGCCAAAAATTTAGTAAGTGAACAAAAATCCCTTCCCAAAATGTGAACTTTGAAGCTTCATAACTTTAGCGCAGCATTCACGTTTTTCAAGGCTTTAGTTTGACTATATATATTGTAAAACAACAATCCATGTGATAGTGGAGTAAAAGAAGCTTCAAGAAAAATAAATTACCCTGGAAAAGGAAATAAATGTATTTTTTTGTTCTGAAAATCAGTTTTTGACTTTTCTTTGCTGTGGTACACAGAGCACGATTTACAGGACCTGTATCAACACATACTCTAAATACTTTGCATACATTCTCCACCCTTACAGGCAGAAAGGCAGCCCTCCAACTCATGAGCTCATGCAAGCCAAACATTTCTAATGCACTTTGGATAATACGCAGAGCACTGTACAGCACAGGATGCTGAATTTCCCTTTGTGCATCTGCACACTCCCACATGTAGTCTGTGTCCCAGAAGAGCTCACATAGACATATCTCCATCCTGTTCCTGAAACATTCTACCTAGTGCATTTCAGCAGCTCACCTAAGATTATTTCTACAGATTCTTACTAATTTAACACAATTTATAGATTCAGCTCATCACTTAAAAATGCTGTTATGGCTATTACTTTTTATATTGCTGAGTGTCTGTCCATCCCTAGAACCATATGATGACTTTTAGGCATTAAGTCTGATTTCTCTTCATGTTTTCTCTATCCAGAAAGCTCAAGGGCTGGGCTCCACTCCTCTCTTCTGAAAAACGAACTGATTTTCTATTTATATTTTTAAGGAGACATAATATGTACTTTTTCCAAATTACTACAGTTCTATTGGGGAAAAAAATTAATGTGTATTGTACAACCTTGGACCAAACTAAACTCTGAAATCACAGCCTCAGAACCCTGACTTAAGTCTTTTGGCCTTTTGAACAATGAAGAATACAATCGCTTGACTGGGTTCCTCATTACACATTTAGAAGACAACTTCTTTCCTTTATAAAGACAGAAATACAGCATCAATCTATGTGTCAGTAACAAAATATGTCAGCTTCTCAGTTCTGAGGACTTTTCAGGAGTAAGTTCTGATTTGGATCTTACAACTCTTTCTTTAGGTAGTTAAATCCACCAAATTTAGGGGTTGCAACTGGCCTGCACTCCCTTGCACTTGCAGATGCCAGCCTCCTTTATTAATGAGCTCATCTTCCACTCTATAATTCAGTCCTCCTTTCTTTCACAGCAGTCCAACATTCTTTTGACTTTTCCTGAGTTACGGACCATAAGCAAGCATTACAAGCACAAGAAGTCAGATAACTCACAGTTTCACATAACTCACAGTTGTTCCTGACATTTCAATTAATATTTGAAAATATATTATTATAAAATTGAAGAAAATTTCAAATTCTAATGCTTTGAATCAGATTTGTTATAGTACATATTTTTTGCTTTCTTTTTCTTTAAGCTAGCTGAAGTTTGCCTTTTTTACCAGAGAAGCTGAAGATTAAAAAGTCTGGCCACCTTAGCATAGCTCTGCACTTCTCTAGCACCAGCATGCTAACAAAATTCCTGTAGTACTCAAGTACATTTTATTAATTTATTTTATCTAATTGCACTTTACTCTTTATCCTGAGGAGATAGCATAAAAGAAGAAACTGTGCCCACTTGGAAGTTCACTTTTTAATAATGATCCCTACAAGAATATACTTTGTTCTCCTCCTGAGTGCCCTCACCTGCTAGAGTCCTGGCCTGCTCACCCATGACTATCAGCCGTCCAGAGTTACACTCATTCTGTGGCAGAAGCTTGTCTTCAGCCAGTGACCAAATGCAAAGGTCATTCTGGATGATTTTTCAACAGCTCATTCACTTCATTTCCAGCTGTCATATGGGAACTGCTATTTTTGCAGCACATCTTCTTAGCCATAGAGAAGAGCACATTCACTGGACACTGGCTGGAACATGAGTCGAGGCTTTGCAGCTCAGACAGAAGCCAACTGAGCTCCAGTTTCTCCAGAAAACCATTCTAAAGACTGAACTAATGAAAACGGGATTCTGTGTTAAGATGAGGAACGCAGCTCTACATTAGACTTTTTAAATGTTTCTTAGACTTTTTAAAATACACATAGGAAAACAGAAAATTCTCATCATGGTTTGAATTAATAATTTAAAAAATTAAGAACAAAACAATCTCCAAACCATACTTAGTTTTCAATAGAATTAGATTATTTGTGCTATACAGGCTTTTACATACATTGAAATAATATTATTTTAAAATATCTACATTTATATTTTACAGATCACATGTTCCTTTTAGATATGTATGCCTGATTTCTATTCTTCATGAAACAGAAATTCAAATGAACTCATGGTTGAAAGATTTTGCTCAGACATTGTATGCAGATAATTACTTGGATGAATGTTGAAGACCCAAAACTTTTGCATCTTAATGATAAATATTTTCTACTGCCACAGAAATCTCAATCTCTGAAGTTAAAAGAATATTAATATCTTTATTTTCTAACTATTTATTATGTACCCAAATATCTTGCTGATCTGCTCTTTCAGTGCCTGCTTGTTTGCACACACTTTGGAATCAAGGAGTGCTTTTACTGAAGCCTCACAATGTCAGATATAAGTGCAGGGGCCTCTTGGGACACAAACTTTAAAAAAAAAAAAAATTACCGTGAATAATCCTAGAAAAAAAGATCTTTTAGGTAACAGAGTATTACTTATTCGTGAACTATTTCAAAAAACTGACAAGAGGCAATAGTCTCAGAAGCAATAAGCCTGAGGATTTTTTCTCAGAAGAAAGCTGGTAGCTTTCTTCATTTAAATTCACATAAAAAGAAACATAGAACAACAATCAGCAAAACAGAAACATTAATAAAGTGGCATTTTGGTAACAGCAGGACATGCCTATGATACCTGTATTTTCACAACTATTTGAATCTCATCTTAAGAGAGCCAATATCCTAGACTGTAGAAAAATCCTTTTGAAACTTGGATTTGTTCTTAGCAACACAGCCTTTTCTTTAAAAACTTAACACCTGCTTTGAAATCTCTATTTGTAATTCAGGTGCCTGTCCTTCATAGTTCCATAGAGGATCGCTATAACAGAAAGGGGAGGTATAGCCTCTGGCATGTACTAGCATATCAATCTTGCTAATATGATTAGAAACAGCTGTAAAGACAAAGGTATACAGATTTTAAGCTGCCTATGGTGTAGGTGTAGTTGTCAATATATGCAAATCCTCAGGTCTTCATATCTTCATTGCAACTGGTGCCCATGCTAACTAGATTAGACTACTACAAGTATAGGAACCTATGCTACCTTCACTTTGCCTCCCAAATTCAACATCCAGCAGTAACTGTGATCAACAACCAATATAAACAGGTGCTTTGGTCAACAAAAAGTCAACTTACATGTCAATGCAATAAATATTTCAATAAACAATTATGTGATAAATATTTATTGAAATATTTAGTGAAATTATTGCAACATTGCAGTAATTTATTTCTATATTTTAAATGCTGCAATAAATATCTTAATGTGCATTGTAGCATAGTTTCATACATCATAAAATGATTAACATTTAGAGTATATGATATGAGCTACACATAAATACAGCATTTCCTTCATATGCAAACACCACGCAAGCCTGCACACACACAGTTCCTTCAGTTAAATGGTGGGGGTGGATTTACCAGTGTATAAATAAGATAAGACTAACTGCTGTTAGGCTTAGCCACATAGTTTAAAAATTTATTTGTGCACAGTTCAGTGAACTAAAAAACATATATCAGTGCTGACTGCTGGTAACTGTTTATTTTCGTCTCTTTGCAAACATTCATGCCATGAAAATTAAACTCAGATAAACAGATAGATTAGAGGTACACTTAATCAGAATGAATATCAACATGTAAGAATAAAAGCAAAAAGCTTATTTGTACAAACAGCTTTGTCTGCCAGAGTCTGCATGCATGGGTCAGTGTTCATAGGATTTGTAAAGTCACATAGTCTGATTTTGAATTTCTACCATATTTTTCATTATGATCTTGATTATTAAAAGCTGCTACAACAGACTACGTTATCAGCTTGGGATTTTAAAATCCCAGGCATAGTAAAGTTACTGATTTTTCCACTCCATTTGTGCCGAATTGGATCTTGCAGGTCTTCAATGCTAACTCACCACTCCTATTATTTCATTTGGAAAGCAACGTGTTGTTGTCCTTGAGAACTTAAGTGATTTCTGTTGACTGGGGCAGTAGTGGTAAAAATAAAGAATTAGTATTACTATTGGATGAGCCAGAGCTGACTTCACATAATAGCATGCATTAGAAAAAGGGCCAAAAGTAATCCTGTATTAAAAGATCATTTCAATTCCCAAAATTTCCTGAAGGTTAATGCTAAATGTTAACTGGAGATTTAAATTTTACTCCAGGCTATACAGTAAGAGCAGGCATACTTTCACGTACAGTACACAGGATCACATTTCCTCTGTCCCATTTAATCAGTTCAGAATCAAGCCTCTTTTCAAAGGACTTGGCTGTGTACAAGAATCTCTTGGAAGTGACTGAAGTTCGGGAATATAGTAAGCACTGTCTATGTATTGTCTGTTATTCTGGCACTGAAACTCTTTTTAATCTTTGTCTGAGCTGCTTCTGCCCAAAAGACAACTCACCCACAGAACCTCATGAAAAAGATCCCCTTAAAACCCAGAAATCCCTCTATCCTCTATGCTAAGGGCATAAGGAGAAAAAACCCTTTTGTTTCTTTCTGTTCCTCTTTTCTCTTTCTGTGGCACAGCAGAAATTACAAATCACAATTAATTCAAAGGCAGTGTTCCAAATACCAATTTTTATTCCAGCATTTCTTCTTAACCTCAGATTCAAAGATTTATGGCTATCATATCCCTCAAAGGTCCAGTGTGATCACTTAATCCTGCTACCTGCATAGTATAGGTTGTACAGTTGTAACCCTTAGGATATGCATTTGTATGAACTATGATGTATCTTTCAGAATTAAAGTAATTTGACTCTTGACACCCTAATTAATGCCACTAGTTAAAAGGAAGAACAATGCAGTGAAAGAAAAATGAAACAAAAAGCTTTTTTCTCCTTATGCCCTTAACATACACAACCAGGAAGTGTTGCAGTCCTAAGCTGGTTTTAACTAGACCAAAGCAATAGGGCAACAGGGCCTCCAACAGATCAGTACAGGACAGTGCCCCTTTGAACCTGACTGGACACACTCGCATGGCATCCTGGTTTAACCAGCCACTCCTATCAGTTCACTCAGGCTTCCCAAAAAGGAAGCCCTGTCATCTTCATATTGTATCAGATTACTTCACCTGGTAATAGTTACTGTGATATGAAAACACAGTGGGTTTTGGTTTTGTTCTGGTTTTTTTGCATTTCTAGTAGCTAGTGCAACGCTTCTCTGCAATTACTATGCACAGATGCTTGTAGATTTCTTTGAAAAGTTCTGTATTCTTTTGTCTCCATGCACATTTTAATCTAATTTTAACTTTTATATATTAAAACAAAGCATCATGCCCAGAGGTAGTTTAATGTTTCCGTGACAAAATTTCATAACAAAGACTTGACATTTCTCAGACTTAATGGCACAGTTAAAAGGAAAAATCAACATTTTAAAATGAGATATTTCAATATTTTCTAATCTCACAGTGCTAACAATGCAGATATCTTCCAGGTAATCTTGTGCTTTGAAATGCCTCAACCCACAGTTTGTTAATATATCTCCCAAATTACATAAGTGAAAAACTTTTTTTATTACCTTTATACAACTCTGAGGCAGCTTAATGTCTGTCTTCAACCTTCTAATATCAAAATATGCACCAGATTCATTTCAGAATGCATCTGTCTTGGATAATGGATATTGAGAGGTAATGGATATTGAGAGGTAAGAGGGAAAACTACAATCCAGAAAAGTATAACAGTTCATTCAAGGTTTTTTCTTAATTCATTCTAAATGACTATTTTATCATTTTGACTAGCTAAAGCAATTACACATTGTCGACATATGTAAAAGCAAAAGAAACTGAAATCCCATTAAGGTTTCACAAGGGGCAAGTGGCACAGATGACAACCAGGTAACAATTTAGCCCTGTAAGCAAGAGCACTGATAACAAACCATGAAAGCTGCTTTGAGACCCTTTTTGCACAAGGGCTCAGACAGACACGGTGAGTAATTCTGCAGCAATTGATTGAGAAGATCCTGCCCCAATCCACTTGGCCCTCTGCTCCCAGACACGGGTCCCACAGCTACACCACAGGAAGTAGATGTGGGTCCCAGATCCTCAGCTGCCACTGCTCCCCACTGAATGTGACAGGTTCTAACCACCTGTATTAAATCAGAGCTGTAAACTTCCCTGGCTGTGTTAATGACTACAGCAGGTGGATAACAGCAGCAGCACTTGAGGAGCCAGCCAGCACACACTTCTGCTGTCCCATCACTGGGAGCAGTTACACTCAGCAAAGCCCCAGGTAGATAGCTGGGGCAGTAATGCATTACAGCCACACTGTTAAAGTCAGACAGAGCCTGTCTGTTAGACCTTTCAATATCCTCACTGGGGAGCACTGACAGATGAAGTTCCTCTTTCAGGGTTCCCTCCTGGTGTGATCAATCCAACATTCCTGCTTGCCTATCTAAACTAAAGATGCTTTTATGGTTGTGTTTTGGAGGGTTTTTTTAAGGCATTTTGGTTAAGATTCTTAAGGGTTAAAATTCCGCATTTTTTTTGCAAGCAAGTTCAAGATGTGACTTGAATCAAAATACTACCACAAAACCCAACAACAAAAACATACAAACAGAAAGCATTGGTCACTGTCACACAATAGTATGGTATAATACATTGCTGTGCAAAGGAGCAAGTCTTCACTCAGCTCTTGCACAACAATAATTTCACAGGGAGATTATAATTTCAGTACCTGCACTTAAGAACATGTTTTATATATATTATATTTTCAGTGTATTTCTCAATCTGTTTGCAAATGCAGTGGACTCATTCAACTGACACTTTTCCTGTTGCTTCCAAAAATTAAATTTCTTGAAAACTGAAATCTTCCCTTGGAATATGTTGGTTTTGCTGAAAATGGACAGAGGGAAGTCAAAATAATTTCCACTTCTCTGTTTCATTTCAATGCTGAAACATTTTATTGAAATTATTTTTTTAATTGAAATGCTAATATTACAAACATACATATATTTTTAAGTTTCAAATAATTTGATTATTAAAAAATGTTTCATATTCCTGGAAAGTTTTCCCATTTTCTTTTTTTTTTCCACACTTGGAATGAAAATAAGTAGTCAAAATATTAACACTGCAACAACGCAAAGTGACCCTTTCCTAACACATACAGAGCAGAAACTGATCTAGTCATAAAGCAGACAAACAATAAACATAATTACAAATCAAGACAAATTTTATGTAAACATTGACCTGTTTTTTGTTTACAGATGCTTTACCTCTTGTCAGTAATGTTAAAGCACTTCATATACATTAAAGACCATGAGATAAGGAAAGGGCATTTTATACTGAATATTAGAGTCAGGATCTGGACACAGAAAGATTAACTTTCTCACTGCTAGACAGGAAATCTATGCAAGCCAGGAATCTAGTTCTGCATCCCAGTTCCGGTGCCTTAAGCCATATCACCATCAGTCACAGCTATCTGAGCATAGGGACAATAGCACCGCTCTGCCTTTCACCAGATCTGCATTTGGTGCATTATTTATAATTTCATTACTTCAGTTGATCAAAGTAATGGACTAGATGCTGACTTTTTAGCTGTTTTGGCAGCATTGTTGGAGAAACTTGAAATTATTAAGCAGATGTTCTGCAACATAACTGGGGGCTTGTTTTGCTCTAATGAGATACAGTATTTGTTACAATGAAGGAAATTGCTTGCGGATTTACTATAATGCATTTTACATACACTGGGTTACATTTATATTGGAGTAATGAAAAAAAAAACCCACCAAAACAGTAAAAGTCTATATTACTTTTCAGATCTGATGATGTCACCAGACTCATATTATATCTGAAAAAAAGATCTGGCTCAACTTTTTGATAACTGTTTCTGGTTTTATACTTGATATTCACCTCAGCGATTTAATGGATCCAAACAGTTGGCTCTTTGTGATCTCTCTCCAGAGGGATCACTATACCGTTTCAGCAGAACCAACCAGAGTGAGTTGCACCTCTGTATTTTTAGGCCTGTGATCAACAATATTCAGAAATAGATCTCTTTTCTTTGCAGACATATGAGCAAATTTAATGCACAGTTTCTCTGGCTCTTTCGAACTTATTTTTAAATTTGTGGTGTTTGGATTTAAATTCAGAGTTACATAGTGCAATATGGAAAGCAAATTAACAAATTCACAAGTTGACTTTGTGGACAATTGCCAGAGATTTGTATCTATCTGGGTGCAAGAGGGAGGACTGATCCAGAAAAATATTAGCAAGAATTGTCTCTCCTTTGTAAAAGACCTCAAACCATGGCTTAGATATTTATTATGCACCGTGCTTATAAAACTTCCAACATGTCTAATGGAAACAGAGCACAATAGGAGCCAGTTCTGCTTTTCATTTTATACACTACCACTGGGAATCTCTTTCTTCTGATGTTCATCCATATTATAAGCTTCTCTTTCCACAGTGGGTAAGATTTTCCTTGCCTTGAAAATAGTAATTCATCATAACAAGAAGGAATATCAAATGTATATAAATGCTGATCCAACTACTTATGCTGGATAAATAGGCAAAATATTTTTAATTCCCTTAATAACACAGCACTACCAAAAAACTCCATTCAAAATATTAATATAATACTCCAGAAACACAGGAATGCCTACATTTAAATAACAATGTAGAGCACAGGCACCACAGTAACCTCATTTTAATAGCAAACAGTTACATCAATGAGTGCTCTAAACTCCATGCTTCTCTGAAATACTGGGAGACAAAGTTGGAAATTGTCAATCTGAGGGCTTTCAAAGGAATGCCACATTAGAAGATAGACTATAATACTTAATTCTTACAAACCCTCTGTAATTGTTTATCTTTACAACCTCCCATCCCTCCCTTACTCTTAAAAGTCTTGCACAGTGACTCCAGACTAAGACCGAGTCTGGCAAGTCTCAGGACTCTGTATGAGCCACAGGGACTAACCTTGCAGGCTTTCATCTTACACTACAAAAGAAAACAAAGTCTTCTCACTCATAACCCACATAAAGAGGTTTTATCAGAATACGAAGGCTTAAGCAAATTACTTATACCTTGTGTTTGCCACAGGCTAAAAGTATGGATATTACCAGTTGGCATGTTTCTAGGGATGTACTTTTGTTAAGCAGCAGTAACTCAGAAGCACATCTTAAACTTAACCACTGCTATGGCTCAGAGGCAGACACTGGGACAGCCTCTCCAGCAGAGATCCAGGCATCCCTGTAAACTGGTAAACCTGCAATTATGGACTTATCTGAGGGAGCTTGGGTTGTCTAGTTTGGGCAAAAATTGCTCATGCTTTAAGTGCCCTACAGTATACTTAAATGTCAATCACCAATAAGCCCCCTATTACTGAAACACAGCAGCAGAAGACTCATCAGATCTGAAACCTAACATCTTCTGTAGTTGAGCAGGCTTACTAACCTTTTCAGCTAGCCACAACTTCTGGACTTGTGAATTCACACCACACTGCTACTGATAACTGTGATCAGAGCTTCTGGCCTCACTTTTACACTGACCCGAACTTTAGTTTTGGAACTGATGAGTTAAAGCTAAAACATTTATAAAGCTAATAATCAGGTAAAATCCACAAATTTTACTGAAACCAGAACTTGTACGTCTACCTTTTCACTATATGTAGGTGTTAACTCCTAAAATCTGCACAATGCCATAGAAATTACTTTAAGAAAATAGAATTTTGCACCTAAATATTCCAGAAAGCAAAAGCGCAAGTTCTACTGCTCAGTGTGCATATGCAATTTTTGAGTACACAAATACACAAAAAATGTGAACATAAATGTTTAGATTCACATCTGAAGCTCTCTGAAGTAAATGTTATCTTTTCTTTTGTATCAGCTGATACTGGGACAGGTTTCAAAATTAACAAAAAAAAAAATTTAAAAATCAAAAATTGTACAAGAAATGTGCTTGCATAAATATTTCATACATTTAACAACAAAGATGGAACACGTTGATTATCTTCTGCTTAATTGATGTCCTGTTTATTTAATATTCTCTAAATTTAATATATAACATGTTAAAGTGATTACACAGTCTCAACCTTGCCGCTCTATTTTACTCTCCAGACTATTTCATGTATTTGGTAACATGGCAGGATCCCTGGGGGTTGTGCAAGTACACATCTGCAAAACACTCTGAGTCCTAAGTTTCCCCACATTCTAGTGCATTATACCACAAGAAATGGTTGTGTAGATCTGCATGACAAGGACTCTTAGGACTACTCATAAAAAGTAGTTTCCCTGTGAAGCTGTAAAATACATCTGCTCAGAGCATCCAAGCCTGCTTGTCTCTGTCTGCTACAAAAGGAATCTACCACCAAAAAGAAGAGATTTAGGAGAATTCAGACTAAGATTCATTTTTCATCTCCAAAAGAGATATAGGAATAAGGATACAATGCCCCCTTTACATTGGTGTTTTGCTACAAGGAAACCAAAAGAAGTGAAGGATTTTGATCTAACAGCAAAGGCAAATTTTTGGAGTGACATTTTGACTCGAAAACTTAACAGAGGACTTTTCCCATGGACAACAGAAGTAAAAAAATACAGTATCATCTTAAAAAAGGCTGAAGTGTCCCAAAGCACTTATTTTACATATGCGCTTGTCCTGGTTTGATTCTACCAGGATATGAATTTTCTGTACTAACCTGAGACCACCTGGGACACCACCAGCTGTATGTGACCTATTACAGGGAAATGGTTGACTTCATACATCAGATTATAGTCCCTGCTTAAAACAGTACAGGTAAAAATATGTATGCATTGTTATTTAAATTGTAACAAACCACAGAACCCAGGTAAAAGCCAGGCTCTGACATTACTAAGCTTTTTAAAACGTGAATCAAAACATGTATATTAATAAAATTATATAGAAAGAATAACTAAAAGGTAAGTTGTCATGTGGAAGCATTAGGTTTACAGATATATATAAGTATCTAAGCATATTTTTTCATTAAAGCTTTCTATGGAAGTAGTTACATATTTCAGTAATACCCAGGATATTTACAATTTCCAGGTCAAGCTCAACACAACAGATGTTCAGGAAGCACATTTATTGATGAAGTCAAAGAAATGCCTTAGATACTTTAGGACAGCCATACTTCTTAAAGCTTCACTAACTTCCATCTGCTTTCTCTTGTGATCCATTCACAAATCAGGAATAAATGAAGGGGAAAAAAGGGACACAGTATAAATTAATTGCTTCTACTGCATTTGAATAAACTCTAGTCTCATAAGGGAGCAATATTTCAAAGAGATTTCAGATAAAAATGAAATAGAATTTTCAGTAATGTGTGAAAAATGGATACTTCACTGACTCAGATAGGATGTGCAACGTGTCCAAAGGAAATCAGAGCTCATATTCCATCACAATTCAAGGGGAATTGTACGCCTATAGTGCTTCGGCTCCTGTCAATAACTTCAAGATGTCTTTTCTTATACTAATCTGCTACTGGCTTACTGTTCAGTTTAAAGTCACTCATTTGCTAAGTAACTGTTCCAGAAATAGCTGGAGATTAAGACAGATCCAATTTAAAAGCAGCCCAACAGATAATAGAAAAGGCCAAACAAAGCAAATCACAGTATGTTTCATGTGTCAAGTCATGCAGTAGCCGAAGACCTGAAGCCATCAGTTCTCGTAAAATACAAGACAAAGTTTTCACTGCATTTTTCCAAATGTATTTCCCAAGTCTCAAATTATGCTAGAACGTAACCCTGAAGAAAAGCACATGTGGAATGTACATGTGAACAGCATGTAGAAGGGAATTATACCAGCATAGCTGTTCAACACTTATTTTAATTGATAAGCATAGAATTAGACTTGGTTTGTAGGAAGGAACTGAGACCAACTCCTAGACAGGTGGGTTTTTTTCTATATACATACTACAAACAATAAAAAAAGCAGGCGGTAACAATCCTTTCATTTTGTGATCAAATGTTAAAATGCCAATTCTGTTATTACCTATATTGTGTATTACCTATCGTTAAGAGAAGTGTGGAAGTGTGCACTACTTTAGTTGTAGCTAATCAACAACTACAAATGCCATCTACTCATTACATTTCAAACCTCCCCAAACTCACTCTGTTGCCTCTTTGATGGATCTGTCTGGCTACAGCATTTCACATAAAGCAGGAATAACCAAAAAAATAAAAGGTACCTACAAAACACAGTGCATGCAATTAAAGTACAAGCTTCAAGAACAACTAGCCACAAAATGGAATAAAAGTAATGAAGAAGATTTCTAACAGGTGGAGGCAAAAAAAAAGCAAGCAGAGAAATATGGTCTATTGTCATGAGAAATGAAGACTTCAAGCAGCTGCCTCATTGAATATAATTCCTTGCAGCTGGATGGACTGCAGCACAGCTGGATTATTATATACTGTGTATATACTCAAACATCCATATATTCACCAACTAGAAGTAACTTACTAGAGAAAGTATAAATAAAACAGTAAGATTTCTTCTTAACCTTGGAGTGAAAAAATTAGGTTGTCAAAGTATTGCACACAAAACTAAAGGAACACTAGTTCAGCACAGCATATACTCAGCCACAAGGAATCGGCTGTTACAAATCGGGAAAGGTCAAGAGTTCATAAACTGGGACTATGCTACTTTTGCTTCTCAACAGCTGCACTCCTCTAGCCAAGAAATCACAGGCATTCAAGAAACATACACCAGGGTCTACCTTACTAATCTTACGCAAGGATGAATTCTCTAATTACTCTAAATTCATGTTCCACTTCCAGTTAACCTAAAAAGATGACATGAATAATAAGTTTCTCAGTATATATCAAACTTTACAATGCTTCTAGAATGGTTTTATATTAAGATGAAATCCAACCATGGACACTGAATGAATCCTTGCATTAATAACATGCATATAAATAACATATATCTATAATTCATTTATATACATATCTCACAATTCTAATAGAAGAAAAACCAACACACTAAACCACTGAAAACAAGTATAATATATTCAGGTTTGACCCAAAATATTTGTTCATTTGCAACATTATACAACACTCAATAGGCCACATTTATATCTGGCCCCAAAACTTACTGTGAAATTATCTGTGCATATTTGGTAGCTATATACAAATAGTCACATGTAATAACAGAAAAATTAGAAACAACATCTAGAAATCTGACAAGAGAAGTATTACTTGTCAGAAGTCTGATATTAATCTAGCAGACTTACAAGCATTCCCAGGAAGGGATGCCCTGAGGTTCGCTAGCTCTGATGGATGATTTCTACTGATCAACTGAATGGAAAATGCTCCACAAAACATCTTATTGATGAGACTTTTGAACTGAATAAATGGTTTCCTCACAAGCCTATACACCCTTGTCTGTAAAAAGCCCAAGCAAATGAGCCAAAACCTCCCAAACCCTGAAACATCAGCAAAACTACTCAGTTCCTACAGCCTGTTGTCGAGGATATGTAGGCAGTGTCTGCATTGTCCTGTTAACTCTACTCGCTATAACAACTCCCTGAAGCCAGCCCTCTGCCTTCTGGGTAATCCATTCCAGAAGTGCTTAATGCTACTTGCACCTCTCTGTACCTGATGAAGATTTTTATAAGATCAATTAGGCTCTTCCTCCATTTTATAATTACTTAAATCATATTAATCAGAGCTCATCCAGTCTTCAGTGTCATCAAGTACTAGCAGACTGGAGAAGCTTCTTAGCAACTTAACATCTTAAGTTGGGCCACAACATCTTGATCTTTTATGAAAAGCTATTTTGTCATTCAAAAGGAAAGAAATCTGTTGTTACAAATCCAGCAACAACAACAAAAAAATAAAATAAATGTAGCAGCCCTGCATTAGACTTCAGTCTCCATCCTAATACCAAAAATTATTTCAGTCTAAATCATAAATGCCTCTTATTTGACACGAAGTACAGAAGTCGCAGTATTTGCTAGACACCCGTGGAAGTTACACATTTCATTTTCTTCAGAGTTTAAATTTTTCACAGCTGTAGCTGGAAGATATCTGTAACTAGAAGTCAGGTTACTAGAAGGTACCATAAAAAAAAAAAGTAAACTCAGAAAGGATTTTACAACATGCACAGATCTATCTCTACAGCGAGTTCTCCTCTGAACACAACACAGGCTTCAGGATGGAGTGCTGTCATTTTAAAGGAGTACCATGAAGTCCAGCATGAAAAGCATGCAGACCACTCATCCTTTCAAAGTTCGGATTGTTACGCATTTCAAGAAATCAGAAGCCAGATGAAATTGCCCATCTGCCCTGCCACAAAGCCGGGTGCTGACACCTGGCACCCACTTTCACTCCAGTTGATTTTGAATCACTTGTTACGATGCCCATCAGTAGTTAGGTTTAGCAAAAACTGGCCAGCCCGCCCAGAGCACAGGCCTCTCCACACGCTCAGTGCAGACCTTCAGGTTCCAGCAGCTATCTGCCAGCAACAAACTATTTAAGCAGCTCTCAAGATCTGAGCATGGCTCTGTTCCTAGAAACTCATCTGGCTTGATACAGTATTTTAAGCCAAACACTTCTTGAATCTACCAAGTGGAACTAAATCTTCTGTACAGCCACCACTATGATGATCCTTTAGCCACGTCTTTGTTCCTGTTATTAGCTTTGTTAGCTAGCACGTAGCAGGCTCTAACACGAGTTACAGCTGCATATGTAAAATAACACATACATTTGAAACAGCAAGAATTCCTGCTGTCAGTGTGATGAAGGTAAATAAGCAGGCTGCCCTGCAAACAAACGCATCCGCCTGAAAGGGGAGCACTGAAACTAGAGCTGGCTTTCAACAAAAAGCAAACAGAAATGTCATTTGGAGGAAAAGCTTGGTCAAGTCTGCATTTTAGAAAACTCCCCATTAAAATCTTGCTCTAAATTAACAAGACGAAAAAGTTTCAAAAAAGAAGAGAATAATTTCCATGAAAATTTTGTATCTGTTTTACTATGAGAGAAGGAGGCAATGCCTCAGTATCCTCTAGGGGCAAATTATGTCTGACTTTCAATGGGCCAGGCTCTGATTTGCCAAAACCTTTTTTTTTTTTCTTTTTTTTTTTAAGACAGTGAAATTGTCTTTCAGGAGAAAATGCTCAAACTTTGCAGTATTTTTCTTCTTGTAAATTGCTACGTTTAAAAGGATGAAAAAAAGCTAGGTCCCCAAAGAATAAATTTTCAGCTATTTCAGGTTTTACACACTGGAGATGCAATTACAGCTCCTCCTAGACTTCAAAGTCCTCTTCCATTTACAAAGCAGGCAGAGGCAATGCTGCTGAGGCTCCCCATGCCAAAGAGCAGCACAGGCCAGGAAAGCCAAAAGTCTCTGCAGGACTCTGCATCCAAAGAGAGCAGAGTCACAGCACCTTCTTCGCACTTGTACCACTCCTATGCCTATCTGCCTGGCACAGGTGTAATTCTAACTGCTGTTACAGAAACCCAATGCTACAATTACAGCACAAAATACTGCCTATTACAAAAGCCTGCCTGACCATTATCAAATAGAGCTCAAAGTATGAGGGCTTGCAGTTGACCAGGATTTTCTGCAGCTGTTGACTTGAAAATACTACATTTGACAATGTATTTTGGATATTTATCTTATACAGGATTTATGACAAAAAAATCTGCAGTTGTCTCCCTCCTCTCAAGAAATGCAGTTATTCTTCACTAAGAAAGACTCCTGTGGTCAGAGTTCCAGCGAGTTATCTTCTTCAATGAACAAACAGTTTTTTTCCTTTCAATCAATTCTATTCATACAGCCATCAAAATATCAGACACTTTAGGTTATGAATTTTTCCACCACAATTAAAAATAAAAGGTGAAATAAAGAGTTCAATTAAAGAGTTCCATTATCAGAACAATTAAATCATTTATTGCTTCTGTAGATTTAAACTCCCTTACAGATTTTATGGTCATGTCACTGCAATGTTTTCCCTCTGTCAAAACTGGATCCTTCCTCTCAAAACCTGCCCTTAAAGTCATTACGTGCTATTGGTTTCCCAATACAAACTAGGATTTTTTCATTAAATTCTCTAAATTCATAGGGTTTATAGTCCCTTTATTACGGCTCTTTTAATAAAGACAAAAGTTTGTGTTGGAGCAGTAGCAGATAAAACAGGGGTTAGAAATGCAGCTGCACCAATCTGGACAAGGAAGAAATAAAAATATGTATATTTTTGAAAAAATAATAATAATTACACTTAACTCATCATCAAGACAAGGCTGTAAATTAAGGTTTAGCTACTCTTATTGATCCAACATAAACATTAGGAGCAAGCTGTGCTATGCAGGGGAGGGAAAAATAAATGATTGTGGCATGTTTTAGATCCCCTGAGTCATCATTCCTGGCATAGGGCAGATTGAATCAAAGCTGCTGTGTTAGGAAGCAAGGAGATGGAGGTGAGCTGAGCTGGCTCAGCATTGGCTGTGTCTTGTCAATAGCAGTTTGAAAATGCATCAAAGCCAATACATCATAAGTCTTGAGGGTCATGTTGTAGGAGAAGTCACGCTGTCCACAGAACATGCCTTCAGCCATGTGCTGCCTGGGGTACCAAGTTTTTTTCTTCTGCCTACATGCACGATACAAAGTGCCAAAGTTGTACAGCTCTGAAACTTCCTTTTGGTCAACTTCACAATGCTGGACATGACTTTAATTAAAAGCATAGTATATACTGAATGGTCATAATTTGAGACAGAGGTATAGCTCTGCATGCCTTCACTATACCCACAACAGACAAAACGAGAACTGAGGCATGACTACTTTAGAAATAAACATTATTAGATCAGTTGGGAGTTAGGTATGAACCTATCTGAATCTGTACTGACTCATGTTGTGCTGTAAAAATAGGTAACATCAACTGTGGACCAAAGGTGCTCATCTAAAGAAACTATAGAGGGCATGCTAGCATGCTAAGTACCCACAGAAATGTCCATTTCTGGGTATATGTGCTGGTTTTGGCTGGGATAGAGTTGTATTGTAAGCAGCTATTTACACAGAAGGCAACGAAAGTCATATTCAAGAGACACTAAAAAATAAAGGTAAATTCCTTCTATCTTGCTCTTCTCAAATCTAGAAAGGATAAGTAGATGGGCCTATATCCTGCATTTTAAAATTTTCAGGTGAGACTGTGCCTCCATTTGGAGGGGAGACATCGCACAGAACATGTGGTACAGAGCACACAAAGCCTGTTGGTAAAGGAGTCTGTGAGTAACAGTCATCGTTGTGCTCTCCTACTAGTGATTCAACACAAGTGATAGAATGGCCTCAACATAATAAAGACAGCTAGTCCACAGTATGCATATGTAGTTCTTTATGCATAAATCCTCTTTGGTCTTTGAGGTTTTGCAGAAAACTATTTTTTTTAATGTTCAATTTAAAAATAAGACATGAACTAAATTCCTTTGAATCCAGAGAGACATATTTGAAGAATAAACTATTTACCTTATAAATAATCACAAATCTTGTTTACAAAAAGACAAACAAAATAAATAACTATTTCACAAAACTTGTTTCTAGAGAAAGGTTATAACCTCCAACTGACTGAGATTTTATCCTCCAAGGGTTAGGACTACAGAGGGGTGGCAGACTACTACCAGAGCTGTTGCTGCTTTGTGTTCCAGGACAATTGGTTCAACATGCAGCTGAGGAAGCACAGGCAGCCCTCACACAGACACTATCCCAACTGTCAAACATACCTTTAGAAAACACAAATTAGACAGCCATAATGTCCTGAAAAGAATGTATAAGGACTATGAGCCACATGCTAAGCTGGCATTAAAAAAAATTAACTCTATTTAGTGAAATGGAGCCATACCAAGCCTTTGTCATCAAAAGTAAATATATAAAAAAAGAAGATAGTTAACAGTGTAGAATTTGAAATACTGTTTCAACACTCTACAGAGCAAATGGTATACCAGTCAAAGTAGGACTTATATGCTTTCATTCCTGTAAAATATAAGAAATACTGATGTGAGGTTATCTACTTGTCTGCCCATGAATAAATGCAGCAGACGAACAGAGTAAAATGAAC
Organism: Aegotheles bennettii; assembly: GCA_013398125.1. Taxonomy (NCBI): domain Eukaryota; kingdom Metazoa; phylum Chordata; class Aves; order Caprimulgiformes; family Aegothelidae; genus Aegotheles; species Aegotheles bennettii. Next base: position 856,830 of record VZRW01002940.1, read on the forward strand.
AAGACACAAACAGTCAAAGCCTGATGGCTTCTACTGTGTAAAAATCACATTTGCCTTTCCAAAACACAACATGCATAACAACACAAAACCAAGATGTCTTCCCTTACCTTCTGCAAAAGGTTCCCATTCATAAAATCGGCCCATAAATGGCTTGTTATTGTATGACGCACACTGCACCTCCCTAATATTTCTGCTGCTTTCAGGACACATCTGTTTAAATAAAAAAACCCCCAAACAGTCACATTATAATCAACAGCAATGTTATTATTACTTTATAACAGGTAATAAGCAATGTGCTTTTAAGTAACAGTATCAAAAGTGTCTGTAGAAATAAATGTGTTTGTGGAGTTCATGGAACAACATTTCTATAAAAAAAGCAAATTTTTAATTGAGCTATCAGTTTCCTTCAGCAAAAAGATGACACTCCAAGATACATTCAATAAATTAGATCCAAATAATTTCCTTTTCACAATAACTTCACATTTTTCATTATTAATTTTCTGGGCTCAGATTCAAGAGTTGAAACAGTCAACATACATGCTTCCATAGTGTATTAAAAGCTGGCCACACCAGCTTCTTATTCTCATCCTATGCTTCAGTATCTTATTACTGCTTTTTCTTTTTTATTTCTGCATGCTGCTATTACAATCACTGCATTACTTAGTATTTTAACTTGTACCTTCAAATGCTAGCTTCACAGTTCTCCAAGCTAAATAGGGGGAAGAGCTTCTTACATACAGATGTGTATGTGCACATACGCACACGTATTGAGGCAGGGCAAGTAACATCTTTTATTAGGTCACCCGCAATACAAGCTTTTGGCAGACAAGCCTTGTTTATATGTGAAGCAGATTCCAAAAGCAAATAGAAGTTAAATACTTAAATACTTAATTACTTGTTCTGCCTGTATCCTCACACTACAGCAGTTACAGAAAAGACTACTCTGTGTGTGGGCACACACAAAGGGAAGAAAGATTTCTAGAAAAGGCAGGGGGGGTAATTAGAACAATTTCTATGCTTGGAGAAAATAGACAAGCTTTGGTCACATATGCATTTTTTCAGGTAGCCTTTAGATGATCAAAATGGCTATTAAAAACACTATTCAAGAACAGTAGAAATCACATGAAGAACTGAACTAGAATAGCAGAATATTTTTTTCTATAGGAGACAGATTTCAAGGGAAAACTAAAGACAGTTATATGAAAACAGCATGGCTAAATAACTGTTTTTCAAGGGAACAGCAAGACTATTTGTAAGAAGAGCTCTTGTTGCAACTACAAGTCAGTTCTCTTAAATTTGTGTAAGGGGAAAGATCTTTGCATTGAAACCAGTACACCACAGGACCCAGAGGAGTTCTTGCTTTGTATCCACCATCTCTATATGAAGATGTTTGTAACTGGGTCAGCGAGACGTCAAAGTCAAGAGTTTTCAAGTGGGCTATAAACTGTACCAAAGACAAGCCTGGGGGAAGGTTCATGGACTACTTATCTTCTATTAGAATCAGGGTAAAAAATCTCCTAGAATAAACACTGTTTCTAGCCAAACAGCCATCTGTGTTCTGTTTGCCCACCCTTGAGAGATTTCCAAGTACATGCAAATATTGTTTTCCTCAACAAATCCTCTAATAAAAAAACCAAACAAACAAAAAAGCTTTCCTGAGAATAGGACTATGAGCCATCAAACTGCATTGGAAAAGTGGCACCAAAAGTCTTTCTAGTGCCAATTGCAGAAAGCAAAGCTATATTCCCACAACTGAAATACACATCCCTACATCTGTGACACAGCAATGCAGCAAAGGTAATTCAGCCACAACAAGCAACCAACCAAGGCTAGGAAGCTTCTATTTTTCATGGAAACCAGTTATAGCATATATCCTGAAGGTGAAGGGACAGAACCTGAGCTGGCATAAATTAAGATCACTACACTAAATTACAGCAGAACAACATCAGTTTGCACCAGCAAAGAACCCAGCCTGAAGAGTTTCTTTTTGGAACACTTTTCCTTTTTCTTTTGGCACACATTTTGTGTCAGTCTGTTGTGAAGTTTTGTTGCTTCTTGTTTTTCCTTCTCTGAGCCTTGAGCTCATGTTCTTGTGTACCAGTATTTCTGGCTCATAAACCATTTCCTGTACACCCTGTTCATACCAACTGCAGACAACGCATGAATAAAAAGATCAAAATATTCATTTCTGTTGCCAAAAAACAGCAACACCCACCCCTTCTAAGATCATATTTATATAGCTACAATTTCTGGTTTTAAACTTACTGGAAGTTGCCCACAGGACAGAGGCCCCCTTGCTTTAAAGCAGGACAAAGGACTGGTGAACACATTAAACACTGGGTGGATCAAGACCAAATCAGAAGAAAAGGCTAACTCCATAACATCCCGTGATACTTTAGAAGTCCCAACTTTGCTGTCCTTGCTCCATCTCTTTCATCGAAGTTTAATTACAAAACAAAATTTTGAGCAAAAATTTGAGTGACATGTTCTGCAAAAACTCTTTGGTTTATTCTCTGTCTTCTAAAAATGTTTTATGAAAGAGTTAACTACAAGGTGCAACTGGTCAAACTTACTGCAGTTCATGATTCATCCAGGCTTAAAACAGCTACACTATACTCTACATATATTCTAGCCAATGTCTATACATAATTTATTAAGCCTGCCTAAATTCTTACTGCATAGCTGAAGAAAAGACAGTTTTATGCTGACTACTGCTCAGTCCCCCTGAAAATAAAATCCTTGAGCGTTCCTCAGAAGAGCTAAGTGTGTCAGGCACTTTCTCTTAGCCACTCTGGCTTTATAGCACATCTTTTAGGCAGAAAATACATTGTTATCACTAAAAGGAAAAAGCATGACTCTGTACAATCAAAAGTGAAACTTTAGCATAGGGGTTTCTGTAGATGCTCATTTTTATTATTCCCTGAGACTACAACCTAATTTTGCACTTTTATTTAACTACTATTTCTGTCACAAACACATAGAGCTTGACTATAAAACTCCCAAAAGACAGCAATGTGCATCTGTGATGAGAAGACAATTCCAAAGAAAGCTCATATTTACAATGTCTAATTGTTGTACCTTAGAGAGTTCATTTGCTTCTCAGCTCACACACGTGGCTGGGAGATACTGGAATAGAAGCGAGGACAAATCCAGGCTTTCCCACAGCACCGTTCCCTGCAGTGTGTGGTCTGCATCATGCAGCAGGTCACACCTGTGCTTGGCTCCCACTCTGTCAGAGGGTCTGCCCATGACAGAGCCCCTACACCCTTGCTGGCCCTCTGCCAAACGAATAGCAGTTTTGCTTTAAAAAGCAGGCATGCTGGCATGTTTACAGATGAAGAATGTTCCTGTGGCTAAGCCAGAATACCAGGATTTAAACAACCTGGATCTCTTTCCAAAATCTTCCAGAGGCTTTCGGAATGAACTTTGCTAAAATATTTAACCTTATTGTGTGATTCTCCCTCAGTTCCCCCTCAGTGGCACGAGGGCATTAGGATCAAGCTACCTGGGAGGGACTTAGAAACGAGACTTTGGAAAATAAAATGTTGACTTTGATTCATTGTTAATGACAGATCTAGAATTTCATTTTTTCCTCAAAAACTTCATTTCTTTTTTTGTCATTACTGAGACAACACATTTAGAAGCATCTCCTTGTGTTTTGGGACCTCAGGCCAAACTTCTTGACATGCAGCATGTCTGCAGCTGATAGAAACGTTACACATCTGAAATGGTAGTTTTATTTACATCTCAATTTCATCTGAGATATGCAGGCATGAAAGTATCCTGAGAGGCAGCAACACACAGTACTTCTCAGTGTTATGTACCATTACAGCTTTCTTAATTTGAACTGTAAACCAAAGAAGCCACCCTACTTGCTTTTTAGCTTTTGGGAAATGTTGAAAAAGGAACAGGTTTTTAAACAAATCTTTGACACTTTGGTTAATTAATGAAGTGTTGGCAAAACACCAGAAAATCATCAGCCTGCCAGCAGATGTGTGCTCACACTGGATGCATGCCTGCCATTAGCAAAGCTTAACTGAGATAACACACTTCTGGAAATGTATAAACGAGCCATTTTGATCCTGAAACCACCTCTAAAGGCAATTAAAACATTGACTAAGATTTTTGGCACTGTTTCATTCTTATGACCTACAGTAACTGGCAAACTCCAAGCCCCCATATTCCTTCTGGATACTGCAGGCTCAGGCATAATTAATAATTATTATTTTCTATGTGTACAATACTATATATTAAATTAAGTCCAAGTAATCTAGTTGTACTCTAGTTTTAATTTCTGTAGTGGTTCTATCTAATCATATTAACCCGTTGACATCCCAAAGGATCTCCAAAGAAAAATAATTACAATACTTGTTTCCGAAACAGTAACCTGAAGTTTCTTATTTCATTTTCAGAACATCCTCTTCAAAGTGGCATGTTCTTGCAATATGCCTACTATATAAATTCCAATTTTTTTTTACACAACAATCTGCCGTGTCTGCAGTGAACTTCTGCTCTGAAGTGCTGGTGACTTATTCCTCCTGAAACCTATGGAAGTTCAATGTCCATACCTGAAAGCAGAATCTGGGGTCCTACAGATTTTAATTCTTCTGCCAAATTGTTTCTCTTTGCATCACCTAGGACTACACACACTCACATCAGTGTTACTTAGAATCAAAGCAACCTACTTTTGTCTAGCTGAACACACATTGAAAGACAGCAACACATCCATTTAAACTCCTGGACACGCTTTTATGTCCCAATAGCACTAATTTTTAAAAATGGTAACAGAACATGAAGAGAATTGTCTGCCAACTAAAAACAGAAATCAGTTACATTTAATGTGTCTAGATATCTGTGGCACAAAATATCAGACTGATTTTTTATGAAAACCGAATTGATGCTTCTGAAAAACAAATGTACACAAGAAACTTTAAAATCCGAAATTTTAAAAATTATGTGAAGAACAGCTCAGCCATAAAAACAGTGCTAGCCAGCTCTAGTTACAACCCATGACTACAGACAGTACACTATAAACGTCTGGCTTGACATGGAATGAAAATTAACATCTGTGGTATCTGGACAAGTTTATGAGGAATGAGCACCTGTATTGCTGAAATCTCGGCACTGACTCAAGTGTTGAATTTACACCTACATGTCTGTTGCAATGGAGATTAAGTTTAGTGATGACAATAATCATAAACTACTAACTTTCTTTACTAACCAGAGAGAGATTCTGAAGCAATGCAGAGTCTAAGGATTACTAAGCAAGTAATACAGGGTTGCAGCCTTTCTCTTTTCCTCACTGCTTTCAGGAGGCTGTCTGTCACAGATGGAAAAGGCCTTGGACATGTGCACAATACAAGATCACTATATTCCTGCCTGAATCCCATTCAGCTAGCAACAAGCTGGTGTTTGGAACAAGGAAGATGGTCCATGGCAGAGCTGCACACCCAAGTGCCTGCCTTCCCAGAGGTACATGCTGGCTCCCACTGCCATGGGTAAGGGAACTGCTACCACCTCAGTCTGGAACTTAAGAACTATTTTTTCCATTAATGATTTCAGCTTTGCACCAAGGAAGTCATCTGAATTTACCTAGAAAAGTCTTTGAAGTGTTACCCAAACCTAATCTTTATTAGCTTTGCAATCTATCAGACAAATAAGGCATTAACGCATAACACAGCAGTGCATCTATTGCTGCTTTACCTTTTTCCCTTCCATAGTACTTTACAGCTTAAAACACAGTATGTCTAATAATGAGGAAGAAAGATCAACCAAACAGATGGAAGAGGTATTTCTGCTTAACCTTTACAGGTCTGTGGCTTTTTTTAAATTCTCACTGACAGATTGAAATAACTTATTTTATATAAGATTTTCAACAACTTGCAAAAGATTCAAGTCCAGGTTGTATTTTAAATAAAATGTTTGCTACTCATCCATCCCACACAAAGCATTTACACTAATCTAATGTGCATGACTGGAAATGTTTGGCACTGTAAGCTTAGGAGGGGCTCACCAAAGAGCTATAGTAGGAAAATTAACTGTACAGTTCCTCAGTAGTACCAAAAGTGTGTCAAGGAAATAATCCATTTCTGTTTATTGTTAAAATTTCACAAATGCTATTAAAAAAAAAACAAACCAACCTAACCAAACAACCAAAAAAGCAATCTGAGAAACAGTAACTGGTTTCTACAAATCTAAGTTTAACAATCAGAAAATGGAAGGCAAATACTGAAAACAGACCATGCTGGAACAGAGTATCATCTGGTGTAGTGATATTCAAGTATGCTATGGAAGACAGAACTACGTCAATTCACACCTGTCAATGATCTAGCTGGTTGATTGTAGCTAGTCTTTTTTTGATGCAGCAAAAGACCAGATGACCATCAACTCATTCCAAAGCTGTTTTTTCAAAATGTAGTTATTATTTTACTGTCCAAAATTTCTTTCAATGCCCAGTTCCCTGAGCAAAGAAGTATTTCAGTATCCAGACTGAAGTGCATATAGGATATTCTTTACATGATTGCAATCAAGCATCACAAGCTTGGCATTTGCAACAGAAATCATTACTTTGTGGAACAGCTGTTCTCAGTCTCAACAGTCGTATCATTTTTCTATATAAATATGCTGCATAAAAAAAATTACCAAATACAAGAATCCCTCCATTCAAATGTCTATTTATAGAAACACTATATAATGCTCAAGGTGCTTAAGCTGCACGCAATTGCCTCATTTAATGGGAAATCAATGAGAAGTTATTTCCATTTGACACAACCTGGCTCAAAGTCTGAAGAATGCCGTAACAATTTTTCAGCCTTGCTGCAGATTCAGTGTCTCATCTGTCCACATTGTTCAAATACATCTGAAAAATACAGCAGGTTTTAATAGTCCTCCTCAGAAAATGTGAGGTTTATGTATTTAGTAGAGTTGCTTTAATATAATAGCAGTAATATTATTTATACTAGAAAAATCAGAAAACTCTTTTTGAAAGGCACTATCAATATCAGGTTTGAAAGACTCTGAGACAAACTCATACTTGATGCAACTCCAGTGAAATCAATAGACTTACAGTAAAGGTGATATACCTAGTCTTTGTAGTTTGTAGAAAATTATGCCAAAGTGATAAAATATCTACTCTAAGGTTCCCAGCAGTATTTTATTTCATTTTTAAAAAACACTGTACTTAAGAGCAGCCTATTCTTTCTGGGCTGCAACCTTTGTCACGTAGGTTTTAGTACTTTATTGAGTTTTGGCCATTTGCTGTTTTCAAACCCTGCTTAAAAATCTAAAATGTCAAAAACCTACAAAACTAAAAACTCTAGCAATAGCATTCCTAACAGACTACTTCCCATTCAGAACCCTTATCTTAATTTTGGCAGCTTCTCCTGTACTTCTTTCTTAAACTTGTTCATTGTTATCAGCAGTATTGAGCTAATCTCCCAAAAATATAAAGAAAAAATTACTCCATTCATGTACCAAAGAAGATTCTGACATCTGACAGTAGGTGTTTTCTATAGCTGTAATTAATGGGAATAGTTATCAAATGTTCATAAAAAGCAACGTCTAAAAAAGTTTTTTGTAAATTCATTCAAGGAATTTCCCCTGATCAAAGTTGCTAGACATCTGCAGCTTCCTCTGCTTCAAAAACCTGGATGCAATTAAACTCACATATGAGTAAAAAGCAAATTTCTTGTTCAAATTATAGAAGTGTTGAATAATTACACACCAGAATTTCAGACAAAGACTTTTGTCAATATGAATTGATAAAAAGAAACAAAAACAATCTGGAATGCCTTAAAATACCTCCCACAACACTTGCCTATATTGATAAATGACAACTACTCAAATTTACAATACCTTATTAAACAAATCTACAAATATGTCAGGAATGCAACCACCTGGTTGCAGTTCTGAAGTCACAATTTTCATTGATTAGGTTCTTATTTAAAACTTGGCACAGAGGTTATGACCGAACAATAACCAGGCAATGCATGTAAATCATCCTGCAGTCCTATTCTATAGCAGAACAAAACAAAACAACAAAAAAAATCACTTTTTGACAAGCATCTGAATGAATTTTTCCACAACATTTTAGGTGCTAATGCTACTATTCAAAACTGATGAAGTGATCAGAAAACTGGATCTTTTCCCCTTTCATCTCCTCTGCAACACATGCATTCCATTTACTCTAAGAACTAGAAAGGTAACTTCTCAGGCAATTTCAATTGCTACATGAAAGCTGGCATTCATAGTTCACCAGAAAGTTAGGAAACAAATGTTTTAGCAAACTGACAGGCATTTTGGTTTTGATTTTGAGGCAGCCGAATAATATTTTTATATCACATTATTACTACACATAAATGGGGGTATGAATCTTCAGCTATTCTGAGACACAAATGGACTTCAGCTCAACCAGTATGCAGACTTCTCCAACTTCACCACGAAACCCACTTAACAGGCTCAGAACTTCAAAATCTACCTCCCAGAAGAAAAACGCAGCTCAATGTTTCCTGAGGTACTACTGCTAACCATACTTCTTGAAGTACTTCTGTACGTTAGAAAAAAAAAAAAATCAAGAAAACATATATATTGGGAAGCTGACAGAGTCTATGGGAAATTCAGCTCCCAGAGTGCTCAAGCTAAACCACAAACATACCAATGGTGCTAAATGTATATTAATTGGCTAACTCTTATGTTAAAATACAGAAATTGTCTACCACGTATAAACACCAAGAACGGACAAGAGAATTCTCCAAGATATTTAGGAGCAATAGCATAAAATACAAGAAAGAAGTTGAAAACTTAGATTGAACATCACAAACATGAATGGAAAACACGAGCGAGGGGGGTTTGTGTCATTCATTAAAGATCAGAACTCAAACTAGAAGTACAGCACAAAATGCCTCAATCAAAAAGTTTGTTCTGCACCACACAAGTTAAGATGGCTTCATTGAGTAATTATGGCAATGTTGCACTTCTTGCCTTGAAAAAAATACAATTACTCTATATGTAAACAGAACATTTCCATTTCTTACTATATCTTTCTTATAATGCCCTCACACAGTTTCCCATAAGTTATAAGAACAGCATAATGCAAAATATTTTTTAATACAGTTCTCAGTTGTTGAAGGGATGTCAAAGCCACAGTGCAGAAATGCAGAGGGAACAACTGTGCTCCAAGAACTTTATCAAAGATGTCTCTATGTGACTCTTTTGTATACAAGGGACAACTGATCAAACTCCATAGGACATTTTGCAAGTGATATCACTGTGCCAGCAACTGGTAAGTTAAACTCGTATTAGTGACAACACATGCTGAATTAATATTTATAAAATTCTGGTGCAAATACCAAAACAGTCGAAGAAACAATAATACAACCCAAAGTAATGTAAGATTTTAATAAGTTTCCTATACACCCACAGAATGTCAGACTACTAAATGTACATACAATCCCACAGTGTTTGGACGAAAAATTGCTTACATAAAGTCAAGGTTAAATTTCCTCAGGAAAAGATATGTCATCATAACCCCACTTTGCCGCTTATGCCAAACACCCACTCTATACAAATCTCAAAATGAGAATAAATAAACCACACAGTAGCTCTTTGGGAATAACAAGGGGCTTTTCAGTTTGGTTTATTTTTAAAAAAAATTCTCTTAAAAATACATAGTCTTCTATTTGTCTTTACCTCAGTATCTGAGCATCCCAACTACACTAAAGAACATACACACTTCTTGCAGCACCCCGTATCGCTGCTGAAAAGACCTGTCTGGGAATTACATTTTCTGTTCCATACAAAATTAAACATTTCCACTTATACCTTTGTTAAGACTTGAAACATGGGAAACGTGTCATTTTCTACAGAGTGGAAAACTCAAAAACACTTGGGCAAAATGCCAGCAAGTTGGTGAAATGGCCCAGGGTCCCAGGTGCCAAGAGAGCCTGCCAATGCCTACCTTTGTGCTTAGGTGACAGAAGAACACATCATTTTTTAATGGACTCAACACATTCCTGCAGAACATTTCAATTCTATTTAATTAGGGTTCTGCATCCAAAAAAGCCTTCCAACAGAAAAGTTTTAACTCACACCAGTCAAAATTAATATCATCATCATTAATATTCTTTAGGAAATGAAATATATTAATGTGTCCCATCATGACAGAGCTGGGGATTGGCCCTGAGCATTTCACCTAACCTCATCTTTTCAACTGTTAAAACCTCTTTCTATTTCTAGAATTGTCTTTTCAGATACTTTGCATTCCCTGCTAAGGTGCCATTCTCAAGTGCTCTGCACACAGGAGCAAAGATTCAAGTAGAGGATTCTTATTCAGAACCAAAAGCTAGATTTTCCATAACTGTGCTACCAGAATAGTAGTATGTATAGCTGAAGAGTCAGGATAAGAAAGTAAAATAATCTTTGTTTTCTGATCCTATCTAGATACTTCTCCAAAACACAACTGACTCCTTGCTAAGTGGCAATCACCTAAAATACTGGGAAAGGCAACATACTCTAACTGGAGACATGACAGCAATCCTTATGAACCAGTGGGCAAGCTAGCAATTGTGAATGACACTAGACTAGCTCAGAAAAACTTCATCCATAAGTATCTCACTGAGATCTCAGCAATTAGCCCTGCATATATTTTAGCTTGGTTTTTGCAAATTCATATACAAGCAAAGGTATAAACTTGGTCAAAAACATACCTCAACCCATAGCTAAAGACAATTTAGATTTTACATCTGTTTTGTGTTGCTCTTCATGGTATAATTCATATACGAATTTTTCTGCTTATTTTTTTCATACTCCTTGCTGTGCTGTAACTGAATCACCAGAACAGTCACTATTTTATTTTACAGGTTTTCTAACCAGAGCATTTAAGTGATCATGATTACTATGTGACTTCAAACTCAACTGTATGGGTGCAATCTGGAAAGTGGGAACTGCAGAAGAGGAGAGGTAACAAGCTGTAAGCAGTAAGTGGGGCCTTCTGGCCTGAATTCACCACCACGGACAACAGTCGTTGGAAGGGACCTTAAAGATCATCTAGATCCAAGTCCCCTGCCATGGGCAGGGACACCTTGCACTAGACCAGGTTGCTCAAAGCCCCATCCAACCTGGCCTTGAACACTGCCAGGGAGGGGGCAGCCACGACTTTTCTGGGCCACCTGTGCCAGTGTCTCACCTCCGCTGCAGTAAAGAATTTCCTCCTTATGTTCAATCTAACCTACCTTCTTTTGGTTTAAAACGGTTGCCCCTTGTCCTGACACTACAGGCCTTAGTAAAAAGTCTCTCTCTGTCTTTCTTACAACCCCCATTCAAGTACAGAAAGGCTGCAAAAAGGTCTCTGTGTATTAAGAGACTAAGAATTAATGTCTTTAACTAATAAGCCATAATTCACTGTATGTTTTACAAAAATTAAAATAAATCAGATAAAATTCACTTTTAAAAGGGGCATTCTGTATCACCAAATTTGCAAAACAAGTAGGCTTCAATGTCCAGAACCCTGAGAGTTTCCTTGTGTACACTGCTCAAGCAACCCTAAGCCTGAAGTTACATCCTCACACATTCAGACACTTGTGAAGAGCCAGTGACTTGGCATTGCTTGACACAAACTAATAACAAGTGCTCAGTAAACAAATGTTCCATTTGAGTTGCTTCCTTTGTTCTGGTGACAAACAACCAAACAAGTGTGCATTCAAATTCTACCTCACTCACAGTATAATTCTCTTTCCTTTACTGTCAGGGGAAGTAAGCAAGATTTACTAATCACTGCCCCATTTGGGAGGAATACAGACAACATTTGAAGAATCTTATTGTACTGCAAATAGCTCATGTTTCAGTAAGATCTGTCCTGTCTGTGTGTAAAGGACAGATGTTTACTGCCTGAAGGAGGTGACAGGCAGCTGTATATTCTGAGGTGAGCACATACAAAGCCTATATGCAAGGTGCTGAAGAGGGGAAGCCATTTGTACATTAAGAAAATCAGTTTAAAGACCTGCAGAAACACTTGAACAAATACAAGCACTTCCGAGGTTCTCCCTAACCAGAACCCACAAGTTTAACTTTTATGAATCAAGCTGTCAGTCATGAAAAATGAGTTCAGCTATTAATGAAAAAACAATAAACATACAATAATGAGGAAATGACCTAATGGACCAAGGCAGATTGACTTAATTTGTTATTAATTAACTGCCCTTAGGAAAAAGTGTAGAGGGAGTGGCCAAACACCAGGATAACCATTAACAGAATAGTTTCCTCTCAATAAATGAGATTTAATTTTTGGTGTGCTCCAGGAAGAATTAAAAAAGAAAAAAAGAAAAATATAGTGTTCTTTGCATGCTGGCAAGATCATTGGTACATGTTACTGCCAATAAATTAAATTAAAGCCCACGTGCAGAAGCATTTAATCAGGAAGAACAAGCAAAAAAAGTAGAACATTATTGGCCTTGTTTTGCTCTTGTCCTGGCCTTTATATTAAAACTGTTCTTAGCAACTTCTTTTTTAGAATTATATTAATTACCACATTCTAGGGATAAAAATAACCCTGAACAGCAATTATAGCTTCTCATAGCTATAACAGCCTAACATAAATGTTACTAAATAAACAGTAGCACTATGTAGAGTTCTGTGTCTAGGAGGAGCTGCATCATCTACAATTTCTCTTTGTTATTAAAAGTCTCCTGTAATATAAATATTTTCTTTATAACTGCATTTATACATGCAACAATGGTAAATATGCAGCAACAGTACACTCACCTATTTTTGCTTCATCTATTGAAGTATTCTGTTTAAACAAGAGTTTCTAAAATTAATATGAAAATATTTTCACTCCTGTTCTCCTGCTACAAAAAAAAAAAAATGCTGATGGCCAGAGAACTCGCCACACTGAGCTGTATGTCCTGCCACTATCTAATTCACAAGCTCACAGCCCTCTTCTCTCCAGCCCACTTATAATTCTCACCAAGTTTGCTCTACAAACCTTCCTTCTCCATCACCTTGGCCATCTGGGATTGCTACTTTTTCCACTTCAATTCTAACTTCCTCACCTCTCACCCCTTGCTCTCTGAAAAGAGATCTTTCCTGGAAACTATTTTGTTGAATGTTTAAGTCAGGGAGAACTGTCCAAATTTTTACTGTGATGCAGTAAGGGATGAAATAAAGACTGGGACATTTGTGTATCACTTGGACACCAATGAGCAAATTCAGTACAGAAAACTTTCCAAATGAATGCCCATGCACTAAGTTAATTTCCCATTTCCTAAAAAAAAAAAAAAAAAAGAAAGTGTTTTTCAAATGGGCAATTTATACCAGAGACTATTCTCAGAGGCTTAAACTAGCCCTTTCATATTTTCCATTTCAGACAAATACACAAAAACTTTCTTGAGATTAGGTCTCTTCAACCAACTGCTCTAATCCTAATCAATGGACTTCATTCATAAATAAAGCAATGTAATAGCTGCTACACTAAGAAGCAAAAAACCACTCATTTGATCTGCTTAGGTTGTGTTTTTGTCACCCTGATCAAAAGTTCTGTTGCTACATCCCCCTTATGCAGGCTTCCACTAAATAAAACAGGATTTCTAAGAGGCAGAAGAATCAGATGTGCACCCCACCAGAAAAATATGGCCTGCTGCGTCAACATATTGAGATCACTCTTGAACATCCTGCTTCTAATATCCAAAAAGGACCTTCTTCAAGTTTGCAGCATTAAGTTAGATTAGTAGCCCAGGATGCAAATATTAGGGAGAGATACTTTAGGAAATATTAAAACATTGCATCCAGAAACTGAAAATTTTAGCAGGATGAAAATTGCTTGTGGGGGAAACAGCAAAAGCTCACTAGCCTCCCACATACAATGGAAAGCTGCTCCAGAGGATAGAGCTACACCCAGCCAAACATTTTTGAATGAAGTAATAACAGAGTAAGTTTTATTCAAAAATTAACACAGAACAGATTTTTTTCTCCAATAAATTAGGAAGCCAAAATCAAAGCACGTAGAGCTTGAATGCTGGTAAAAGTAGCATCTGTCGTGGAACACACACAGCACCATGGAAAGATACTGGAGTGATCTAGGCTACTGAATGCTGGCTCTAAATGCTATTTATAGCATGACTAGCACTCCCAAAAGGGCAGCCTTATCTTATGTGACTGAGAAGTAGTGATCTTTCACAACATGGTCTACCCAAACTCCATTTTTTCATTTCTTACATTGAAAAATATTAAACTTGTCTGTAACTCAGTTTCTCTATCATATTAGAATTTTACATATTGGTAGGTTCAGTGACTGCTTAAAATACTTAAAAGTTATGGTATTAGGTAACTATAATATTATGCATCTACTTTCAATATTTCCCAAGGAACACTTTTTAAAAAGTTCACAAAAAATTCATTAAATTAATACAAAATGGCATTCAACTTAATTTCTTGACTTGTGAACATTTAGCACAGTAGGGAAAACTAATAGCTGTTCAACAAATTAAATATAGGAAAACCAGACTTACATTTGTGTTGCAGAGTTTATATTGCTTGTAGGTGCCAATGCACACAATTGCTGCAGTCCTTTGATGCTGGGGGTGACCCTGGACTGCCTGGTGTGATACAGAACCATGATGGTTTGAGTCACTGCTGTGAAAGAGGCTTTGAGATACAGATGATGACTGATAAACTGAGGGTCCCAGGACCTGATGTCCAGCCTGAGGCCCACTTTCTTCTTGATAAAGATTCCCATGTTGAAGTGAAGGACTGGCTGCCTGGCTGTAAGTGTTCATGAGAGTTGGACTCTGATGAAATACATGGTTTCTCGATGACTGTCGCTGCCTTCGAAGTTTCTGAGGCTGCTGACCAGTATCAGTTTGTAAAGGTAAAATGTATGGCACTTTTCCATATCCATACTTTCCTGGACCAATAGGATTTCTGTTTCTGCTTCTAAAAACAGAGAAAGAGAGAAACAACAGTTACAGAATTTGTCGAAGTTATTCACTGCAAAGCAACAGGTAACGAGAAATTTCAATCTATTTTACAGAAAATATGCTCAAGCTGTAGTCTTGCTTAGTGTATTAGGAATCCCTGAAGATGTCTACCAGTTAGACTAAACCCTGGACCCTCTTTGCTTGAGAGTCCTGTGGGAAGTCACTTAGTGTCAATTAGCAAAGGCAAATGGTTAGGTATGGTATAAAGTAGCCGTTTGCGGGAGAGGTGGTTGTTGTAGGTTGTTAATCCCTACGACTCTCCTTTAAAATGGAAGTTCAGAGAATCAAAGCTGTATTCCTAGAATTCATAACCATGTTTCTGAGGAGCTTGAGATACTTAACAGCAGGAAATCCCTACTGTGGATTTGAGTAATGACAGAAGAAAAATTTAATTCAGTATAGCAAGGATCATTAAACATTTTGTATCCATTTAAAAGGCCTCCTGTGGTTCGGCTTCATTTGCTACTTAAGAAATAAAAATGGAAACAGAAAAAGGATAAGGAACACGAAAATATTACTGAAAGACCTCTGGAAAACATGACAAAACCAGGAAAATGTTCTTATTATGGTACACAGTTTATGCTTTCTCCTTCTTTGGCCAGCAGTTTACTCCTTTTTCAAATATCCAAAGTGTGCATTAGCAATGTTTAATTAACAAGTCATGACCCCCCAGTTTATGTTGTCATGAAAAAAGCCCACCTTTCACTATACATTACTAAAACATTACACAAGAGCTTGACAGCCCCCAGCACTAATCCCAGAAGTTTCAGGTCTGCTCTCTTGTGCACAGATCTCTTCTCACTTACAGACGACCATGTGTTTTGGGCCATATTACACCTGTACCAGCACTCTCAAACAGCTGGTACTCCCTGGGGGGCAGTTTTGTCCTCTGCGCACTCACAGCAACACAATGTCAGTCTAGAACAACAACAGTCTAGAAACAGCTCCAAATTACAAGTGAAGAATCACAAAAGGAATAATATCAAATTTGGGCCATAACATTCAAGAGGTTTAATCCTGGAATTTTATCTGCAAGCAATAGGCCTGTTTGCATTTGCTTTTCTTGTCATCCTGTACAGGTCAACACCACATCAAGACTTGATTTCTAATGCTGCACTTCAAGGAGTAAGTTGGCAAAAGAGACTTATTCCAACTCAGAGCAACGTATGAATACAGCTGTTTTGGGTAACCTTCACAGCTCAGGAAAGGAGATACCAATAAAAGAACATCATTTTCCTTCTATCCATAAAATGTATTTATATTTTTTAATATATATAAAATAGACTTGAACTGCAGTGAAAACCGGAGGTTATAAATTGACATATTTTCTAGAAACTGAAGTGTTACAGATGTCAGACAGGCACCAGATCAAAGAGACTTTTCTTTAGGTTTGTTTTTTCTGTGTTCATTTTCTACCCAAGTCTTATATTCTCCCAAGACTCTCGTTACATGGGAACCTTGGAAGTCATTTACTTAACATTCTAGCTTTATGGCCATGTGGGTCTTTTAATCAATCTTCCTAGCTCAAGGATGTGTGAACGAGAGTGTTGATTTACCCTGGCAGATAAGTGACCAGCACTCTTGAGTAGTTTATACCTGTTAATCTGCTCTGTGACTGTCACGGTCATTGTTGAAGTAGGATTTTGGTAGTTACAGTAAAGAAAAGTAATACAACGGGTTTTTTTTAATTAAGTGAGGGGAAAAAAACTTCCTGTAAGTGGACAGAAGAGAAAATAAAGAAATTATGAATGAGGATTATTTCAGAAGTTGAGACTAAAACCAACTTTATTTAAACGAGCACAGTTTTGTGTTTTACTTTTTAATGGGCAAATCAATTGATTTCTCCAATGTTGCTGCTATTTTTATTTTTTAACATAACTCTTAATTTCTGTGCAAGAGCAAAACAAACTAGAAAAAAATCTTCCTTAATATTTCTAGTCACATGTTCAGAAAACACTTTGGTATCACTGCTCTCACGAAGCATCCCAGGTTTTAGAGCAAATTGGTTCATCTTGCAAAACACAGATATAATTCCTTATTTTTATTTGTACCAGTCTCTAATGATTCTTACAGACAGTGATTTTCTTCTCAAGCTGACCACGTAAAATTTGAAGTGTCTTAGATATGAACCTCGGCAACAACTCCTGTCATTGACAAAATTACTGCTTCATTGCAGGGAGCACAGACTGCACAGGGTGGTGTTTGCAGGGGTGGACAGGGGGTGGCAGGTCTATTGAAATTAGCCTTTGAAACTTATCATCTACAGTCAGGTTGCTTGCATTGTTTATGACCAGGAGGAGAAAGCTACTTATATATGACCAACAAGCCATGTGCAGACTAGTGGAGTGGTTTCTGAATGCCAAATTCTTTGCAGCAACAAGTACTAGACTTTTCCAGAGAGCAACAGCTAGATGCATCATCCACCACACCTGGAAGAACTGCTGCCTGGCAAACTAGGAGAGGTCATGCAAGAGGTCAAAAATGAGACTGATGTTTGACTGTTAATCTCCAGTTCAAGGTCATGAATCGGAACTGAAAGGAACTGAAGGACACAAGAAAAACTGAAGTGTTCTTGAGGTTCACTAAGAATGAAGTACTTTCGGAGCTGGTAAGCTTTGTTATTTATATTGAATAGAAATGCTCTTTGAACCAAAGATATGTTAGTGTCCTTAAAATAGACACAAGTAAGATTACAAATTTCCTGGGCCTCCATCTGTTCTCTCAAGTGCTCTTTG
This sequence comes from Aegotheles bennettii, assembly GCA_013398125.1. Lineage (NCBI taxonomy): Eukaryota > Metazoa > Chordata > Aves > Caprimulgiformes > Aegothelidae > Aegotheles > Aegotheles bennettii. The sequence goes on from VZRW01002940.1 coordinate 874,534, forward strand.
CAAAGCTTCTCTCCAACATACTTCTTTCATTTTTTCCCTTTTTTCATCACTTCCTCTCTCCTTACATTTATTTTCTTACTTTTCTTGTAAATTAAAAACTGCAAGGCTGAACATTAGCAAAAACTCTCATTTATGGCACCACAGAAGACTCATTGTTCTACTGTTGCAATATTTTCTTAGCATGAACCCAAAGAAACTGGCAATTTCCCTCATTTTCAGTTCACAACCTTTCACTTTGTTTCTCAAGGAGTAATGTAATGTTCTGGGAAGGTAAGAGCCTTCAGCCACCAGTTTCACCAGAGATGAGGAAGAAAAACTGCACAAGAATTGCTGGCTTAGTGATATTTTTTTTCATTTTTTTTCCCTGTTTATTGGCAGAAATTATTCTGCAAGCAAAGGAAGACAGTTTTTCTTCCCTGTATGCCCAGCCACAACAATTACCACAATGAAAGACAACAGAATCTCATCACAGAGCATTTTTTTTAAAATGCTTTAAAATTTTAATTTTGTTGAGTTTGGTCAAGTTTGGAGCTTTTTTTAAAATCTTCAGAGGCTTGCTTTACCCGGAATCCTGTCCTGGAATTAACAGATAAGTAAATCCTCTAATACACTAAGGAAACTCGTGTCATCAGTGAGTCTGCCCTAACTGTACGTGTTGCCTGATGCTGCACTGGGTGGCCAGGACTCCAGCATTCTTCAGGCTCTTGCCCAATCTTCTCGCTTGGGAATTAAGCAACTGCCTATAATCTAATCCCTGAAGTGTTGCTGATTGTATTTTTGTCCTATCAAGACAGCAATCAATCCACAGTTAGTACCTACTCAAGCTGAACTTAATAATGATCTATCATCAGAAACAGAGGTTCTATGGGCAAGATGACAGTGGAAGAAAAGACAAGAAAAAGTACAGATACGATTTATAGCTTTATTTCCCAAACAATATTCCACATGATGTACTACTGCAAATGTCTTTTAAATTACACTAATTTGTGCTTTTGCATTGCAGTCATACATTTCTATTAAAAACTGCTCCAAAAGTGCATTTCTTTGATTCCCACTAGGAACTCAGTTCTAAAGGAGCTCAGTCCCCGTAGATCCTTATCTTCTTCAAACGGAAAAAACAGGTCATAATTACATAAGTCTCTGTTAACAGGATAGGTACAGGTATATATTTTTAAGTGTACTTTATTATTTTTATTACCCCTACAATAGTATCATTAAAGTAATTTCAGAGATACGTTTTTAATCCCTGGCACCTCCTCCATAATTCAAAACTGTAGCTGGTCTGCAACTGTCCTATTCAACCATTTGTTTTCCAGACCTCATACTGCTTTTAATTTTCTTTCATGTTTTATATATTCCTAGGCATACAGTTAGCAAGGTTTACTTTAAAAAGACTGTCCACTATGTGTTTTTTGCTTTGTTTTTTTAAGTTTAAGTCACAAAATAAACTGTCTTATCCTGGTCATAACTGCTATCAAGTTTATACCTCACAGCATTTTTCCAGATTCTTCCATAAATATAATTTTTAACAAAAAAATAACTACTTATTGGTTCTGAGAATATGTTTCCATCTACTCAAAAGGGAGAGCTCTCAACAGTTAGGCTGATTCATATCAAAAGCCATTATGTATTACCTCTCCGTACAGTACCATAGCCCTGTGCAGCTTTGCATTCCACATACTCACTTTTCACCAGCTCCAAATCAATCTGGAGAAAATCACTTCAACATGAATGAAAGAAGGGAGCGCTTTGACTCTGTTTTATGTTATGAAAATGCATGCCTACCTGCTCACTGACCTAGAAAATAGCCTTAAAGCAGCTAGTGGTTATCTTTGTCAAACATTTGGTCACAAGAGAGTTAAACTACTTCTTCTGAGAGTATAATCGCACATTGGAAAGAGGAGCCATCATCACAAACTTCTTTTGCCACATTATTGCATATTATTCACACTGTCAGCACATTTCATTGCAATTAGATTGGTGTAGGCATTCACTTAATTTTATTGATTTTCATTATCAAGGTAACTAAAACAACAGAACTAGCTAGTTTGGTTTACATTTCTGGTAACCATACCTTGGTTTGTGGATGTTCACTACTCCCTGTGTATCACACAGGGATATGAGCATTAAAATTATCGTGAGCATATTTTACCTAAAAATTTCAGCTGCTAGAAGACACAGAGTAACCAACTATATCTAAAAAGTACATCTTCTGCAGGGAAATGGATTATACCACCAGGGTGATTCTTCTGTCATTTCTGTATTGTATTAGGAGCAAAAATATTTACATTTTCCTGACAGAGAATTAATTAATAACGCCACTAAATAAATTGCCTTTTGGGAATGAGTTTAATTCATTGGATTAATATACAAGAGATACATGTGGACTATCTTAAATGAAATTTTCCGTCCTCAGAAATCACCCCTAAAACCCCAGTCTAGCACTGTTAGAACACGCCCAGCACAGGAACTTACTATATCAGCTTTTTCTGATGCCCCAGCGAGTGCTATATAATCTCATTTATGTCATTTTCAATAGTATTCCAATTTCCAATTGTATTACAATTTTCAATAGTATTCCAGAATTTGAACCCAAATACTATTCTTTTTCTATGAGCTGAACAACACCTCTGATTCCAGGAAATTTAGTAACTACATCACATTTTCATTCTATTAGAGAAATAATGAAAGGAGGGAGGGCTAAGCACGTGAGCTGGGTTTCGTTCTAAAGATTAAGAGAAGCAAACACCCATGCCAATAAATATAAAGCCTCAGAACTTGAGAAAATAATACCTTCTTGAACCTGAAGGTCCAGCAATGACACATTTGTCCACCTCTACGAACTGGAATTGACCAGAACAGGTCACAGAAATTACACCAAAACATGCAGCTAATGATGCTTAAATTGATGAAGAAAATAACAGCTGTCCCTTTAAAGGTTAATTGTAGACGTGACAACTGAGTGACCTACATTTGCCTGGTCAAAGCATCTGTGAGGGGGGCAAATGAAATACTTTCAGAAAGGAAATTCTGTTTCAATATTAAATGACACATTCTTCCTTTCCCTTGCTCACAGACCTAGAAATGCAAACTGCCCCTATACAGGGTACAAAGCAGCACAGTAGACTCATGTCAACTGTTCGCAGCAGAATACAGACCACAGAGCTACAGCCATGCAAGAAGCTGATGATTTTTGGATTATTTCCTCAGTGAAAAACCTTTCCTCTCATTCCTCTTCCAAATACAAAAAAAGCTTTAGGGAAGCCCTTTCCCTAATAACAGATTTCTTTAAACTTCCACTATTTATACAAACCTGCTTTACTTACTTCATTATTCTGGTGATAAATATATTTTTTTCTTTACACTCCTAAGAACCACATAAAAAGTACACATAGTGCTTACAGATGTGGACAGAGACGTTTCGCCTCTCCACCATGAAATTGCATATGTAGAGGAAGTGAAGGTGGCAGTTGTAAGCATCCTAACACGCAGCACATGTATGTAAAATTGCAGTTTTGTCTTCTCTATCACCAAAACAGAGAACTGGAAATGCAATATTTAAGAAATATGAAAATCTAGTCCATGAAAGGTATTTCCTTTCGAGATGTGTTTTCTCTCTTACAGCATGTTATCCTTTCGCATGTCCTTATCATTTTTCCATATGTTCCTCCCTATAAGGATGTCTAAGTGCTTTGATATTTCTTCACTATCTCCTCATTCCGTATTCCTCATTCTCCATATTCCTGCATTCTTATTGTATTGTGTGTTCTGTGCATTTTATTTAGGTGAAATAAAAAACAAGGCTGTGATAATGGCAACTCAACTCTCCAAAGCTGAGAAGAGCTCCCTTTCTTTGCCAGCAGACAACCCACAGAAGCATCAGCTTTCTTTTTGTGTTTTCATCCTCATTCCAGTGACTGACTATAATTTCCTACCGCATTTCAATTATGCAAGAACTCCACTTACAGCACTATGATAAAAAGAGGAGCTCAAACTTCTTAGATTAGGCTTCTCATTGTAGGTACCTCAAATTGCTCTCTCCCTGAGCTTCATGTGCAACTCTGGTTTCCAAAACCTAACTGAATCACATGTGAGCTAATTTTCAAAAGCTGAAAATGCCAGACAAGGTTTGTTAAAACTTACGATATATAAGCTACGTTTTGACTTTTGCTAAAGAAACTGAACAGTTCTTCGTCAGCTGCCTGGAAGGAGGCAGAGAACTTTTCCACTGATTGCTAAATGATACAAACTTATTTGGCTGCTTTGAAGAACTGCTATTGCTGTCAAAACATATTTGCCTTGGAAGCCATCCAATTTAATCTTACCATTCTATCAAATGTGAGCTTATCTCAGTCATAATTATCCATTCCTCTTACTTTATCAGAGTCTGCTAAAATTACAGCTATTATATAATGTCCAATACAGTAAATAGGGATACTCCAAAAAGTTTCCTCTGACTGTACATCTTGTGAAAAACACAGCTGGGTTTCTTAACAGCCTGACACCAACTTCCAATACCACCCATTTAGTGAACATTGAAAACTGTTCTACACTATAAAAATCATGTCTAGAGCAACTTACATTTTGAAATTAGTTTTCCATATATCTGATAGGACCAGTAATAATCTTTGTAAAGCAGGTTTGTACTCTGGATTTTGTAAATTAAGAAAAACTATTAGGTTTGACATTCTAATAATTTCTTTTTCAAGTAACATTTTTTGTCCTCATTCTGTTTTTACAGTCACCACCAAAGAATCTGAAAGTTATGCAATATAACAGCCTTAAAAGCCACCAGGGACCTTCCTAACTCAAGATGGAAATAACTTATTACGCAAATGAGATTAAAACACTGACCTTGAATACACAGTCTTTAGTCAAGGGACAATGTGTGTGTGTGTGGGTGGGTGGGAAATCAACTGCAGTACATAAGCTTGCACTGTGCTCAAGAAAGCAAAAGAATTTTCAAAAGCAAATGCCTCCATCATACAGGAAAACGGAGACATAATGGACATTATGATCATTTTAGTATTTCATATGGCAAGGCATTTATTAGGAAATAACACAGCTTCACTTCTCTACACAGTCATATTGTTTTCTGTTTGGTGTCCTCTCGTCTTCCAGCCAGAACTGCAGTGGCTGTTTCAAACTGTTCCAGTTGGTCCTGGCCTGCAGAGGCCACCACAACAGCAACGGATAGCCTGCGGGGAGGGAAGCCCAGCTGTGCCAGCAGCCTGGCAGCAGGGCTGCTGCAGAGGCCAGGCCAGCTGGGATTCCCCTGGATACCGAGGGTGCCAAGCGGCTGGAGCAAACAGGCTTTGAACAACTTGGTGCTGACAGTTCAAGGCCAAGCTTCCGATGTTAGTAATAACCCAACTATGTACTACAACCTGTATTTGTTACGCCGCACAGCTGAGAACAGAAGTGCATTATAGTAAATGACCAAGTAGGAAAACAGAAGAAAGAAAATACAACTTTTGTCTCAATGCAGTCATGTTAACACTGCTACTACAGTCTGCCTGTGGCATTCTCTGAATTTTTATAAGAGCATCATACTCAGTTGGTATAGACTATCCATTTGCACGGGTTTGAAAGAAAGACAAAGCAGTGATTAAAGGAAATGGCCAACACCTAGGAAGATCAACATCTGAACAACTGGTCCTGCTTTAAAAAAAGATTCACTGAGACAAACAGGAGGCTAACAGGTTAATTTCTATTTTCAAATATTCTTTTAGATGGGAAGAGTTTCTTGCAGGGGCTGAGGATGCCTTTATCACCAGCAAAAGAGTCCTACTGTCTTCTTCCAGTCAGGCTGGAATATAGCCTCAAGGTAACATTCTTTTTTTTGTTTGGGTTGGCAAGATGTCTTTGAAAAGGGAATTACAGTTCATCGCTTTACCTAAGAATCTTAAAGAAGCAGATGATATGAAGGATGATTTTTGGTTGTTTTTTGGGTTCTTTGTTTGTTTGGGGTTTATTGTTAACTACTCAAAAAAAAAATAAAATATCTCTAGGTATCTCCCAGAAGAGGGATGAGAGGGAAAGAACCAGAGAACGCTCACTTGCTGGAATACATATTCTGAGGAAAGACAGACAGAATAGAGATGTTTCAGGAGCACTCCCTCCCAAAGGAGCCTGTTCTCAGTCTCCAAACTGGATACACATCTCTTTTCCTTTCATACATATATGTAAAAATCTTGATAGAATGGTATCTAAGAAGACAAAAAAATGTTTTTCCAGAAAATGGAGAATGATTTGGAATTAATTGTAACAGCAAAGTTCCACCCAGCCTTAAAGACTGAACAGCTAATATTACAAAATTAATATAAACATATACAATGTTTAAAATATTATCTGTATTAAGTAACCACAATTTTTTTGTTTCATCAAACAGGAAATTTTGCTGAAGGAGGTGGTAGAAAACAAAAAAGGGGCATGAGGAAACACAAAGCGCATAAATAGAAGCTCTCTGAAAAATGAAACCAAACCTATGAGTTTTGACTAGGAAAAAAGTGAACAGAAAGTTGTCCGGTTTTTATGAAAAAAAAGTTGGATTAATCTTTTCTTCAGCCAATTTAAAATCAGAATGGCTGTTGAAGTTAAGAATTCAATTACAGAGCTGTTCTTGTTCTGATTTTTATTATTATGGTGAAGATGAAAACATCAAATGAGAATGTAGCAGAAAAGAAAAAGTATCTCAATAACTCATAAAGCAAATCTTAAAGGGAAATAAAATAATCTGCCTAGTACAACTGTAGAATAATTATATCTGACCTTGTGTATTATCGTATAAGTAGTCAACAGGGAAGATAGCCTTCCACAGAAGATGGTCTAATCTGACACGTTATTCTTAAAATACATCATTCACAGCAAGAATAAAATCTGTGCATAGACACATACCTCTTTTCTGGCTTAGCGTTCTGCCTCTGGGACTGAGAATGCCTGCTGCCTCTCAACACTCCTCTGCTCAGGTGGCTGTTATTCTGACCTCCAGAAGAAGCAGTGGCCCGAAGGCCAGCCCAAAGCTGTTCTTCATTCCTGTGTAGTGGCACAGATGTACGGATGGCAGAAATGACATGGCCAGGATAAGCAGTCAGCGAGTCCTCATGGTGGCGGGAATTCTGATGAGCAAGAGTTCTCTCTGAGCCTGGGTACTGCCGCCCTGGCCTTCGGTAGCCCCTTTCACGGTAGTAGGCTGGGAGGCAAGGCCGTGTTTGCTCCATCACACCTCCGCTGCAGCTCCGAGAGCAGGCAGACCAGGGGCCCCAACTTCCCCACATGCCTGGGATTCCTGCACTGCTATCCTCAGATGCATCTCTTTGCTCTTCTATCCTCTGGGGAACCTGTAGACACAACAGATTGACTTAGGAACAATAATTCACACTGTAGTACCAGGAGAGCACTAATACCTTTTTTAAGCCATTCACTCTGCAGTCACAAGTGAAACACAACAACATAGGAAGTAACTTGTTTTATTCATTCCTGTCAAATGGCTGCCTATGCCGCCAGTACAGGAGAAGGTCTCCCACAGCCATCAACCACGCAGACAATAAGTATTTTTTGGACTATCTGGATAAAGCAGATTTTCTTTGGTTCTCAGCAATGCAAAACATTGCGTAATGCAAAGCTTGGAAACATGGAGATTAAAAACCGTTACATTAGCAAAGTCAGGAAGTAAGGTCATTTTTGGTGACGAACTTGGGTCAACAGACACTGACTGCTCTCTTCCACTCTGATGCATCAACAACAGAGATTGCTAGTGGTTGCAATAATACCTCAGGAACTCACATCTAATGTGGAACTTTTTAGGAAAGCAATAACATAAGAGGACAGGCTGATTTCCAACCAGCCAAAAATATTGCAATAGTTAACTCTTTCATTACCACTTTTACCCTACCCCACATATTATGCTTCAGGGACAAGAGCTATTGAAGATGACCTGCCCAATCCTACATTCACAGAAATTTCCATCAAATTCAATGAAAGACAGGAGAAACTGTTGCTCGCGGGTGTTCGGTGCCACTTAGTCCATACTTGCCATTCAACAACATGGGGAAACCAAAATAAAGAAGAACCCCAAAGGGTGTGTGTGTGTGTGTTTCTCTTGAAGGAAGCTAGGAAGGATTTAGGAAGGGAAGAGACTGTTACTGTAAGGAGAGCTAAGCCCTCAGCCAAATATTTAAATATACTGACCTTGTGGTTGGCAAGCTATCAGCACAGCCTAGAAGTTACAACCCACTATCCCCATCTCCCTGTGGACTTGTGCCCCAAGCTTTACCCATTCCTGGAGTTAGATATAGTCAGGGTTTCACACTGGGTAGAGTGCTCAACTTTGTGCCACAGAAATTAGATCCATTTTGATTAAACACACAGTTTTTTCTGTTGCTTACCTTTTCTAACTGGCTGAATCACAAGTTTTCAAAGCAGGCTTCCAATGTCAGTTTCTCACAACTATCAATATGCAGAACATTTTTTACATGAACATCCTTTAATAGCTAATTTATATTCTGAATAACCTTTGTACCAACAATAAAATAAAATACAATATAATATGAAGACAAAAAATGCACTGTCCCCAAACAAATGCTTGCACACCTCTCCAGCCCTATTCAAGTGTGTAGCTACCTCAAAACAAGCTTTGGAAAAACAGCCTTGTCTGTCTACCAATTCTCTCTCCTTCAATGATGACCTCCTAAATACTTAACTTCCATTAATAATTTTTCCCCAAACATTTTTGTATAAAAGCAACAGATTAACATCTACATACTTTGTCTCTAGTCACAGATAACACGCACAGTCCCTAACTGAAGTGCAAACCACCTATGCCAGTGAGCATACATTACTGATCAGCTATCTGTAAACATGGCAGGATTTGGTGGGATGTGGTTTGCAAACAAGGGTTGAATATACCATTACAATACAAAAAGCCAAGCCAGTGCAGGGTTTGTGGTGCTGCTGTGTAATAGTCAGTTGTGGTCTACATAATCTGAAACGTTTCCCCCTCTGAGGTTGCTCTCACACTTTCATCACCTACCACAGAAAAAACTGCATTCAATTATAACTTGTGAAAAATAAAAAGCATCTGCATTAGTGTGATATGTTACCCATTTCTCCTATGTTATTTGAAAACAGGAGCAGATGTCTCTGCATTTGTCTTTTTTCTGTGGTGCCCCATTTGGCACCAGCGTTTTAAATCCAATAGCCTATATAACCTAATACCACATAATGTCCAAATTATTAATAACACGCAACAGGGTCTTGGTTTCTGGCTGTCACATTTGCTTTCATATCCAACAACAGAACACCACTGGCTCACAATTTGACTGACTAAACAAGCTATCCATCAGTTTGTGATTTTTACAGTGAATTTTTACTGTTCATATTTACACTACACATATAATGTAGCTCTACCACAGATATAAAACAATAAGCTTTACACACAGAGACATTCTTCTAGTCTGATTCTGGTCTGCAGTAAAATTTATTTATCATAAAACTAATAGTCCTTTGTTAACAGACAAGTCAGGTTCCATTTGTCTGGACTATTTCTTAGTCATTTCTATGCTGGTTCAGTACATCTTTTTTTAAAAAGCCAAAGACACTCATGCAGGCAACAAACTAAGATCTATTTGTCTGCAAGCAACTCAAGTCCCCACTAACAAAAGAAATATTTCATTATGCAAAAATAAAAACATATAATTGTGACAAGTGTTGACCTGTTGCAGAGAGAACTTCCTGGCTGCCAAACTTCATTGCAGCAAGAATTGTTTCAGATAAAATGATACTTTAAATGACTGGAGGCAATGTAAAATAATTTCACATCCCTTAATCTTCACTGTAAAAGAGTTCTAGACATAGCACAAGAAGGTTTAATCTAGCTAGTTAAGTTAGACCATAACCAAAAGTAATAATATAGTGTCTTATATGGATGTATAAATTCATCAGTACTACTTAGTTATAAGATGACAAAATCTTGAGATGAGAATTTTCGGTAGCAAATCAGATTATGCACTTTTATTTTTAGTTAAGGTCTCAGTTTTCTTACTTCAAGAAAGATGAGGGCTACAGACCAATCTTACATTTGATCAACAGCATTATCTACTCGCTGAAACCTACTAGGAAAGGCTGAATAAACTGAAGCTGCTTAGCTTAAGGAATGGAAAACAGAGGACAATAATGAGCCTTCCAAACAGTTTACATAAATAAAGAGCAGTTCATTTTCTCTTTGCAGCAAATTGTTCTCCATGTCTATAGTCAACACATAAATAATAGTTAATTTAAATTTAATCAGAGGTGATCCAAATTAGCTAGTAGGAAAAACTACTTGGTGAAAAGGCAAACAAAGCACAGGAACGGACTGCCTGGGGAGATCCTGGCACCACGGAGGCCAGAGGCTGATCCGGAAACTCTACCAGGAAAGCTAAGGTACAACTGATCCTTCCCTGGGGCAGAAATGCTGAACTACAAGACTCACAGGTCACTTCCTGTCCTGTGGTTTCCAAGTCACTTTGTAGCCAGTAATGAATTCTACTACAGCCCTAGGATATAGCCAAGACGTTACAGGTAGCTATGGGAGACAGCTGAAGTATTCCAGAACATCTCAGAAACACCACATTCAGAGATTCCTGACGTCAGGCTCCTCCTCCTCTCCCTTTAAAAATTGCCCATTAAACAGCCCACTTTCTAAAGGAAAGAGTTTGAGCCTGGACCCGTAAGAGAAATGCATACTGAATTTTCTTTGCCAAGTTAAGTGATGAAATTAATTTATTTAATAGAATCACACAGCCTGCAAAAGCAAGAGATCAGCTAAACCATTTTCTACTTTCCCATAGTTCACAACTGATTCCTTCTCTAGGTGACCTAGTAATACTCACCTAACTATAAATGCACTATCAAAAAGATTTCTATCTACAGCAAGTTAATCAACAACTACATATTTTGTTCTACAAATTGAATCTATTTTCCCCTTAATTTCACCCCATAATTCCAGCCCTTTCTTTCCCTATACATTTTCCAGTTACTTGGAAGGATGAGGTTTGTAAGTAGAAGTAATACACTTCACTAGGTACAGCTGTACACTAGACAATGTAAAGAAAAGCAAGATAAGGTTTCAGGAGTTCAAGTGCTTGCAATTTCTACCTCTGCACTAAATCCTATCAAGTTGCAATCAAAGGTTCTTTAAATCAGAAATTTTCTTCATAATAACTGTTATGCACCAAATATCTTTCCACCCACCACCTTTCTAACAGTGAGTGGCTGCCCGAATTGAGGCTAGATTTTTAATTAACTAGGCTAACTAGGCATTTGTTTTGTTCTGCATACAAAACCTTCCATACTGATTTCATGCAGAGCTAAATAAATGCACAGGGGATATTTAAGTCCACGGAATTTAACTCTAAATGCAGAACTAAAAATTCATAACCAGCATTCAACATTACCATGAATTGTAGAGGAATTACAGTGCAATTAAGTTTGTTTGATTTTAAGTATTTCACACACACATTTTTGCTTATCTTCAGAAATTTGAAGTTACCCCACAGAATTTTAACCTGTTTAGTAGCTTTTAGCAGACTAATTCTCCATTGAATCACTGCCTAATGCAATAGTTGCCACTCCTATAGCTTTAGACTTATGACAAGCATTGAGTTTTCCTCACTTTTACTGTATTACAACCTTAGATCTTTACTGAATTAAACATGCTACCAGTAGGTTGACATAGATTGCATTTTAAATAGAAAAATAGTTTATCTTGAATATATATAATTCAGCAATCACTCTGATCCTGAATCAAAAATTCCAACAAAAACTAGGATTTCACAACCAATTGAAATACAATGCAAAGTTCTAGTACTGCCTCTGTCAGAATTTAGAAATAAGATCCATATCTTAGGATTTCAGTAGCAGTTTTTGAAAATATACTGTGTTAGAATGTTGTGTGTGAAACAATGATTGACAATGCAATACCGATTTGACAAACACTGATTTTGAATACTTTAGGATACTTCATCCTATTGAACTATAGCTTACATAAAAATTAACTGTTCAAAAAAGCAGAAAAAAATGTGGATAAATCAGAGGCCCATTTAACTCAAAATTATGCTTCTGACTGTGTGGAAGAAGCAAAGGTGTAGGGAACAGTATAAGAAACAGGACACATCAGAGACATCCACAGACTCTCTAACTACAACTACTCAGTAATTTAAGCGCCTCCTTTTGCTAAACACCATATTCAAATTTTGTTTAATGGACTTAATCTCCATGAATGCAATTAATCCCTTTTTTAGCATAGTTCTAATCTTGCTTTCCAAAAGACTGTGGTGTTTTTTACATTGAAAAAGTGCTTCCTTTTCCTCTGGTTAAACATGCAGCCTGACAACTTCACTGTGCCTCCCAAATTTTTTCATTGTGATAAATGAAGAATGATCATTCTCTATTCTCCTTCACCATACCATGGTGTTTGATTTGAAATCACTAACACAATCCAGTTCCAAGATCTCTGAAATTCAGCAGTCACAATCTGTTCAGTCTCTTTTTGTGAGGAAAACAGGCCAAAGTTTGGATTGTCCTCATTGCCAGCACATTTTCCACTCCTTCATTTGACATTGGGTGTGCAATGCCACATACAGTACTCCAAATGTGAATTAATGATGGACTGTCACAGTAACAATGATCACAGTGCTTGGTGACTGTATATACCTTTTAACCAGCTGCATAATTAAGTAAGCTGCTATAACCACAGCAAATGTTACTAAGTATTTTGCAGACACTGAGCATGTTATAGCAGTCCAAATTCAAAACTGAAAAAGGATTCGAGACAATGGCAAGCTTTAAACCTGGAGATATCTAAACAAAATCAGACATTTCTGGGGTTTCCCAATTTCAGTTTAGCTACAATAATGTTATATTTCATAGACTGAATTTCTAGCATGTTATCCAGTAATTCTTTTTCCTGGTTAAATGCCCTGAAATTAAACAGATTCATAAACAAATTAACTACATCATATTCTTAATTATACACCTGAAAGGGATGTAACAGGTATGAATATATGTTTTACAACGCTTTATGGTATTATTTTCACCCAAAGATGAAATTGTATCCAGAAAAACATTCTACCACCTGCTCAAAAAAATGCTACCAGTGGTATTCCCTCAGTAAACTCACATTCATGTGATGGATGTAAACGAATTAACAGAAGCCAGAATGCCATTTTGTATTTTAAACTACTATTACTATGTTAGTCCTGTGCTTCCCAAACTAAAAAGCCTTAATCCTGTTAATATTCCTCAACACCCTTCAGGCTGCAGGCATTTTTTCATTGCCCCTTCTGTGGTCCTTCTCATTACACCACACATGATAACCCATGCTATGTCACAAAACTGTCACCCCATCATTATTAAAGGAGTGCCAAGGCACTTGGAAAACATGACCTCTTCTTACTGATTCCATTACACTAGGGTCACACCTCCTCTATTTTATAGTTCTGACTGATTGAAGATTTTGCTAGGGCACAGTCTGACACAAAAGATGTGCATGCAGCTTTTGTCACAGCCAGGCTCGGCCTGACTAAGGATTCAAAAAGCCAGTATAATAGAATACTGTTATTATTAAAACTGCGTATGTCATATTCGAGATGAGATGAACACAGGATTCTTCATGAACATTCACCATCATATTATATAATTGATCAATCCCACAAAGTAAGAGTTAGTTTTGCCCTCTTAAGACTTCACAAGTGTAAGAACAAAAGCCAGCAGGCTCACAGAAACCAGACTTGAACTGCAGTTCAGAGCAGAGCATGCCAAATTTTGAATGAGCCGAGGAAATTATAGTTTAGTTTTAGAACCTGTTCCGAGTGCAACATTATCGTATTTCTCTGCCAGTGCTGTAAATGCATCTACGGAACTGGTTTAATTCTTTCACCAGTCTAAGCATCCTAAAGGAATATTCTTCTAGTATTAGCTCAGCTGATTTCCAATAAAGGCCATACCTATATAGTCATGACAATTTCCCAGCAGAGAGTCATTACAGTCCATTTTATAGATGTTCATTTGCAACAACAATATTCTTTACGCCTCTTACAAGAAACATGTGGAACATTGGTGGTTTGATAAAAAACAATCTACCAAAAAAACCCTCTAAAACTTGCAGATAACAACTCAGATCTCCCAAGGCTAGCAGAAAAAATGGAGCAGAGGCCAAACAAAACATCATGACACAATGTATACATGTCTGCCTGGCTAGCATACTCAGCTATTTTAATCCTTCAGTGCATTTTAGAAGCCTTTAATCAAAGATGTAGTAAACCGTTTGAATTTTACAGTACATGGTAAGTGTAAATATTACCAGCTTAAACGATTTGGGTTTCCGTTCTTTGTATAAAACCTCTGTCTGAACATCTGTGCCTGTGAAGATTAAAGGGCTAAAAAGCCTGGAAATAGAAGACCTTTGTATTCACAAATCATTGAAGGGAGTTACAATGCCTGGAAAGCTTAACTGCCCGTTCAACCAACTTTGACCACATCTGAAGAAGCTTTAACATTATTTAAATAGTTTAGAAAGTAAACAGCTCTGTAAAAAGTTCAGAACAGGTTTTGTACCAACAGAGCTTGAAGTTTCCTCCAAGTTTGGCTAATTTTTTTCCACACCAAGACCACCTCCATTGCACTCTGTGAACCTAGGGTTTTGAGACAGAGGTTTCTTTCCATTTTTCCATGAGACCATTAAGACTTTCAAGTAAACAAATGGCTCATTCCTGACCTCACTTCAACCAGTTCAATATAATCACTCCTTATCTACAGTAGGATTGCTTCTAATTTACAGTAAGGTAAAGACAAAAAGCATCAGGCTACATCACAAAGTAGGCTTCTTTATTATAATAAACTATTTCCTCATCATGGAGTATCATCTGTGACCTAAGTCACCCAGTTTGTACTACCCTTAGCCTTTTCCATATCAATCATCTTCAGCTGTGAGAAAGCTGTTGCCATTCTGTCATATTTCTACACTTAGAAATATTCTTTGGGATTCCCTATTCTTTGGGATTCCCTATTCTTTTGGGATTTTATTTATTCAGTAATTGACATAACACCTATGTGTTCTCTCAGTGAGTCATCCACCCATCAATTCAGAAGCACAGAGGACACGCTGTCAGAAAATCAAAAGCAACATTCCCTAACAGAAGAACTCCTCTGTGAATCCAAAAAAGCTTCTCATCCTTATCATCGCTCTGATCCAAAGCCTGGAACAGGACTAGTATGCAATACTGCTCTGGAGGAAGATGAGAAGCTTATCTATGACCTTGTAAGTTCACCTGCTCTGGAATCCAACTGGAACAAAGATCCTTTCATTTTTCCCAGAGAAACACAGAATGAGCTTTAAAGCCCCTCATGCTCTGAGCTTAAAGAAGTCAGTATTTTTAATTAAAAAAAAAAAAAGAGGTCCATGATAAAAAAGGTTAAAACTAACAAAACCATTGGCTTTGATTTTTCAAAGAGTCTATTTGCATTAAATAATGTACCTTTATCCTGTTTCCTTTCCCCAAACAAAGAATTTTATTTCATAACCATCTTAATCCACAACACCAAGGACAGGGAATTAGTAACAATGCAGAGATAGCAAGAAAATTCTTTCAGCTGTTGTTCTAAATATTCTGTTGCACTAGAAGACTAATTTTAAAGGAAAAGTCTTGGCACGGATTAAACCACCTCTCCTGTTTCCTAAAGATCACTGTAATTACAATAGCAACATTACCTAGAAAGGCTCTATTTTACCAAAGTTTCAATGAAGCAACAGTATGTATAGCTATACAGTTAAAGTCAAGCAACTGTGTTGAAGGCAAGTGGATACACTGACCAGTGGAAAACTGCAAGAGAAATATGGACTACATTTCAGTTGGTATGGAACTGATATGTATGAAAATACAATAATAATGGACTTATAAATTATAATTTAATATAATATAAATTATGGACTTAAATTATGGCCATAATATAAATTATGGACTTATAAATTATCTTATAAATAAGAAAAACATGAGAAGAAAAAAAAAGCGTGACACCTGCAACCACTTGTTGCAAGGAACACACATAC
Organism: Aegotheles bennettii; assembly: GCA_013398125.1. Classification (NCBI taxonomy): domain Eukaryota; kingdom Metazoa; phylum Chordata; class Aves; order Caprimulgiformes; family Aegothelidae; genus Aegotheles; species Aegotheles bennettii. The sequence continues at coordinate 890,621 of VZRW01002940.1, forward strand.
ACAGCAGCTGTACAGAGACACATGGTGACTAAGCTGCTCTAGTAAAATTTAGTTTAGTTTGAGCAGTCCAGGACAAAAGCACAGTAACTTGGTAGTAGGCCTGCTAGCCAGAGTCGAGTTCCAGTACGCTACAGATAGATAGGAAAGCTGCTCTTAAGTAAATGTTAACAGTAGAAATTCCCTTTTATGAACAGAACTGCTATTTGAGTAATAATGGGGTTTTGACCATCACATTGCATTGCTACTCAAGCTATATTTCCACAAGTACTGAAGTGCTCTAACAGCTCAACATGACCAAACAAGGGATCCTGGTCACCTTTCCCTTCCCCCTATTCTTCTCTTTTCCCTCAGCTGCTGCTCCTGATCCTGTTTCTTCTCACTTAAGCAGTGATGACCCTTCAACACAAGAGACAGAGGGGAAAAAAACACAAAAAAAGCCAACACCACACATATTAAAGCATATTCATCTCCAAATTTTGTGGGGAATAGTCACATTCACTTTATACATAGTTGCTTTTCATAATTCATTTTCATAGATAGGCTGTGTGTCTGATAGCAAGAGATAACACCCAGCTTCTTTAATTTAGAGCCAGCATAAAAAAACAACAGTAAGCCCAAAGAAACTCAAAATTCTTCTACAATATTGTAGTGACCCAATCAAATGCTTGTAGAAATAAATCCTGACACTTCTTGCATACACTGAAAATCAGTTTCCTAAGATAGTGTTTCTCCATTGAAGTCAATACTAACCTACAACCAAGTGACAAAAAGATATGCATAAATTCAAAACAACTCCATTGCTTCAATGTTACTATTTAATGGTGTAACAGAAGCAAGATGTTAAAGCAAACCAGTATTTCCATCAGAAATTTTATTTGGACAAATTTTACTACTATTTACATTACCAATTTTACTAAAATAAACAAGGCATAAATATAACTACAGCTTACTCTTCTAACACAGCAACATATGGTTAGTTAAAAATTCACCCAGGAATGACTTCTGAAAAATTGGGAATACAGACTTCAGTGGTTGTCTGGGAGAAGGACTGTTATGTTTCATAGTTCAACCTTCTATTCATTACAGTATAACACTTATCCTATAAGGTTAAATAATACTTATTTGATAAAATAAGCATAGGGAGGGAGAACAGAGAGCTTGACTGCATGATAAGCCTCAGGAGGGCTGTTTTTATGTCCAGTACTGATGGACAAGGAAAGCCAATAGTTCAAATACTGAGAAAGATTTCAGTTTAACCAGTTTCAGACAGCTTGGCTGATTTTTCAATGCAAGTGACAATTACTTGGTTTCACATAACATTTCCTCCCTTTTTGCTAATATTGATAAGTATTTTGGCCTTATGGAGGAGTACACTTGATATTTAAAAATTATATACCATGAATGAAGGACAAGCAAGTTATATCATGAAAAAAACCAGCCTCCAAGAAGCTTCTGACCCACACTTCAACCCCTGTCTTCAGCAAGAAACCATAAAAGTCTTCTGCATAGGAATCTTAATTTCTGTCTAATGAACATACCACTTTTTCTGTATTTGCATTACTGTCTAAACCTGTGCTATTTCCAGAGACAGGATTAACAAACACTGCAGTACCATAAGCTCAGATGTAGGAAGATGTAAAGATGCTTTTTCGGTTTTTGTGTACTTCTGACAGGATAGACAGTCTTGCTTAAAGTGAATAAGCACAAAAGCTACTTCTACAGAAAAAACAGGTAGTTAAAAAAAAGTAGAAATTCTGTATTGGTCTATTCCAACTTCGTATGACAAACAAGCTTTAAAGACTTTTATTTCAAAATTATAAAATCTAAAAGCAGAAAACATTGCCCAGATAACTATTTTCCCCCAAAAAAGTATCTTCTTACTAGCTAATGTTTTAAACATTATTACTTGAATAAGCTTAAGTCTCCCCAGAGTAAGAAAAGAAGGGGAATGGAAATGGAATACTATTGCATTTAACTGGGGGGGGGATGCTCCTGAAAGCAGAAGAGTTACAGAATAAACTGCAAATGAGGAAAAAACCAAAACAAAACCACCACAACTTTCCTATTTGGTCCCGTGATCCCCCCAGGTCCTAATTCCACTATCTGCACTTCTCTGCTATGGAAGTAATTTGGCTCATTCTTATAGGTAACAGTCCCCAGGCTGTCATGACAGAAATGGATTTCTGTCTGTGCATCTTGGGAAAATAGCCCGCTGAGCTCTGCTCTTCCAGATTTTGTTGATGAAATTTCCCTTTAAAAAAAAAAAAAATAAAATTGCTGCTTCATAAGATTAACTTCTTTCTTCATGTTTAAGTCCTAAGTGTATGCTACTAAGTCAAGAGCAGCTAAATAGTATTTTAAGTAGTTCTAATGTACTGAAGCTAAATAAAAACTCCTACAAGAGTTAGAAAGCTAAAAACAGATTTTTGTTCAAAAATCAACATTATGTAAATCTCTCTGAAACTATTATGACTTTAAACATTGATTCCAAAAAAAAAAAAATCTAGCAAGATTTTAAAACAAACAAAAAATAGTATTTTCTGATGTTTATAAGTGTTCTCAAGTCCTAAGAAAACATCTCAGCTGAACTGTGGGTGTCCAGAAGCAGTTACAACTGGATTTCCATCAACTGCTTTGGGGATTGTCCTTTGTGGATTGTTTTATTTCATTTTCCCAAAAGTGTAAGAAAAAAAATCTAGACTATTTGGAAATATTTTAATGAACTGCACAGCCAAATACCCAAGTCCAGTTCTCTGATTTTATTCCCCTGTCCGTAGCTTTCAGAGCAAAAATTATTATATGCAGGGTGCACAAGACAGAATCCAAACACCCTCCAACATTGCACATTCAAGTATCATTCACGCACACAAGCTTAACTTTAAGCTGCAAAATAAACACACAGTAAGGACTGGGGTATAAGCTAATGTTTTGCTAGAATTTAGCTCTAGTTACTAAGTTTCCACATAGCGTACCCTCTGAGTGTATACACGAGTGTTACCAAACACCAATTTTGTTATTAACTACATGGCTAAAATGACACGTTCACCAAATCCTTCCCTCCTCTTCTCCCTTTCTTCCTGCAAAACCAATGTCCTCTCACAAAGAAGGAACTCTGCCAAACAGCAGAGATATCCGTGCAGAAATACACAGTAGATGCTGGCTACAGTACTAGCAAAGTCACATCCAGGTTATTGCATGAAAAGAACAGGAACATCTTCGAGAGCTACAACGCTAAGAACTCACACCCAGTTACAAACATGTCTGACTTGGCCTTCAGAGCTACTAACAGCCCCTCTTGTCTGGAGCTGATAGGTGGGCCAGAAGGTTTCTGAAAGTTTAATAAATACAGACTTCCAGTCTAAACACAGTTTGGCATGAATAGAATCCTCTCCTGTAGTGTAAGAGCTAAGAATGACAGACAGCCTTGGAACTTGTATGAGATCGTCACTAGGAAACTTCTGCCTCTCTTGTTTTCAGTAAAAAGAACAGCTCCAAGGTGGTTACCATGCCCCTTAGTGCCATGCCTTCAGTCCTTTTAACTAGTACAGAAGACACTCCAGACCCGTGGCATTTCTCATTCAACTGAAAACAAAGAATCTGATTTTATCAAAATTAATTCCGGAGCTTCACAAAATGAAGCAATTGTTTCTCTGACTTACTGTAGTTTAGTTAGTAGATTTCTTTCCCCTAAGGCCCTTTGGAAGCTGGATTGCAGCATCTCTCCACTGTCAATGTTACAAAAGAATGTCTAATTAGACAGGGTACTGAAAACAGAGCAGCAGCATAACCATCTCAACTGCACAACAAAATAGGGAAAAATACTGTGTTGTACTCAGGTTCAGAATAAAGCAGTTGGACAGCTTGAGAAATGCTGCAGACTGGACTGTGACAGTTTCAGACTGCATCACTACTGACCTCATTTAACTTGTCTTACAATTAGGCTGCACAAGGAGTTGAACATGACAGATGTGTTCTTGACTATGACTATGACTATTGGGTGGCTTCAGGTTTCTAGTCCATACCTATGCAGCTACTGTCCAAATAATTTTTTACCCTAAAGACAGTGACACACAAAAAACCAGGAAACCCCACAAACTCACCTTTTATCTCCTTTAAAAAGTACAGTTTAAAAGTAAATATGCATCTTGTATTATTATTTAAAATTCTATCGTAAACACCAAAGCTTTTTTAAAAAATAGGCTATTTGATACCTTCAATAATTAACTGGTTGTGTTTGAATATCAATTAAGAGATGAGAACAATATTGATATAAGGTCACAGCCCATAAAGAGATAGAACAGCACTCAACGGGTCTCCAGTCAGGTCTCTGGTAGATTCAGCAACACATTATTCCTGACAAATATTTGTTGAATACATTCACAAAGACCTTCATCATGAAAACTCTAAACATCATCCAGACAACGTAATCTATTCTTCTTTATATCCTTACTGTGAGAAGTTTTTTCTAACATCAAACCAAAGTTTTGCTTGCCCCAGTTTAAGTCCATTTCTTCTCATCTGTTCCACCACAGACAGAAAGAATAGCCTACTCTTTAGCAATCAGAAGTATTTGGAGGTTGTATTTGCCACCCTCACAAGTCTTCTAATCTTTACACTAAACAAACTTGATTTCATTCAAACTTCCCTCAGAGGTAAGATTTTTAAAACCCCTCAAGGGATAATCCCTGCTGCCCTCCATTTCTCCCCAAATTGTCCACTACTTTCCTGAAGCGCAGTGCAAAAACCTAACCTAAGTATTTCAGATGAAACCTCACTAATGCTGAGCAGGATGGAAGTTGTGCAGGCTGCAAGCCTTCTTAGACATACCAATGTCTATGATGAGTGGACCATTCACAAGAGCATGACAGAAAAGTACAGCAGTTTCTAGCTCCAACCTCTAGCAATTTAAATCTAGCAACAGAGTGTGGTTTGGGTCCAACTTTGGTTTCAAACATCTCCATCTTGGTAAGAGAAAGAACTACCTATGGGCAACTGGATGCTTCTGCTAATCTTTCCATGTGAGAGTGCTGCTCTCACTGACATGAATTAGTCTTCCCCTTTGTCTTTCATGATGAAAATTCTCCAAAGCTTTAATAAGCTGACATGGACCTATTTGTGACCTACAACACTCTCTACAACTACTGTATTTTTAACACCCAGCTGATTAACCATGACAAGCCTCTTTTAACCAAGTATATATTTACATTAAAAAAACCAAAACACACAAACCAGAAGGCCTATTATTCCCACAACTGCATTGCTTTATGCATCATACTCTGATATTAATTTTCTATATTTACCTTTCAGTATACAAAATCTGAATATTTCTAATGCTTACCTTTCTGTGTTCAATTGAAGGCTGTGGGATGACAAACTGAAATCCCAGCACTGCTAGGGAACTGAGAAGTCTGAAAAACAAACAGTGAAACAAGATATAAACACTACTAATACAAATGACACATCTACAACCTATAACAGGGCTTCAGATTGTAAGACCTTATTTAGACACTTGAATACCATACTAACCAAAGCAGACAAACTAAACTGTATGAAACAAACTTTCTGACATTCTCTCCACAGCAGGCAGTATCAGATATGTACATATCTTTATCTATAAAGCAAAAGTACATCAAGTAGAATCCATTGATAGTATTTCACATAACTTTGAAGTATTTTTGGCAGTGCTTTTTTTAACACCTCAGCATTTGGTGTCAAACTGACATACACTTTGCAAGTTTTCTAAAGTGCTAAGTAAGAATTCACCCATCTGTGGACTGTCTGCTTCTAGCTCTGGCTCCCCATTTTACAGATGAACACTCCACCTCCAGTACACAGGAAACATGCAAAGAATCACCATGATTTTGCAGAAAATAGGTTCTTCCCCAGATGCCTAAGAGTTGTGGAAACTGAATAACCTAATGGGCACAGAAGATGGAAACCAGCGGACACAGCTCACCAGAGGCTTAGGATAAGCAGCCAAGCATCACCCCAGTCCCCACATCTTCAATCTGAATGGAGTCAGAATGGGAACCAAGCCCAAACAAACTTTGTTCTGTCAAGCCTCACCACCCTAATGACTCCTAGGAGCCCATTACAAGTTAGGCTCAGTTAGCTTAGTCTTTTGTTTGCTGTAATTTGCACGCGGGACTGTTTTGCCCCCTTCTAGTAAGCCCCTTCATCAGAAAACACAGACAGGTACAAGAAGTAGGATTAAGATATCTTTATTTCTACCAGGAGTTTGACTTTTCAGTCTCTAAAGAGTATGTTTCGGATCCTCTATAAAGTGGAAAGCTGCTAATGATTTGCTGAATTTCAATGCAGAAGTAAAACTGATGGATTTGGACACAAAATCCATCTGCAAACTAATGGACCAGACAAAATCCAGCTGTGCTTCCTACTCACAGCTCCTTCCTTTGCTTCCTACACAGTAAATCTTTAAATATTACCCATTGTTTCAGGTATTTTCAGAGAGAGACCTCCTAAACAGAAAGAAGTCTTTCATACTAAGCATTTTATTACAACCAATACAAATATTCTTCTACTAGGGAGAATGTTTTTCTGAATTTTCTACATGTGTTCTTGCTAACTTATTGCAAAAGGAATCCTTAGGTAAGTATTGTTGCACATGGCTGATCATCACCATAGTTCATGCCCTTCTCTCTCAAAGCAATAAACCATTCAAAGGCAAGGAAAAGTCATTACTTCCTACTGCCACATCAGCTTAGAAAAAAAAAACAACAATTAAAATACTTTAAAAGTCTGTTAGAAGACTTTACGTTTCACAAAGCTATCATTTGCGATAAAGCAAGGAGGCAGCTGAAATCAGAGTCAGTGTAAGGCATTATAAAGAAACCACAGCAAGAAGCAAAATGTGCAATTCAGAGCAAGGCCAAGTAACACAGTGGCTGATGGAAGCCAAAGGCAGGAATGAAGAAACTGATTTGCCAATCACACCTGAAATCAAAGGTAGAAATAAAAACAGAACTCAGACCTTCAAACTGCAAAACAACAGCATCAAGTCTGCTTCTAGCTGACCTCCATATCCCTTCTTCAAGTGCTTAAGTGATCTTGTAACTATTCTCAATGAAAACATGACAAGCTTCTAAACAGACAGAGCTCAGCCTCTGACAGGCCCAGTCTACATCCTCTGCAAATTAAACTTCCTCTTCAGAATCTTCCTACCCACTTCCTGCTCCCTTATGGCTTCTGCTCCCTATAATCCTCCAGTCCATGTGAAGGAAAGTTCAAACTTTGCATAAGGAAATGAATGCTTTCATCCTCAACAGGATAGGATTTTTCTGATCAGTCTGAAGGGCTACAGATTTCTATGCACAAATTCTTCTGAAATTACACACAAGATTGGGAGTTCTGAACTGAGTGAGAATTGTAATCTTCAAAGCAAATTACTTACCAGATTAAAGTTTTCACTTCTGAAATGCAAACTTTTAGTATATATGTGATTACTCTGTGCCAAGCTTTTCCTGACCATTCTTTAATGAGGTTGCACTGTAATCACCATCTGTATGTACATGCTCACAGACAATGAAGCGAGGTTTTAAGTTCGCTTCTGTTTCTAATCCCTCAGAAACTATGGTATCAACATACTATTTCAAACACACAGGAAATCTGCCAGGAATACTTAAGCTATCCTGAGGTAAGCCTCTAGCTTCAAATCAGTGTGTGACAATTTATATTTTTTAATGTTATTTCCCCCAGTAGCTTGCTTTGACTAACTTTTCTGGACTAGGCTTTTTTATTTGTCATGCTTGACTAACGTTAGGCCTCCCAAGCTACAAAAATAGGCTTCTCCAATTTCAGTGAGTTTGTTTCAGGTACTGTGCAAAAAAGCCAAGAAAGAACAAGTGCTCCTCAAAATAAGGCAAAACTTATCAAGTATACATGAACAGGTCAGGTACCAGTTGCAGCTGATAGGTGGCTGTAGCTCAGGTCTCTGTGTAAGAATCTTGCTGTTACAGCCCATGCTGGCAAAGTTATGGCACTATTTGAAGCCACATACCTAGTTTAAAGCAAAGTTAGTCTTTAAACTGTCAGTCTATCTGAATTGCAAAGAGCAAACACTGTCACTTTCTCTTACTGGCAATACCAATTTCTGTTTAACTGGGAGGCACTGAGCAAAGCAATGTGGTACTACCTCTGTTGTATGAGTAGCAAGAAAAAGCTTGCTATTTAACACCTCATTGAGGAACACCTCTCAGAGTTCTTCCTCTGTCACTGCAGTATTAGCTCTTCATGAATGAAGCTGGAGGCTACCAGAATAGATTTCTTCCATGGTTACTGTCCCTTAGTAATTGTATTTTATGTAAGGCTACCGTGGCCAACTCTGGATTGTCCAGATAAGAGTGAAAGTATTTTAGCCAGGTGATTAGTACTGACTGACGCAGTATGTCTGATCTCTTATTCCCAACTTCCTCCCAAAAGCAACTTTGCAGAACAGTCTGTCTGGGACAGATTGGGAGGAGCTATACAGGAAGAAGTCGCAACAGGAAAGATAATGCAGGTAGTGTCAATACGTGACAGATCCATTTTAATGTGGAATCTGCCCTGGCAAATTAGAAGGGTGCCAGAATCGCCTTTCAAAGATTGATGTCTGAAATTCACAAGAGAGAAGGTTCTCGGAAGTGTTACCAACAGTATCTCCATACAAAGGAAAGAGCAGGCAGCTGTTATTCCTTTGCAGGAGGTCAACTTTTATTCCTGTAGCATCACAGCTGCCTGTTGTCTCTGAATCTGCTTGCCCAACTACAGAACTGGACAGACCAGTTTAGAAACAGTTGAACATTTCTTTCATCAGGAAAGCTGTTTGAAAGCTCTTTCCTATTTTGCCTACTGGCAAACTGTTTCAGGAATGCATAATATAAATCCCTGAATGAATTGCAACTAAAACATGTAAATCAGTAATTTAAACCCAGTGACTGTAGTTTCACAGTCTCATTGAAAAAAAAGGAACTTTCCAATAATATATGCCATCATATTGGCCCACACTAACAGATGCTCTAAGCATAAGCAAACACTTGAGAACTCTCTTTTTTTACTATCACCAAAGAATGCTATGTCTGGTATGCATGCACTTGATTACTCGGTCTTTGGATTAGATTTTTATTTATCCTCCAATGATACTCACAGTTTTAACACCAAAGCAAGAGAACCAAAATAGTATTTACCGCAGCATGTTAAAAGCATATTAAGATTTAAAATGTTTTATTGTATCACTTACCTCAAAGAAACTATTAAACTGTCTACCATGATCCTTTAATGCAAGGTGTCTTGAAGTGAAAAATACCTCTTCACTGTGGTACGGCACAATGCCAATTACACTCAAATCCTACAGAAAGAAAAGAGGAAAACATTTAACACTGCTTATTCAGTATTTTCCAGAATGTCTATAAAACCAGATACAGACCTACATTAGTTATTTCTACCCTAATTCTTGGGACTTTACAGCAATTCAAACTGGAAATCCAGTGTATGTTACACGAACAGACTGGACATCTCATTTTTTGCAACAGGACTTCACCAGTACCAGAGTGCTTTGCTGAAAAGCTATGGCATGCAAAATCTTGATACGACTCCCAAGGATGCAAAATTGATGTTAAACTTACTTGCCTTTTTATCTCACATTATCTCTATACATTTCAGAACTCGGTCAACCACTGTCTGTATCTTGTCATTTACAAGTGTTTACACGTTGAAATGCAGTGGAGGGAATAGAAACAAGACAACATTGCTGTTCATAGATAAGAACTCTCAATTTCTGTCAGGCAGCCAGATAATTCAAATCTGCCTAGAAAGGGACAAGAACTTAAAAAATATGCAGTTAGATAAAGTACAGATCCTGCTGCTAGAAAATGCAGACTGTTTGCAGTTAACTGGGCAAGATAAATATTCCCCACCCCCAAACAAAAATCAAACAACAATTTTGTTTTAAGAAATCACAAAACACTTCTAAAAACTTTAAAAAGAATATTCCTCTTTTTATTTTTATTGTTCAATGGTTTAGCTTTTTTAATGGAAAGCATTAAAAACTTAGTACTTGGAAAAGTATCATGACAAAAATTCTGCACCTAACAGGTTTGAGTTAGTCATGAGGAAAAAAGTAGGGCTCAGTTAAACTTCATCCTTTCTGCAGTTCCATGGTTGTCAGTAGTTGAGTTTTCTCAAACTTATTCACAAACTTCACTGCTTAATGTTGTACAACTGTTTTTTAAAAGATAGGCAGCACTTCTGAAAACAGGTTTTTAGTCTAGATCTCCTGCAACATTTTACATCATTTCAGCTTTTAGCAGTTTCAAAAAAACCCCACGTTCCTTTAAACATTAGGCAAGTCCACATATGCAGGACTAACACAAAGCATTTAGACAGATCCCCTAGGATAGTTACTAACAGAAAAAGGAAACAAGTGTCACACTTCCTGCAACCTGACTGTTAATTACCAGACATACTGAGGCAATAGTTTTTTGTATCACTTACTGAAAATGGAAGATATGCATGTAACATGGACTGGAACCAACATGGTTTCAAGTTCTTATCAATGTTTGTTTCCAGATGTACCCTCTTTCGTATTTTTTCACTCCACAATAATCTTTGTATACAACATCCTTGTATGGAGGGACACATTCTCAGCAGAATATTGTTACAAGATACAAACTCACAAAAAAAAAATGTGCAGGCCTCTAATTCAGTTTGTAAATGGCACCTCATTTGAAAGCAGAAAAGAAACTATTACAAAGTTTTGCAAAGAAGTGGGGGAGGAACCTCTGGTGTTTCTGAAGATTGTTCTTTGAAAAAATGCTTAAAGTCCATGAATATGTTTTCAATTTTTTCAGTTCATCTGTATCTTCAATGTCAATGACAGGCTACATTACAAACTCAACTTTCAACAGTATTTCAATGACTTTTTCAAAACACTTCTTACTGCAACTCGTAAATGCATTTCTTTTGAAATATCATTTGTAGCACACAGTGTAAAAACTGCTAAGCATCTAAGCAACTTAGGAACTTGTTTTCAAAGTTACTTAAGTGCTTAGGTACCTACAGTCTATTGAAAGAAATGCCATTTTGGCAGTGGTGTTTTTGATATGAAAACATACAACTGTGAAAATCATTTTCCCTCCAGAAGATCCAGGGCAAAATGAATACCTGAAATGGCTAGACAGTTAACACTAGGATTAAATAACATTAATTTTGGCATGGAACCTTCCAAAAGCCTGATGAGATGCACTATGTGCTAGCCACTGCAATAAGTCTTGCAAAGGTAAAAGTCAAATTACTTTCCCACAAGGGGCTTAGAAGCATAGATCTACGTAGCAAAAGACTTTCTAGTACCCCTATTTACAGCAGAATAGGTACTATCTCAACTGGAACAACCCACCCTCTTGTACTTCAGCAGAGTTAGCAAGACTTTCTCCACTGCATTAACATACTTGACATTTCAGCCACCTTCCCCATTTCACCTCCAAGGGGATGAAAACAAAATCTGTGAAATTGGGTAGGGGACAAATAAAAAAATTTCACCCCTACCCCCACCCTCCCCCCGTACCATCCCCCAAAAACAAAACCAAAAGCAAGCCAAACCAAAGAAATGAACCCACTATACAGGATGGAACAGAATTCAAACCTCCTCTCCAGAACAACCATGGCAGGACCATCAAAGGGAGAGGAATTTCATATCACAGAAAATGAGACTGGATAAAAACACCCTGGTTAAAGTATCCTTTCCTTTCACACTGCAAGTGAGTAATCCTAACACCTTCAAACTGCTGCTGCCAGTCTCAGCAGTTACACTATCAAGTTATGATAATCATAACCATCCTTTGTGGTGATATTTACTGATATTTACTCTGACACTTACTCTGAACTTACTGCAGTCTCCTTAATCATTTCAGCCTAGAAGCCCACTTGTAGTCAGACATAAATAATGGCAGTAACTGAGAAAAAAATAATCTAGTAGGCTCTTAGGCAATCCCAGAAATTTACTGAAATGGACACAATAAGACTTATGAGAAAGTTAAATGATGCAATACAAAGAATTACAGGACAGACACCACAGACACTGTACAGGAAGTTAAGAAAACAGGAAGAAAGTCTACTGTGAAGTCAACAATGCAACTTCAACCTCGACTAATTAACGTAAAGAAATGCCTTCCTACAAAATGGTTTGAAAATTCGCAGAAAGCCAATGAATTAGTTATTCTCACCTCTTAAATATCCCAGAACCACTCACACACAATTTTTCATGTGACTATACCCTTTGCGTATTGTGAATGGATGGTATTTCACTTTCATGAATTCCAATGTCATTTTAGCATCAACCTATACTTCTTATAAATCCTGTCAACTCAGATATATACATATGCATCTATGTACTAACTGTAACAGAAATTTCTTAACATGTACATATGTACAGTACCTACTGAAACAATTCAAGACCCTCTATTTTAACTCACAACAAGGATGTGAGATACATCATGTAGGAACATACACTAACTCAACCAAGTTCAGATTTGCTCAGAGCTTTTATCTTGTTGACTTAGATATACAGCAAGCCAACTTAAATTCCCTTCAATATTTATCTTTCTGGTTAGATTATGTATCTTGCCAGCTACTAGCAATGGCAACTTGAAGTAGCTATGAAACTTGAGCATCATTCCAAAGTCATGTTTCCACTCATGTGCAAAGTTCTCTTTTTGCCTTATTTAGAAAAAAAAATCATAAATAAATAATATTCACAAATACTTAAATAAAAAAAAATATACCCTTTAAGATTGCCTTGGGTTCTGTTGCCTTGCACACTGGTATAGTGTATCTGTTAGTGTAATTATTCACACCTATTAAACAATGTTCAATGCAAATCCTTTGGATTGCATCCAAAATTCTCTACATTCAAAAGACATTGATAAAGCACCTCACAGTGCACCAGGTTTATCCAGCTACACAATTTGTGCAGACATCCAACAGCATGGACTGCAGCTGTTGACACCTACCACCAGAGCTTAAATTTCTTCAAATATTCATTAACTACATTAAAATATACATATGTTTCTGAAATCTGCATGACAGAGAAATCCAGTATTAGATCTGATTTAAAGTTCTGAAAAACTTCTAAATGTTCTAAAGCTTACATAGAGCAACCACTGTCATTAAACCAAAAAGTGTAGGTTACTCCACCTAACCCTGAAGGTGCCTCTCTGTTTTACTTTAAATGCTTTGAAAACTTGAAAGTTCTCCTGCTGGGTGTGTCCAGAACTACTGCCATCCAAGAAAGTTCAGTGCCTGTCTCCAGTCTAAGCTTGATCAAGATCCAGAAGTTTTCATTTCTTTGCCTAAAGCCCCACAGTCCAGTAAGTATACTCCACAAACAACAACATACACAGAGACACAGGTGCAACTACCAATTGTCTTTTAAACATAGCCTCTGGAATCATCTGCTTTTGCATAACAGCTTGGTGACTCATGCCCCTGCGATAGGCAGCTGTGACTCAACAGTCTCTGCACTAAGTGGAGAGGCACTCCCTGGTGCCTCAGGGCCCCACTTCATCCACTGCCTTACCGACTAATCTAGGTGAAGGTGCCTACATTTCTATGAACCTGTGCTTCTACAGAGGACCAAAGACCCTAAATAAAACAATAATTGTGAGGCTGAGGGCCACCCTGAAGTAGTCTGAAATGCTGGTCCCATTTCTAGAGCCGTTTCTTAATTCAGCAAAAGCTCTACTTCTCAAAGAACAATTTCAGCTCATTTCTTTGTAATTCAGTGGAAAAACATGCAACTTAAGTTTTAGATTCAACTCATATACTGTTTTGAGATCCCTTCCATGTTGTAGAGACTCAAGTAAAACTGTCTGCTGTGACTGGTAGTTAGAATGACCTGACATTTAATTGAAAGAAGCAGTATGTATGAAATGTCAGCCTCCAAGTGTATTTAAGTAGTAAAAGTCTTAACAATACTGATATCACAAAGCATGTAACTGCATTTCGGAGCAACTAGGAGTACCAGCTATTTCTTAGAGCCTCGTTTAGCAATAAGAATTTCTTTACCTGTAAATACGTCAAAGAAAATGACCTTTTCTTACGCTTGTTTCAAGACTTGCTTAATGAAAGCTGTTTTCAAAACACAAGGTGTCTCTCTGAAATCAAAGAAAAGCTTCTAACTTTCAGCCTTAGTCTGAGTTCCTTCAAAACACAGGCTTGCAACAGCATTTAATTGCAGTTTACATCAAGAGGTAGATGATGGTTCTGAGGACCTACCGTCTTTCGCATGAAAACCAAGGACCCATCAGCCTCACTCAAAGAGTTATAACACATCCAATTTGAAAAGGTCATAGAAACCAAAAATTTCAGCAAAGCTAACTGAAGGCACATGTACAAGGAAAGTAACACACAACATATTTTAGCAGTATAATCAGCTATTTCTTAGTAACACAGCTGGAAGACATGTCTCTCATCAAGTAAAAATCACATATATTACATAATTATTGTGCAGTTAGAAGACACCTTCCTTTTGCAAAGAGAAAACGTTGTGTTTCAGCTGTCCGTTTATTGAGAAGGTCTGTCTGGCACAACACAAGACTTTTTTCCATTTTTTTAAAACCACTTACCATGAGAATTAACTTTCATGCTGTTAAATAACCATTGTAAATACATGCCCAAGCATCAATATCCTCCATGTAGTAATAAAAGGAACAAAATATAGGAGGCTGTGATTCAGAAAATAATTTTTTCGGCCAGAGTATTAGACAACATTCAACAGCATACCCAGGTGAAGATCAAGTGTTCCTGGTGACAAGGCACCCTTGGAAATAAATATTTCATTCAGTGGCAAATAGATGTGTGTATCATTAGCCTACCACAACTAACTCTCTGCATGGCTCCAACACAAATAGAAAACCTGATGTGAAACAGCCCATTCTCTAAATTAGGGCTGATTCATACTAACAAGATAGTATAAAGAGCCAGCAATGCTCTGTGAACACACAGAAACATTTCTAACATTATAAAAATTCTGAACTTCATAGCTGTGATTTTCTAAGGAAGAAATTAAATAGTAGATGTATGCTTAAACCTACCACTGTCCTAACAACAAAATAACAAAAAAAAAAATCGGTATCCCTGTAAAAGTGCTACCTGAACACGTGCAATCTCAAAGTATTAGCTTTAACAAAGGTCCTGTTCTGCTCACAAGATTTCTGAGGTGCTTGGGGTATCAGTGTTAGAAAACAACAGCGAAAAGAGCATGCAATGAAGACTTAAAATCTTTGCTGGCTTATTCAGAAACAAAATATTTTCTTTGGATTATCAGTGGAGGAAACAACTCCCTTCATAAGCAATACCTCCAAATAGCAATGCTTTCTGGCAATACTCATACATTGTTACAGAGCAGACAAGTGATAAAGCTGAATTTGTACAGGGACACTCCAAAAGTCAAACCAAACCACTTTTCAAACTTGTTAGCCAACCTGCAACAGAAGCCACCTTAGTCCTTGGAAAAGATCACTATAGATCATCCAAGTACCAGAGAGACATGAATTCTCTGTGTACAGAGCTATAAATGAGATAAAAATCATTCCCAGGGAACTTCAGAAATTTCTCTGCCTGTTATGTAGTTCTCTGGTTTGGGTTAAGCATTCTGAAGAAAGGTTGGCATTCTCTCAAGACCTGAATGGGACTTTGACACAGAAGTCCCTTGTTTCAGAAGAATAATTAAAAAACCAAACAAACAAACAACAAAGCAAACAAACAAAAAACCCCACCAAACCTACTTGTTAGTACAGGTAAAAGCAAGGCAATTCAGTGTCAGTTTATTAGCCTATCTACTAACAAAGAAAATACATTTATAAATGGACATGCCAGTCCACAGCCAAACAAGTATCTCTCTTCCATGCATTTCACTGGCAAAGGAAGAAGGTCTTGACAGTCCAACAACTATACTGCTGTGACCCAACGCAGTGCTGCACTGCAGACCACTGGCTTCCTGTACTCTCTCTAGTGGAGATTAATGTGGGCATGCATCCCAAAATAACTCATCAAATTCTTTTCTACACAAGTTTTCCAGGACAAGTGTTTTAACATACATTTCACTACTGCTGTAACTGGAGGGAAGAACAACAGCAACTATTTACTGACATACATTTTGCACTAACCAATGTCCAAAAAACTGACCAGGGCTTTCTTAATAAACATTAAATGTGATTAAAGTCCTCTTCTCTTTGTTCCTCTCCTGCAGTAAGCAAACAAAACTGCTTTACTTTGGCAAAAGAAGATATTTCTTTTTCCTTCATGCAATTCCCACCCGAATTGAGATCCACTTAAAGTGACTAGCACTGCTCAGGTGACAGTACTGCTGCAACCCCATTGTCATGAAAGAACTGGGCAATAACTTTGAGCCACTGTACTGTACTGGGGCATGGGGGATCAGACATGTACCATCTTCTTAGTAGCTCAAAGATTCAAACAATAAAGCATCCTCTAACATTTGGGAGAGCTTGAGCACTAAATACCTTCTAAATAGATGCAGTATTTGAGGGCAACATAGGGTTTCAACTGGCTAGTGTCCAGATGCAAGGATGTAGAAGTTTCTCAGGAACCCACATAGGAACATGTTTTAGAGACCACTGAAAAACAAGTGACATACAATCCAAAACAAATAACATTCAGATAAATCCTAAACATGCCTTTGACAAATGAAGCGCAACAAATCAACTGCTCAGGTCTGTTTTGAAGGAAATTTTATATACCTAATAGCAAGACTTGGGTGCTTTTAAGAAGTGGTACAGATAACTGGTTGATCATGGACAGAAACACAGCTCACCATATAGCTTATGCATCTTGCACTGTGGATTTCAGAGTCTGGGCTCCTTAAGCACCTTGAAATGAACTAGTTATTATTTAACAACAAAGTAATTTAAACAGTATTTTATACTATAAGAATTACGAGATTCTAACTTATTTCTCTTTCAAATCCTCTCTGATGTGAGGCTCTCCACATACTAGTATGAAAATGTAACCATGGAATTTGAAGATTTATTGTTTTCTTTTAAGTTCCTACATATTGATGAACAAGTCTAACAAGAGGTCTTACAAGAGCACTGTGAAATTAATTCTTTCATAATTTTGAAACAGAATACCAGGGAATTTAAATCCAACATGAAACAATAAAGTATCAATGGACATCTGACAGCCAACTGTAAGAATGACAATGTCATCTCATAAATCTTTTGCAAGTATTAAATTCTGCATAAAAATAAACACAGTTATAACTCAGAGAACACACTGAAAAACTATTTCAGAGAGTTCTATTCAGCTTTCACCTACCATAAAATTCAGACACTGAATAGCCCTATCCTCCGGGCTTGATACATACAGAATCTTACAGATAGTTCACTGTTACAAAACTGGATAGGCAACCAAGATAGTAGCTTCCGATGCCAATTGTGCTGTTAAGCCTTTACCATTTAAAATGGTACATTTGCAGAGCTGCATCTCTTCTTTATGGGAAGATGTTAATGGGAATAAAAAAGGAAAACGGTAAGTTACCCATCTTTAATTAGTAAGGATAACAAACAACAGTATCATTGCATCCTTTTAAGAAAGAGAAATGAATATTCAGTATGATTAGTGACAGCAGAAGGTAAAATTCATATGTTCAGAAACCCAGAAACAATTTATGTTCTCAACTCTACCCCTTGAGACCGAAACCTCTGAACATAATTTTCCTGAAGTCCTTATTTGGTTCATGTTCAGTTCAGACTTCCAGAAATATCCTAACACTTGTATCAATTATGCCTCCATGTTGTGGACCCTTCAGCCTTCTGCATTTAAAACTGAACTGCAAGATCGTTTAAGGGTGAGGAGTGGGAGCTATTTATTCTTATCCTATCAGTTAGAAAGGGATTTTAGACATCCTACAAATCTTGTCTTGCTGCTATGTCTCATGTGCTCTGATGGTCTAGATGACAGTTAGTATTTCAGAACATTTAATGTAAACTGCATAAACTGTTACACTCCTATAGGAGACACCAGTCCTTGACACAACAACACAGAGGTAACCATACATTCAAGGAATCTCAGGTTACCAATCACTGAGCAGCAAAGTTGAAACATTTTCACTAGCTGCACATTAAAATCTCTCTATTGGAAATATATAGTTTGGCAGTTGTCATCCAGTGGCCTGTGAAGAATGAGTTTATGGCTGACAGATACTAACCTCACATAATCACCAACAACCCTTGCCACCCTTGATAGTAGCATTATGCAAAAAACTAAACTAATGAGTCAGGAAGACTGTACTCCTTTTTGACTTTCAGTCACCTTCTCCAGGTCAGGTTCTAGTCTTATGTTTTTCTCAGCCTGTAAGTAAATCTGCTACTGCTCTCAAGACAGGTTTGCCTGACAGTAGGTCTAAGACTTGACTATATAATCTGACTCTGAAAGAAGCAAATCGATTTTGCTTGCAAAGAAAGGAAGGTAATGGAAATCCTCTTTTTAATAAAACAGTGGAAGCCAGCAGTACAGTTAGTCACTGTATAGTAAAAAGGTGACTGTATCCTGCCTTCCCACTCAGCCACATGCTACTTCATTCAGGATAAACTATCCTGTTCACAATCCCATCTTGCAACACAGCAGTCTGGGAAAAATTATTATACTTAGTTTTGAGGGACCCTGCATCTCACAGGTCAATGGCATGCCTGGATTAAGACGATACCAAGAATGGAAAAGCGTGACTACCACAACACAAGTCTACCCACTGACAGCATATGCAGACTTTTGCCTGTATCTAAAATTAATGATGACTTCAGATTACAGTATTATTTTCTGCCTATATATAACAAATGTTTAAGCATCTTTCCTCACTATCTCTGTTGATCAGATGTAGTTTAGAAACAGCATTTAGCAATAGTAGTTTCGGAGTTGGTGGCCATATAATCCACAACAAAAAGCACTCTCGTGTTTCACCTCTCTTTTCCGACCACAATAAATGCCAAATCTAATTCAGTTTCTCAAAAACATCTACAATGCAGAATCCTCTGCCATCGTCATACCACGCTTAGGGAACTTCTGTAGCTATTCTTGTTGGAAGCAAACCTATTCAAGTGGCTGGGACTTTGCTTAAGTAAAGTGAGAGTGAAGAATTCTGAACAAGGCCTTTATTGCGTCAGGTAAAAAAAAACCAAAGGTCATCTCTTGGCAATAGAGCCTGAACCTATTTGTGTTTGAGGGCAGGTTATTATAGTACACTGACCTTCATCTGACATCACTTGATGCCTCAGGCAAAATGTCAATGTGTCCACAAACTGAAAAATGGAGACTTAAAATGCGAATGAGAGAATTCTTGAATTTGCAAGACAACAAGAACAGCCAATTACAAATTGCTGGCAAAGAAAACTGAGTAACTCCAACACAGTGGACTTCAATTGCTGCTTTAAATAGTCCCTATGCCACAGGCAGAGCATGCAAGATCAGTGGTGATCTAAAAAAAATGTGACCAAGTGTTGTATGTTTGTTTTTTAAATCAGACTACTGCTGTTGTGCATACTGCTTACAGTCAGAAAAGCAGGGTTTTATTCAGTGAATTGCAATCTTCTACTTGAGTGCTCACTGTTGGAGATAGGTGAAGACTTGCTGAAAGGAATGCAACTCGAATGTAATCAGTCTTTGGGCACTGCTTGACACTGTTTCTGTACGGTCTGAGTAAACAGGAATTTTGAAAAGCCCAGAGTTTTGAGAAGCCCTTCTAACGTAAGAGCAAAACAAAAAGCAGAAACAAACAAACTCTACCTTTGTGAACCCTCAATTGCCAGCAAGATACATTTGGAAACAGTTTCCCTCCCTCTTCCATTTCAAAGCAGTAGAAACAATCACAATTTAATCACAAGCAGCATGGTTCAAAAGAAGTTGGGTCAGTTTCTGTCCAATTCTAACAGTATGAAAGCAACAAAGACATTTTAGTCCTTTCATGCCCTCATAATTCAAAACTGCACAGGGATTTTTTTTCTTGTTTAAAAAAAATATTAATTATTATTATTACTTAAATTTGAAACATTCTCACAAAGTACCACGCTGAATTCAGCCCTGATGTAATGAATTTGGCCAGCAACAAATACAGCTTTATGACAACTGAGTAATTACAGCAGCATTGTCAGTGCCTAAGCAATAAATCTAAACCTGATCCTGAAAAATTGTAAACATTCCTACAAGAAGCAACAAAAGTACTCTAAACTCCTTAATGGCAATGTGAGCAAACCTCTGAACTGTGAGCGAAAGAAAAAAAAACCAAAACAAGACAGTCTTTGTGATGTGCAATATGTATTAACAAGTACTAGCAACATCTGAAGAAGTAAAGCAATATAGGAAATTACATTTTTAATGACTGCTTATCACTACAAAAAAAATCAAAACAGACATCCCTCCTTAACCCCTGTGTTTCAACACATGAACTGTATTTCCTGGGCCATCAAAGCTGAACAATACTAACAGTTAATGGTTAACACACTCTATTCTTTTAAATCTTTATTCTTAGCTGTTCTAGTTAAGTGCTTAAATTCCACATACAGACCCTGAAGATCTGCAAGGAGGTTTGCCCGCTGTTCCGCACCCACTTCCCCTTTGAATGTAGCTCCATGGAACTACAGGAAAGTGAGACAGCTTTCATTGCTGCCAGATTAAGTAATTGCATCCATTCCATATAATTTATCACCCTTTTGGGCAGCTTGTGTCATGGGATGTCATTTTGTTGTAATTATGCAGGGTGGAATTGGACAGGCTCTTGCTTCTCTTTGCCAATCTGATAAACTGAATCATTTCTTCTTCTTACTTTCGCAGAAACTACGTGTTTTAGATAAAAATAACCAAACAAAAATACAAGTATAATATACAACCAACTAATAGCAGCCTGATGTTACCAAGCCTGACTACAGCAATCACCTTTACCATGGAAAAAAAATTCAAGACATCTGAAAACTTTCCAAGTCAGCATTTACTCTCAGATTATTGTCAACAGTTTTGCTGAACTTGCCAATTAGAGATAGGTTTGTCCTTCCATGCACTTCTCTCCAGCTAGTCCAAATGGAGTATCAGGGGAATCCGCCTGATTCAGGATTACAGATATTAGTCATAGGATATATGACTACCTAAGTAACATTTTTCTCCTGAGGGAATAGTATTCCATGCTCACACATATCCAAGTGCTGATCCAGCAAGGCCAGGTGCAACAAATGTTTTTCACCAAGAAGCAGTTTTCCTTAAGAAGGGCTTTTAAAAGGGGCTTCTTTATCCACCCTCTTCCCAAAACAAGAGCAAAGAAAACACATTCTGACTTGGGTATCATGGCTCAGATAGAAGGCAATGAGCAGGAAACCACACTACTTCTGTGTAGGGTTATGGACAGTGTCCTTAGATTTACAACAAATATTTAACTTTGGGCAACCTTCTCCTCCTGTTCTTTTATCTCACTAGGCCATGCAGTCACAAAGGACAGACTTTGCCCCACTTCTTGGGCAAGCAAGGTCCAAGGCGTCATGTTAGCCCTACTTGTACATCCACACAGACAAATTTGGAAAGATTTTGCTCACTAACAAACTGCCATTGGACCACAAGTGTAGCTTATGTGACTCTGCTAAATGTAACCAACTAATCAGTAAAATTTATTTCCAGATCTCTGAAGCTTAGCCATTTCTCTCCACAAATCAGATGAAAAAGTTAAATATATCTGCTGATGAACCCTCCCTTCCTGCTCCTTTTATAAATACATTATAACTCATCTATTTGATTCTGTGTTCACCAAAATGCACAATTCTTATGTCGTAGGACATTCCCGGTTCTTGGTGAAACAGAATTTCATTTTTATTTCTATTTCACAGACAGTTGTGCTGAAGTGATGATATGGAAAAATGTTTGAGCAAAGGAGGGCTCCATACTTCAGGCAGGGCTAAACTTCAAGATTGCAGTCATATCAACACTTGAAAATTTTCATGTTTAACATAACTGATTAATGCAAAGAAGGAATATGAGCCAAATCCGGAGAACAGTTGCACTCATGTGTTCTGTCAAGTCAGCCTGCCAGTTATACTGGTAATCAGAGAACAAGCTTTTACCACAGCTCAGACACAGAGTTAGTCCCACTGGAGAAACAGAGAGCACTGCCTGCTTGTAAAACCAGGAGATACCACCGAAGTAGTTCCTTGCATGCGAATCTAGGTATATCAACAGATGGGCTTTAAAGAAATACTGAAATGATGGTATAAAATGCCACCAAGATTTCATGGCTGAAACCAGTGGTCATTTTTTCCAATGACAAGAGCACACCACATGAGAATGCCTTGATCCAAAAGCCACTTAAGTTACTGATAACCTTTTCCTTGACTTTATTTACCCTCAGATCATAGCTTTAAAGAAAAGAGATAGTGGCTCTTGCACTTACTGAGAAAAGAATCTACAGAACCAATGGAAAAAAAGTAATTTTAAAAACAAATTTTTCCATATAAGGAGTAAGGACTCGTCCTGTGAAGGGAAATTCCAGAACCAGGACCAAAATAAATACTGAAGTGGGATGCCAAGCAGCAACAGCATGGAACTGATGTGAAATAGCCAACAAGCAAGTCCTTAATCTATGATTTGAAGAAACACAGTAATAAACCTATAAGGCACATGCTACATCATTTTTTTTTGCTCATATACAATAGATATTTTTATGCTAGTGCTTTTTTTTTTAAGCTTAAAGCACTTTGCATGCAAATTATATTCAGGGAAATTTAACAGTTGGCCAATATCCTGTAATTATCATACCTTGTTCAGAGATAAAGGAAATGGAGCAAGGTGCCAGTAAGACTTGATCAGCAGCACAGAGCAGGTCAATGGTAGTGTTGAAAACAGAAGCCCACATTCCAGCAACTCACATATATATCACCTAACCAACAGATTAGGCTACTTTCTCATATAAGGATCATATTGAGATCATATCAACATTGGAATATTTCTACTGCAAGAACAGTTCTTGCCAAGAAGCCCCACATTTAACGCTTGGTAATACCATTTTAAAAATATGTAATGGATATCTGTAGATGGTGCTGATAAGTGCTGATTGTTTAACTGAAACCAGAATTATGAACACTGACCCATCTCTGGGAATGTCATCACCCTGCAGGGAGAATTTACACAAATTTGATGTGTGACATGATGCTCACAAGTCCCCAAGAGAAAAATGGGTGGGACAGAACATTCCAGGAAGAGATAACAGAGTCATTTTAACTTACAGAATTTGTATCTGTTACTGTCAACTAACACAAAGAACAAAACAAAAAAATAATCAGGCAACACCAAAGCACTCTGTTTCAACTATGCTCCTCTGTTAATTAGTCTTTTTTACTTATATCTGCTAAACATCTCCCTAAATAAACTCTAAATTAAGTACTAGACCGTGTGTTCTCCCTAAAAATCTAAATGAACAGAATCTTCTAGTGTAATGTACTATCCTGAATGCAAGAGAAGTTATTTAAATGCAAAAAACACAATAATCCACTCTTATTTAACCTACTACAGATTAACAATGCAATCATGTCCATTGATCACATACTTAAACCACAAATATTCATAACTGAATTAGCTTTGCCATTACCTGATTCATCCTCCAAACTGCATTTATATCAGGTTAAGCTGATTGCTGGAAACAAAAGAACTAATAACTGAACTGTGTAAGTGCCTACTTAAGTGAACAAGACCTTTCATAGACCAGATTCTCCAGCTGTGACCATCGGAAGCATTTCACAATTAAAAGCTACAAAATGCTTTGCCTATCTACAGTGGTAGCAGAGATACTATCAAGATCCAAACTATTTAAGAAGTTGGCCTGTTACGATAAGTTTTCTGCTCTCACTTTTTTTCCTACTTGCAAAATAGTAACTTCTAAAAACTAAGCCTGTTACTATAATACAACTCTATGGGTGACACAGTTAAAATTGCTTATACATGACTGACTTAGGAGTTTCCTGATTTTTTAAGTGCTTAGCCATCAAACCTTACTTTTCTCTAACAGAACAACTCCAAGTCCATAGAAGTCTCTACACTGACTGCACTTAACTGTTGATAACAAACCTGAGTTTTCGAGTAAAAAACCTCAAAGTATCATTACTAGGTGTCTGACCAGCCCTTCTTCACCTCTATTTTCAGTACAAATGCCACTGTAAATGGTCAGAATATCACATGTCTGATGCCACAGAGAATTAAGACTATTATGTGGAAAATCAGCTTTTCTGCTGTCTCTGTCTGCACAGAATCGCACACTCAGGCCCATCACAGAATCACAGAATCACAGAATCTTAGGGGTTGGAAGGGACCTCGAAAGATCATCTAGTCCAACCCCCATCTAAATCTTCAAGATGGTTCTGTTCATTTTCATTTTGTTTTGTTTTTTTTTTCTCATTTTCCTTTGGTTTGCTTTCAAGGCTTCCTTTGATGCATGTTTGCCTAGCACAGTTACTCAGTTTGTCTACAGCAAAAGCAAAGGGTTTATACTGTGATCATAAAATCCATCACTGCATATCAGCAACCTAATTCATTTTCTGAATTGAAATCTGCTGGAGCTCTGAATGAACCTGGTGTATGAAGTGTGAAAAGAGAGAAATCTTGCACCATGCAACACCTCCAAGTGCTTCTAAGAGTTAGAGCCGGCAATCAGAAGTTGCTCCTCCAATTCCAGAGGAGTTGTTTCAGATTAGAGTTACCATCAGCAAGACCTGGGATTAGCCCTGCTCCTAAATAAAACCTGACAAGCTACGTTCAGGGCACAGTTATGACAAATAATCCATGTCTCCTGCCTACATTCTATATGATAACCCAAACCATCTGACCTCTTATTTCTAATTTCGCTAAAAATTCTCATTTTACAGCACTTTTCTCCCTGAAAGGCAGTCTCTCCTCCTAGTCTACTTAACTTCATTGTCCCACTAGATTCCCTGGGACAGAGGTAATGGAAAAGAAAGCATCAAGAATTACAGCTGTCTAATGAATTTCAGCAGTATCAAGTTTCATTTTAAACCCCTGATGATACTAAATGGGTGGAAATCACATCAACCAGTAGATTACTACTAATTTTAAGCCAGAAAGAAGTCCAGGTTGGAAAGCAACAGCTTGATAGATCAAGTTGGTAAGAGTGAATTGGCAGTTCCACAAACCGCACTAGACTCAGACAAATTTAGGTTATTTTCAATTCCTGCTCTTACCACATAAGACAGGAGAAACATGCAGAACAGACTGACAATATAAAGAGTCCATTAGGTGACTATTTAACCCATGGCATTATACCCTTGTATTGAGCTACTAACAACGAGTTACTTAGACAGTGGTTTCTGATTAGAAAAATAAACCACACTGATTCATCAACAGATGACCACTCAGTGAGTTACAAATATTTCTATTACTTTTGTTTGCTATCTGCATTGACACACCTACTTAAATCTGTTCTCTCTGCTAAAAGACATCATCATGATGCTATGTAACCCATGTTGCACTGAAATCTTGCTTATAACTCTTAGTTTTGTTGATCCCTTGACTCAAAAAATACAAAAGAATGGAAAAATACATGAAAAAAGGTGGTGAGACTGGTATGAGATATGGAAAAACTCCCAAGAAGCGATTAAAAAGCTAAGAAGTCTTTACCTTGAAAAAAGGGATAGCTGAGGTAGACAGATAACAACAGAATCCAGTCCTGAAACAGCACAAGGACAGCGAGTAGAGAACAAGTATAATTCATTTTACAAAGACCGAACAGTATCAGGCAGTAGTTTAAAAGAAGCAAAACTAAGTAGTTCTTCCACACAACACATTAACCCGTGGAACTCACTGCTGCCAGGTTTTCTTAACTGTTCATGCTTCTAGCACGAAAAAAAACCATTTGAATGTATTAACGGCAAGTGTGTCAAGGGGTATTAAACACACAAGTGTGGACACACTGACAGGTAAAAACCCGTAAAGCTATAGCTGGAGAAGTAATATTCTGAGATTCCTGCCAACTGAACACAAACAGCTCAAGTGCTGCTAGAAACTACGCGCAGGAGAGAGCGTAACAAAGCCAGAAGCAGAAGAGCGTGAAGAGAAACACCAAATGCCAAACACGGTTGATGCTTTGCACGCTGCGCTTCGATAGACCGAACGATCTGGCCCAAAACAAGAACAATTGCGACACGCATTCTTCGAAAGGAAACTTCACTCCTTTCGCTCCCTCGTACAAAGTGTTGGACTCGGCTCAGGCTACGTGCAGCGAATGCTGCGGGTGGGACACCGAGGCAGCGCGGAGCGGCTCCTCACACACCCGCTGGATGCAGCCCCTGGAAACCGGGCGTGTGAGGGAAGCAGCTCTGAAATGGCTCCTTACACAGCCAAACCCGGGCGAGAACACGAGGCGCAGGGAGCTCGCAGAGCGCACCAGAAAGCTCTCACAGCCAGCACAGAGCGAAAGCTCCTCGGGCCACGGCTCTAAACGCAAACCCAGACGAGAGCAGCCCTCACCGCGGCCTCGCAGCTCGGGCCACCTCCGAGCCCCGGCCGCCGCGGGGCACTG
>VZRW01002940.1:917588-993984 GCA_013398125.1 Aegotheles bennettii
GCTTTCCCCTCGCCCTCAGGCGGGCCGGCCCGTAAGGCTCAGGCCCACCGACCGCCGGGCCGGCCGGCGCTCCCGCACCTGCGCTGCCTGCCCTGCGGTCACCCACACGCGACAATAGCGGCATTTCGAGGATGCCGGGGGAAGCAAAGCCCAGCCGGAGCCACCGGCCGGTACCGCTGGGCCGGCCAGCGCACCCACAGGCACAGTCATGGTTCAGTTCCTAAAGATTTACACTGTCAGTGACTCAGGCACCCATCCTGCTGCTCTCGGACACCACGGGAAAACGAGAGACAACTACCGCCTTCCCACTCCCTGGCTGGATGAAAGACCATCTGCTGCTAGCAAAAGTGCTCATGACTGGAAGACAATGCCTGATTCCTGCCAGTATTGCCCAAAAGTCCGAGATTTGAAACCAAGCCAGTAAGTGATACACTGGCACTGTGAAAAGCAAACACAGACAAGCATGTATGAGGAGGAGCTTTTCTTGGAGTCAGCATCTAAGGAGAAAATGGGATTTGCCTCTCTATTCCTGCTTTATATTAAATGTACTGGACCTAGGATCTCCAAGGGCATTTTTATTGAACAGTGCAATCAAGTGTCCAGCATGAGCTCTAAACCTTAAAACCAAATAGCTACTGGCAACAGCTCATTGCAACATTTAGTTTTATGCTTTAAAAAAACTCCCAAACTATTATTCTTGTGCTGGAACTGACCCAACCAGGTGAACCCATTCACTTTAAAGAACAGCAAAACAGGTTGTTTTTTCTTGGCAACATTTTGTGCTCAATCACACTTGAACCCAGCCGAACCAGTAAAAGATGATGTGTTGACTGTGCTATTCATTGCACCAAAAAACTATTCCATTCCCAAGCCCATGTACAGAAACAGGCTATAAGCAAAAGATCTGCTGCAGAAAACTTACTTTTTCCTCTACGTTCACCACGCAATTGCCACAGTGTAGCACTCCCAAATAGTTTCAGATGCCTTGTGGGCACCACTGCAGATCTTGGTTGTAAAAGGACAGCTGTATACAGCTGTAAAAGATTTCTCACAGGCAGAGAAAGGTCACATTATTATGCTAAGAGAAGAGCTGCTATGCTACCTCCAAGAGATGGAGTTCTCACTTGTAGGAAGTAAAGCGGAGTTAACCTAGACAGAATTCCTCCAGTGCCTCCTGAGTTATGCTGTGGTGTGGTATCAAGTAAATCTGTATCTGTGTTTCAGAAGCTAGACTGAAGCCTGTTTGGCAGTGATAGACAATCTAGCAGGAAGCAAATACTGCACTACTCTGGCCATGATCTAATGAAGTACATAAATAAGTGACTAATTGCTAAGCCAAGTAGTATGTGGGCAAGAACCGTTCTGGCAGACACAGTCTTTAGTTCTAATCTTTACTACAGAGTAGATGTTCTACTTCATCTACTCTGCCAATTATATGACTACTGTTTGCTTCTGGGACAGACAATTTCAGCCAGATGGACTTCAGACAAAAGTTTTGAGAGCAAAGACCTAAGTACTTATGTATTACTAAATTAATTAATGTATTTAGCCAACATGGTGGGCTTGCTCTGCTTCAGACAGTTCCTAACTCCTGATATTGGGAAAAGAGTACTTAACATGTACCAGTCTGAAAATTAGCCACCTAACTCTATCAGACTTCAGGGGCAGAAGGATTTGCTTCTGCATTAAGGTTTCCCTAACCTCTCTCTCACTTTCTATTTGACTTTTGGAATGACTGCTCCTTTCCAAAGACTAGTGCACAGTCCTGTCTCTCACCCCTCAATCTCCTCCTCCCCTTGCCAATGAACTGTTCAGAACAGCATGTATCGTGTTTTCCCAACAGTGCAAGAGGAAGTTGTCATGCTGCTGAGGGGGAGAGATGCAGTCCTTCCCACACCTTATCTGTGCATCAGAGTAGCTGACACTCAATTTGTTCTGAACAATTGCAGAGCTAGGAGTCACCCCTTCTTATTATGTTGCAATGTTATCTCAAGTCTTTCATGGTCTCATATAACAAATGTGGCTATCTAAGAAAAAATCCTATATACTCAGGCTCTTGGCTGCTCTTTTCTAAAAGATGGACATGAAAGGGATTGTGAAATAGCACCATTCTTTTAAATAGAACAAAAAACATAAAGGCTTGAAAGCAAACAGAATTCACCAGGAGTTGTAATTGTTCTTGCAGTAATCCACAAAGGAAACACTTGTTTAAAGTTTTAATTTGCTAGCAGAACATGCAGTAGAAAACAATGCATTTGAGGGAGGCCTCAACTCACCAAGCAAAGAAATATCTTGGTGAGGACAGGAATCAACCCACTTGATCACTTATTCAGCATGTGGTGATCCAGCCACATCTTGCCTCCTCACATGAGGGCTGGGATAGCCACCAGTGCCTTGCAAAGATGCAGCTTTGAAATGCGAGGGGTATCTCCCTGCCCATGAGCCAGTACTTTGGCTGGCTGCCTCAGTGAAAGAATAGGAATCTATTACAGTTAGTTTCATTAAAATTCTTTGGGTTACAGCAGCCTGGGAACAAGACATCAGTGCTACTTTGAAAATTCAGACTAGATTACAGCATAAAATGATAAGGTTGGCAAACAGATAACAGGGTAGAACAGGGGGCTGCCCTGCAGCACTGAATTGCTGCTTGCTCATCACAAAGAAACATCTCGCACTAACAGTGGGAAATGAAAGTGTGTGAAAATCCCCATTGAGAAAAGGAAGGAGAGAATCTGAGAAAGAAGATCAGATTGTGGTAGAGTAGGAAGCTAGAGTTTCCCTCCCTCAAATTGTTTCAGCCACTTATTATTTGTTTCAATACTTCTCTGTGAGCCACTAATTGTCGCAGTGGGATCTTTCTGCTTCATTTCCTTCTCTTTGTGAGAGCAGGCGTCAACATTGCAAAGAGTTAGAAATCTGCTGCCTAGTATACAGAAGACAATGTCAGATTTGCAACATGTCCAGCACAGGTCAGTGGCACAGTTAAGCCTTGGAAAGTGCCTTTTATACAAGCATTAGATTTTGAGAATGGGCGGGGGGGAGGAGACAGGGACATGACAGGGACAGACGGACGACACCACTATCACAAACCCCAAAAAAACCCAGAGGCACGAGTTAGCTTGCTGGACTTGAAGAAAGACAGTGTAGTTTTACAAGTTGTCTCTTCACCCCTAGATCTCTTACTCTTTAAGCAGGAGTACTTGAAAGAGTACATGACACCAAAGGAAAATAATAGTAGCTAGCTCAGTTGCAGCTTAGCTATCCTGAACAATAGTGTTTTGCAGTTCACACCCAGAAACTGTGTTCAGAAAAGCCTCCATTTTACTTTCCCTATCTATGCCTTTCCCCAGTGCTAGGAGGTCAATCATCCATGTCAGATCCTTGCCTGAGAATAGCAGAGATACATAGAAGGTGGAACGTTTTACAATGAATATGTCACACTATAGAAATGGAAGAACATGCCTGTTTTATGCTTATTCTACTTTGCATGTGAGGGCGAGCTCCAGAAATGCCACTTCCCTGGGACCTGCAGCCACTCTGGGCTGTGATACCACTGCCTCACTCTCAAGGAAAATTCCACAACAGCACAGCAGGGCAAGCTGACTTTCTAGCCAAACAGAAAAAAGGACTTCCCTCTTCCTCCTCCATACCAAATATTTCTCTTTGGTTACACTGGAGGACTTCTCCATCTTCTGGATAAGCATCAGCCAGATCATACAACTACATAGACCATATCCCTTGTTCCTACTACTGTAGTACATGTAAATACCTCAATAGTTTTCTTTACATGGACATAGTCACTACTTCTTTCCACTGCCTTTTGCTAATCACCATCTTTAGTCTCTTAGAGCTAGTATTACAAAGTTTGTGTCAAATAACCTGCCTACACATGTTTCCTGCTTAATCTTTCCTTTTAAAACACCTTCACAGCAGGAAATATGAATGAAAGACAAGCAGAAGCTTACACAAATTTAGGCGAAGCAAAAATATGCATTTAGGAAAACATGAGAGTCATTCCACTGAGTGTCCTTTTCTGCTTGTTTCTTATCTTTACTATCTAATAGCAAGACTAGACCTACAGCACACACAGCATGTGCTGTTTTACATTTATTTTCTTTTGTTGTTTCTCAGCTGTATAATTTAAACCTTCTTTTACTATATATGTAACTACAACACATTCTAATATTTACAAATGAAGAGTGACTTGGCACAATAATGGGTGCAATCTGTCTGCCATCAGAGAGGCATTCTCCAAATGGGTCTGCCTGCTTCAAGAGCTGGGAGATCTGAACTGTTTGTTTAAAACCTAACTTCCTCTGAAAATAGCCATGCACAGCTGTAGGTCTATTGACAACTGTTAAATAACTGGAGATTTAGACCAAAACATCGGAGCAGTGTTAGAAACCTTTTAGGGACCAACTAGATATCCCAAGGTAAGCAGGAGCAACGAGTGCCCACATTGTTCAGAAACAAGCAGCCAGGCAGGAAGTCTATTGGTGTTTGTTACAGCTGTGGAAAAGAAGCAAGAACTCAGCTCTTGGACCTTGGATACAATAACAGACTTCAGCATCTTTCACAAGTAAGGAACTGCAAATGCCCAGTCATTAACAATCTTTGCCTAAGACATCTTTATTTCCTCCAGATGCAAAGGGATGGTTACAAAGAACTAAGAATAAAACTCAAAATGTCCTGTATTCTAGTTGAAAAGCAGCTATGTGACAAAGGATAGGAAATGCTGAGTAGTAGATTAGTTGTAAACACCCAGCTCACTCAAGATGCTCCTAAATCTGGGACTTATTGGTGGGAAAGCATAAATAGCAGTGCGTGTAGTGCAAACGTAGTACTGCTTGCCACAACAGGCAGCATGTGGCTAAAAGCTTCCAGTAGACAAGCTTTGCAGCAGAGCCAACCACGTCCATTAGGTGCCACAAAGATGGTGGGAGGAAAATACACACACTACTTCTTGCTCTGCCTCTCCTCACTCGTCACAAATTTGTGCTTTTCTCCCCACACTGGAGCTCTCAACTGAGGCTTCCAAGTTCAAGTGAGAATAAACAGGATGACACTAAGGAAATTGTTTTTGAGCATGAGCTTTGACCGTTCCAGGCAGTGAATATGAGACACAGGGTCTAGAGAAGTCCCTGGCACATTCACTGCCTTTGTGAAGTTATTTGCTGATTCAGAGGTGTGAAACTAAAAAACACTATGGAAGTAATGGCACTACTTGTGGTACTGAAACAGCATGGATTCCTCCTGAGCTGTTATGACTTCATAAATATTGACTTTGGACAAATCTTCTGACAAAATTCTGGTGTTTCTTTTTTTTTCTTTTTCCTCCCAAGTGGGTTTCCAGAGCTAATTTGCTTAAGGCAACATACATGACACAAGAATAAGACCTCTGAATAGTGATGCAATTGCTTGGTCATGAAATGAAAAAAGGCTGAATTTTGATTGATAGTTGGAGTTCATGCTGTTTGTTTGATTTACTCTGGATTCTTTTTCACCTCAGTGCTATTCCTGCCAACACATGTCAGAGCACTGTTGATTATGGGCTGAAATACCGTTTTAAAGTATTTTTTTATTTTTACACTCATCAGTTTCCCCCTGCCACCAGAAGCAATGCAATTTTACCCATGAATCTTTTTTTCTTCAAGAAATCTTCTAAGCTGCAATTAGACATGTTCTGGGCCTCATCTGCAGCAGTATGAAAACTAAACCAACATCATTTGCTTCAGTGAAATGATTCCTATGCAGTACATTAGAATTAGGCCTAATATACTTTCGAAAATTATTATTTTTCACTCTGCAACGTGATTTTAATTGCCTTAGTGCACTATTATACTAGTTGGCAGTCACAGCTGTGACCAAATCAACACCAACACATGATTCTCCCCGTGTTATGCACAGGAAAGGCCTGATCCAGTGCAAAAGTGTTAGGAGGTTACAGAAGATAGGTACACTGAGAAACTGTTTCCCAGCTTTGGAGGGAAAATCAGAAACTTCTTCCCTTAGAAAAGCTCTCTAGTGTTAAATGTGTCTATGTGTTTTGCTCAACTGGGCTCAAATTTCTAGTCTTTTATTCTCAGCAGAACAGGTTTAGAGAAGAATCAAGAGAAGAACGACGGCAGACAACTACATCTGAGAATACAGAAGATTACATATATACCATAAGGCACTTAGCTATGCTCTCTCTTGGCAATGGCAAAGGCAGCTTAGTAGACTCCAACAGTACATCCAGGAATGTAAGAGTCAAGTATTAATATTGAATTTGTACTCGTTATTTCTTGCCCCTGCAGTTCAGTGCCTACCGCTGCACCTGTATCAGACACACACAAACACACATTCCCCCAGACCAAACTCACATATCTAGCTTGGAATAGAGACTGTTTTCAGACAATTTTTCTCTTCAACATTACCCACTTTCCTGATTTACTGATTCTTGGCTGAACTTAAAACTATCTGAAAACCATTGCCACTGAGAAAAATGTTTAGTATGCATACTCAAACACTTGCCGAATGTCTAACCTGGAGAAAAACATCCAGAGACCCAGCCTCTGTGCTATGTCTCTGATCAGATACTTGAATGCAAGTCATTGGCAGGAACACTCCTATCATCATTTCTTGTCATGCTGTCTGCTGGCAACTTGATGCTAAATAGTTTAACATTTGTATCAGCAACTCAATCAAGATACTAATTAGAAGCAGAAGAGAGCTGTTTACCAAAAATAAATAAAAAGCTTATGGATGATGTAAGTACTGAGTTATGGGGCTTGCCTCCCCGTTCCATGGACATGCCTAGATGTTTTTCTCCTGATTCATTACAACAGTTGGACCACAGGCAACCTGCATACTGATATGCAGGCAAATCTTATACCAAAACATTTGTCTACCTTCAAAACATTTCCAATGCATGAGGAACGGCATGAAAGAAAACACTGTGGCTGCCCCTTCCCTCCCCTGCACCTCCTGAGCATTAATAGGTCTGCATCATATTTTACTCTCACTGGAGGGTATTAGCCCTCATATACAGTCAAACTTTCCAGTCTGCACTGAGAAGAATAAAAGTGCAACTGAACACTGTGTACTGACTGAATTATTAGGTTATTAATGAGAGAAAAAGACAGGACAGTGGAAAATGGACATCTGCTCTATTTCCCTTTCTGAAAAGAAGGGATTTTTAGGATAAGGTATATGCATGCAGCAGTTCAGAGAGAGTATATACAAGTTCTCCTTTTAAATAAATGGTCACGGCCAAGAATATTCAGCTGCTTTGTAACACACTTTCTACACTGCGAAAAATCGTATTTACAGCCAAATCCCCATGAGCATAATGTGAACAAGATTTTACCCTGTCCTCTGTAGAAAGAGGGAATCATTTGGGGGCAAGAAACCAAGACATGTTCCACTTAACTCATGAACAGCAATTCCCTCATCTAATTAGCCCATTCAAGGGTTTATTCTTGAAAAGTTTACCAGCAGAGTAACTAGAAGAAGCCCTAACATACTTGAATATATTCTCTACGCTAGAGATTCAGACCATAAATTTAACAAAATATAATCTAGCAATTACAGGATGCATAATTTTTAACTGCCTAATACTTAACAGTTTGAGTTTGACAAACCACAAGTGTCAAACACTTATTGTACAAAACAGACGCTCTTCCTTTTATTTCAGTTTGGGCTCTTAAGAAGCATTAGGACCTAGTGAATTGTTAAAATCCTACCTTTTTCTCATTATTTATCCCTACATAGAGGTGTAAAATAGGTTGTCAGTAGAGTCTTTTTCCTACCTTCCTCCAAACACCTCACACAAACAGCAGATATTTCATAGCAGGAAGAACCTTTTCCCTGAGATGATGCAGCATAGTTGAGCTACGTAAGAACCTCAGGTGGCACAGCCTATCCAGCCTTACTGTGTTTCTTTTATCTAGCTGTACAGAGCCCCATCTTTCCCCAGTTTGCTTCCTGGCCAGGCATAGCACAAGGCTGAGCTTAACCCAAAGAGAGCTGGACTCCCCACAGGCAAATGCTGAGCCTCAATGATATCCACCTAATAACCGCTTGTGCAGCAGCTCATTAGCTGCCTGTTCTCTGCTTGCCCTCTAAAGTAACCCAAAAAAGATGTTGCTTCTAAAACTTGAAACAAATTTATCTGCTATGGTGAAATAAAGGGAATAATAAAGGGAGTGGGGAGGAGAGGGAAAATATTCTGTTCATTTAAAGAATAACATGAGGATAATTTAGTAAACTAGACTTCATATGTTGTCTGTATTTGTGCACAATGTAAACAGAACACAGTTCACTTAAAATAGATGGTCTTTAGACTCCAAGCACTTGAAATAAGGGACAAGCACAGGCAAGCACAAGTGAATGAGCGGGACCAAGGTTCTTGGAACATCTCAGTGTAGGCATGTTCTTAGGGCTATTACGTACTTCATACCACATAACAAGGCACCCAAACTCTGCTTCATTGATCCACCTTCCCATAAAACCTAATATACATAATATCAACATCTGTTCAGTAGGATAACTATACCTATATTTATACACACACACACGCAGAGAGTCTTGGATTAGATAATTTCTCAATTCTATAAAGAAGTAAATTACAAGGACTATTGTGGAAAACAAAGTACAAGTACTATTGTGAAAGAAGTTGTTTTGAAGAATAATTTGGAGGTGTTCAGAGAGTGAATGCAATATTCCTCATTATCTAAATATCTCTAATTCCCAAATCCCTCAGAGGGCATTTGTAATTTTTTCAGGAAAATTATTTCCTTATCCATTTCAGCTGCACAAAGAAGAAAAGTTTACATGTAACAGATGTGTTTACAGGCACAAAAGAAGAACATAACCTTACAGCTATGTAGCAATTTTTCTATTTGTAGTGTCTCTGGATGTTAACTTCACAGTTCCTGTAGTTTATTGCAGTTCTGTGGGGTTAATTAAAATCCTTTTACAAAATCAGATAAACAAGAGGAACGAGGGGGGAAAGTGTGCGTTTTATGTAGTGTCTATTAATCTCAAATGAAGCCTGCCTCATGTGTACAACCAAACATCTGTGGAAAGCCTGAACTTCAATCAGAGCAATTACTCTTTGTATTCCACTTTTGGTAGCTGGTTCTTTTCTTGAATTTTGTGCATATGTATGCATGCAAACATATGTGGTTTCAGCATACTTTTCACAAATGGAAGAAAAAGAAAGTTTACATGACATTTTATTAATGTAAAATGGGTCCGGATGGAATGCACCCAAGGGTGCTGAGGGAGCTGGCAGAGGTCATTGCTAAGCCACTCTCCATCATCTTTGGTAAGTCATGGACAACAGGAGAGGTGCCTGAGGACTGGAGGAAAGCAAATGTCATTCCAGTCTACAAGAAGGGCAAGAAGGAGGACCCGGGTAACTATAGACTGGTCAGCCTCACTTCCATCCCTGGTAAGGTGATGGAACAACTTGTTCTTGGCACTATCTCTAGGCATATCAAGGATGAGGGGGTCATTAAGAGCAGTCAACATGGCTTTACCAAGGGTAAGTCATGTTTGACCAACCTTATAGCCTTCTATGAGGAAATAACTAGGTGGATGGATGATGGTAGAGCGGTAGATGTGGTNTCCTTACATTGTAAACAGATAATGTTTTAAAAACTTCTAAGATTTTATAAGAATTAAGAAGTAGCCTTGTAAGTCATATGTACCAGTCACATACTGATATGAGAACAATCAATACAATCAAATAAATCAATCCAGATTGTATTTACTTTCTACATACGTATAGGATCTTCCAATACATGAGATGATCCAAAATGGAATTAAATCAATTAAGAAATACCATGTAGATTTCAGCCAGCTGGTTCAGATGTTCCCACTGCAAGCATTAAAGAGCTTGTGGTATCTCCACCTGACAAAGTCATAAATTTTGGTGACTAAATGTTACTCTTTCTGACAGATCTGGCATTTTACTAAAATGGTTCAATATATTCTAACAGAAAATTACCCAGATCTTGCAAAATTAGGTGTTTCAGCAGATAAATGCAATTTTCCCAAATACGCTAAGATGGCATCTTTTTCACCTGGCAGTAAATGAAGTTCTATACAGCTTTTTCTGTTGAGAAATCAAGATATAAAATTAAGAGCTATCTATCTAGGTGATAAAAGGTGTGTTAGGTTGCAGATACAGTAGTGTCCTTTGCATTGTTCAAAATTGGTTCAAATTAAATTAAATCCTTTATCTCAGCCATGATTGTTCTGTTGAGAGCATCTTTTTAGCCAGGAAGTGCAATGGCCTAGTATTTAAATGGCATTTATCTTTAAGTGTCTTCTGTACACACACTGTTCAGAAGTATGTAGTACCTAAATAGTCAGAAAGCAACTGTACAAGCAAACTCAGTTTTCCTTCATCAGTTCCACTGTACGCCCAGCCTGACTGTGGAGTGCAGGTTTTTGAAGACCCTGCCTGCTCTCCTACTGCATCAAATTCCTGTCTGGAAAAATGGTTCTCCAAATCATATAGCTATGGGTAGCAAAAAACAATGTGCATGAATCAAAGCAACTCCTCTGTGATTTTGTATCTTGCTAGTTGCAACTATAGCAACTTCACCTGGGTTTGAGGTGAAAACTCAAGTAGGGCAATAAATCAGAAGCCCACATAGGACAAGTGATGGTGTATATATGTTGCAGAAGCCACCTGTATAGATCCTAAAACACACCATATGAAGAGTTTAGCACTCTTCATTTACCAAGAAAGCTACTGTCTCCTCACTTGCTTCACCATGTAGTTACAGGATAACCCAAGCAAAGACCATCTGCCACCCTTGCACAGGGCAGAGTAAGCTTATGGTCACGTGCAGACAACTTCCTGAGACATTCATTGCTTAGTTGACTAGGTAAGAAATGCAACACAGAACTCAACCTGCTATAATAGACCTTTCAAAAGCATACACCTTCTCTGTGTAACTTAGAATAGCTTACAAAAATACCAAGTCTTGACATATTTACTGGCCCATGTTTTATCAGATAAGAACCATCTCTTCCTAGAGCCCTGTCTTAAAGTGATCCCAAACCCCACTCAGCTTGGCTGTCCAAGGATGGCTCAGGTATGAATAAACTCTAGGAAATGAGATTTATATCATCCAGGGCTATTCTGCATTTTCAAGACTTCAGTGAGATTGGAGGACCTCATGGACCAGGACACAAAATCAACTTAAAATAGAAACTTGGCATATCACTTAATCAGATTTACTCCTTCAGTTTTCTGGTTCGTTGGTTTTGGTTTTGGGTTTTTTTTGACTCTCCCATGGAAATATTTCCCACCAGGGAATCCAAAATATTCTAGATCTTCTTTCTTCTGTTTTGCTTCTCCTAGAGGCTTGGCCCGTAGAGCCATCAGAACCATTATGAAAGGCCTCATAGCTCAAAGGAAAGCAAGAGAACTTTTCCATGGACTTCTGAAGAGTAGCACCAAGATCTATTACATTCAAGACACAATCAGTAACATCCAACTTTTGAAATCCTTATGACAATGCACAGGGTTGCGAGAATCACATGTTGACAGCATTCTTGCACTTCTCTTCATGTAGGATACCAAAGCCAGGAATAACAGAGCACTTCTTTTCTGCTGAGAAGGGCTGAAAGTGATAGGAGATGGAGTCAAAAAGTCTTCCCTAGACTAAATAACATAGAAAAGATTCTTCTATTCTCTTTTAAAACATAGAAGGCTTCAAGTAAGTCCATTACAGACATTCACACCTCCCTACACCATGTTGCTTGGCTCATAGCATAGAGCAGTGTCATAGGAAAGAGAAGCACTTACAAAGGCCAGCTGTAACATAACAAGGTGAGTCACGATCCAGATATTTATCACTGATAATCACACACCCCATGAGAGAAGCCAGAGCACCAAGAAGTAAGTGAGAACTGCAGTCCTTTAGATGCTGAAGGATGAATTAAACAGCAAGTCAATCAAAAGTAAGTGACAGAAGAAATCTGTATCAGCTTCCTCCCGATACTTCATTTCCCAAGGACAGATTTTCATCCAAGGTCTGATGCTGTCTAGAAAGCTTCTGCCAGTTTATTTTACAACAACCACCCTTCTGCTTGGAAAAAAAAAAAAAAGAAAACAGAAAAAAAGTTCCTAGTTGTTGAAAGCTTTCCAGGGTGCCAACATAAACTGTCAGCTCTTGTTGAAGTAGTCCCCATTTCTTACTCCTATTCTTCTTTATCCTTTTTTACCATCTACTGTCTCCTATGGACAAATGCTTAAAGAAAAATTGAATAGATACATATATATACACACACATACACAGAGTCTATTCCTAATCTTGCCATTGCTGCAACACTTCTAGTTTCAGAAAAATGAGCCTGGACATATTTTAATCACAAAAAGCTAATTAGATAATCTGACTTGATTTGTTGTTCATACAATAAATTGCTGCAACATTTTCACCTACTATGGCACATTGCCAGCGCTGGCCCACAAAGCGCAGATATGAGTGCCAGCTCTAGCTCTCTCACACACACTCCTCAGTATTTACTCTAATAGTTATTCCTTTACCCTCTACATTCTTCCATGACTGTGGGTACTCACTGTCATAGGACCACAAACATGAAAACTCTTGAGGCTATAACTTCTGTTCTTTTAGGGAGTTGCTTGCTCTTTGTTTATTTTCAAACAAAAACAAAAAACACCACAAAACCCCACTGCTGTTGTCAGTACATACATTTCAACAGGTTTGTTTCTAACTCCAACACATTGTTTTTGATGCCAGTGCACTGCTGTATCAGTCAATAATGTGCTCATTCATCCCTAATGAAGGGTCACAGAAAAGTTCAGCAATCAAGGGAGAAATAGCATCACTTATCCCCTCGTCACAACTGCCAGGCAATAGATGTGGAGCTTGTTATCAAGTCACACAGTTCTAATAAGGCTTTCAAAAGCAAATCGCTGCTCAGCACTGGCCACGTATGCATCTTACCCTTTTTTCCTGTACTCTGGCTTGTTATCAAGGTTATGATGTGTGAAGATAAAGCTGATCAAAAATAGTATGGACTTTATGTTCAAGCCAGAAGTTATTTCTCAAGTCCTGTAGTACAAAAATAATCTTAAATAGCAGCTGAAGGTTATTATATAATAAATTACATGCTGAAATGTGACTTGAGAAATTTGATACATGTTTTTCAATATCCGTGAAGAACAATATGCTACACAGCTTAAGTTATCAAGTCAACCTCTCAGTATCATTGTAAATTGTGCAGCATCATGCCCTACTCAGGCACATGATAAAGTTGCTGACAGAAAACACTGATGGAGGTAGGCCATTCCCCTGCCCACCCGAATTGTTCCTATATTACATACTGTCAGACCATTTTAAAGTCTCAAACAACAGGAGCAACATGTTAATTTTGCCTGTAAAACTACCCTACGTTTTAGGCTGACTCTTTTTCCTGTCTTCAACAGATACTAAATTCACATCCAAATTCACCTCCTTCCTAGAATTTATCTAGATGTCATTAATCTAAGGAGAGAATTTTGTCACAGCTGGAGTTAGTAAGCATCAGCTATGGAC
Source organism: Aegotheles bennettii (assembly GCA_013398125.1). Lineage (NCBI taxonomy): Eukaryota > Metazoa > Chordata > Aves > Caprimulgiformes > Aegothelidae > Aegotheles > Aegotheles bennettii. The sequence continues at coordinate 931,151 of VZRW01002940.1, forward strand.
AGCAAAAAACTCCCCAAAGCTTATGTGCAGACATTCTGGCACCTAAAAGCAGACTAAACTATTTCCATACTGTCCTTGCAATCTCATTGGATTTCTTGTATTTAATCAAAATCGTTATCATTTTCTTAATCTCTTTAAATTTATGACTCCTTGTCTCTCTAGTGCCTTCATTTGTGTCTATGTTATTGAATTGCCCAATAATTCTGCTTCAAAGATAGGCTGAATAACGAAACCCACAGAGGCTATGAATCTTCTAATCACAGAATCATAGAAAATGCTAATGGTAGGGACTCTAGGGACTTCTGCCCCACAGCAGGATCAGATCTACCTGACAGTTGCCTGTTAGAGCTGTTTGTAAAATCTCTGTCAGTTGGGCTTTTAAGATCTCCCAAAGAAAGAGTAGTACATTATCTCTAACTAAGCCAAAAACAAGCAGAATTTATCTTACCGCAGTTCTAGCCCTTAATTTCTTTTCCTATCAAAACTTCAAAACACATTAGTCCTTCTGCTTGGCAGTAGTTTTCTGTGTATCTGAAGGCATTATTTAAGGAGGGAATTTTTGCTCTCTCACAGAATTCAGCTTTTTGAGAAAGCACCATCGCTACTTGAAGATGAAAAACGTATTTAGACATCCTGGGAGCTCCAAAATACTGGTTTATTTCCTAGCATATTTGACACAGCTGTTTCTACAGTACTGAATAGTGACCAAGTATGAATGACATAACTGATCTTGACCAACCAGAATTTCAGAAGTGACTCACTGACCCTTCTTCTTCTATGCGACTGAGAAATCAGTAACTTCTATGTACTTAATTTGAGTTACTCATGTACTGGCCCTTTGGCACAAGTCAGAAAAGCATATTGTATGATGGCATTGCAGGGTCTCTGAGGAGCAGCTGGAACACCTAAGAACTGCAACTTTGTCTTTTCTCATTTACCTCCTATGCTTTTTCATTCTGGCCAATGTAAGGAGCAGGAGAGAGAAATCATGGATACAGAGAACTGTGCTGGTCATTGTGTTTCCCTGTGTTATGGAAAAGGTGGTAAGAAACACAACACTATAAACACACCAGTCAGGCCTTCTCTCAGCTCTCCAATGGTAAGAGTCCTACTTTCCTCTCACATAGGTCTTTCTGGGACTTAAGGTCACTTTTTCCCCCTTCCATTTCCTAGTAATACAGGGGTTCGGTTGCAGCACACTTAACCCTCAAGGCATTGTAATAAGCTCAGTACTACTTTCTGTCCCTTTCTTTAAACATCTACACAGCTTGTCCGCTTCTCTGATTTCTGCTTCCTATTGAGTAGATAATTTCATTGAGTCATTTACAATGATATATCATCTTTTTCCTGAGCTTTGCTGCCAATTTATGTGTGACTGGCTAAAATTATTCCTTCCACTGCATGTTACTGAGCATGTGACAATCATTCCACCTGTCATCACAGTGCCTGAGCCCGTGACTTCATTTTGTAAACAAAGTCTTTTGCAGTTTTGTCTAGTGCTGTATATTTCACAAAGAATTTTTAAAACTACTATGTCAAATATCAGCCCCTCGCCCATTCAACTTTCTTCCATCAATTTCTTCAAAATGTCAAGTTCACAACACTAATCCTGAGATATTCCTTTAAACAAGATCTTCATTTTATTTCTCATACTATGCAGCATTTATGTAAAACATAATATATTGTGCTGAGGTTTGCATTCAAATTGTCAAAATATATCACCATTACAGACAACTTCAAAATTTAAAGGAAGTCCCAATATGTTTACCAATATGTTAAGTTTAACACCTTAAAAAAATAGATTTCATAATCTTTTATTCACTGAGCTTCTTCAGAATGTGTAATGGCATCTGCAGACTTTTAGAAAGCTGCTGTGAGGGCAATCACTTCTTCTCAGCAGCTGCTTCACTGGTTTCCTGTTAGGCAACTGGACTATGAAATTGCTCTACATCAACAGTTGTCCTGCTTTACTCCTTTGACTTCAGATTATTTTCTTCTTCATGGCTTTTTCTGATCTGTCTCTTTATCCTTGTTTACATTAGAGAAATTACTTATTGCTGGTTTGGAATGTAGAAGACGAAGCAATTGCAAGCTAAGTGCAGAATGTGCCAGATTAATGCCAGTTCCCAAAATAGCCTGAACAGACTTTGTCCTTGTGTATGCTGGCAGCAAACCCACATTCATCTGTGGTTCTGCTGCAATACTGCTAACATTTAATATCATCACGAGATCATTTTCTGAGTATAGACATGTATTTTTTTCTTGCCAGATATTAAACTTGTGTCATTCACAAATACTAGGCAAAGTCACTTTGCCATAGAACCCTTGGGAATAATTTCTGCTTGAACTCATTTTGCCTCTCACTGTTGAAAGGTTTGAAAAGAAGCCAATGAAACAGAAGGAAACAGAAGGCCAGATTTATGAATGGTCTAAATCTGTGCATTTCTGTTGATGGTGCAGATAAGGCTCATACAAGAACACGGAGCTTATTTTAAACTCATATTTTTCCTTTCATTAATGTAACATGTTCCGGTCATACTCCAGTTAACATAATACAAAAACCCCTTTGGATTAGAAGTCAAAATCCCATGAGAATGCAAAGCTTCTGAAAAAGTGTACCTGGGCGCAAGAGCCAACCCATCCTCACAACTTGCTTACTAACTTTCAAAACCCAGCTTAATGGAGGTTTCTACTTGCTCCGCCCTTTTCATCTTGAGGGCACGAATTGTAGACTCGAAACAAAGCAAGGCAAAGATCGTTTTTGCACTGCACACTGCTTGGCATGAGTTCGGACTATTGCTCTGGGTGTGATCACAACAAATATTAAACAACAATTCAACAACCAGAATCTCCTCCTATACTAAATTCAGCTAGTCATTACGTGCACCATACTACATATCAGCAAGCCAGGGCCCAGTAGCTGGCAGCTATCTGGCAGAAGCAGCAGTCAGAATCACTTCATATGCTAGTTATACTTATTCTCATTCAAACGCATCTTTCTGGTTTCAGGCAGCTAAACCTTAAAGCTAGTATCAGTATATTCCTTTCAGTATTTTTCCATGCCTACTTATTTAGTTATTTTTCAGCTGTCCTGAGTACAAATCAGAGATACAATTCAGCCCTACAGTCCCACTCCCGTTTTCTTTCCTTCTCTACAATAGTGATACATTTGGCTTGCCCTCCAACTTGTCGTTCACCTGCCTCTCTGTGACTGAACAGAGATCTGCATAGAGATCCTTTACAAATTTTCAAAGATCAACATATGCATAAGGACTCTGTACCGAAGCAATCCAGTAAATGTTTTAGGAAGATCTCCTTTGGCTACCCAGAAAAACTAGCAAAAATGCTGCAAAAGCCACACACATTTGAACCAGTAAAAAATAGGAACATCTGCATTAAAAGCCCTGCTTAAGAACAGTTTGTTGGTAAGAGAGATACATAAAAGAAATAAATCCCACCTAAAAGGCCCCACAGCATCTTCAGCAAAAATCCAAAAGAACCTCAAATCTTCACATAAAGACTTATACTGTAAATTGCAATGTATTATACTGAAACTTCTCCACCTTTTGAAGAAAATATGTCTAGCAAGCAAATAGTTGACTAAGCAAAGATAAGCATTCTAGATGAAATATTGAAATCCTCAAGATTTTAAAACCATCCTTATACAGTTTTGATTCCAAGAATTTCAGAAGTTGTCCACAGGCATTCACCAAGTCATTTATTGAGTTTATCCAAAAGGTACAACAGCATATTACAGGGTCATTAATTTTAGTACAGCAATTCACAGCACACAAAGTTCTCCACACCCTGAAGAACTGCAGGTTTGTACTAGAGTCCTTTTCTTTTCATTTTTTTCTTAATTATTTAAGAGGACTGCTTCAGAGTATGCTGGTTACAGCATCCACTGTCTGGACTGCTAACAGGGACTATAAAACAGTACAATACGACTGGGAATCTAATTCTGTCCCTCTTGACAACACAGAATAACAGATCTCAGGAGCTCATCTAGTTCAACATGTATTCAAAGTACAGCTGACTTTGACACTGGATCAGGTTGCTCAGGGACCTGTTCTCGAGTCAACAGAAAAAAATCACCCAGTATCTACTAGTAAAATTACATTCATTCAAGTGAGTTCTGGGTGTGACACTAGTTCAAGGAAGCTCTTTCCAGTTTTGCTATCAGACTTCACCTACTGCCCTCCCAGAATAGGAAAAGCATCATTACCTAGCTGATCCAGATTAAAAGCATGAGGAAATATTTTTTTCAGATATTAATCTAAAATCATTATCTTATTTCAACTAAGTATTATCTAATCCTTGGGAATTGTATCAGTAGTACCAAATATTGGTATCTCTGTAAAAGCCCATCAAATATAATTTTATGTGAGGAACCACCTGCTTTAATAAAGATGAAGATTTGGTATTATTAATAGTAGCAAGTACAATTTAAAGGTTAGAATGTGGGATAATGAGCCAAAATACTTGGCTCTCCTTCCCTCTTGCCCATGTAATTAGCATGTGATCTTGAACAAGACATTCAAGTATTTAAGAGTAATTCACTGATTTTGGAACTGAAAGTCTAAATAATGCGACACTTCAGGTGAGAGACAATTGGCATTGTAGGAGAAGAAAAGACAACTGATGTTGCCTTGCAGTCAATCCACAAGTACTTCATGAGTATAGCTTCTAGGATGCCTCATACTAATACCTGCAACATTCAAGAATGTTGGTATGTTCATAGAAGTTTATGCTTGACTTACAGTCTCCACATGTTCACTTCACAGTTACTACTTTAAAACTACTAGGAGACTGTCAAGAGTATTACAGATATTTAAAGATATTTAAATTCCACCACTATGCACAATTGTATTCAGCTCTCAAGGTCCAAGATACCCGAAATACAAGAAAATAATTCTTTGCCTTCTTGTGTATCTCTTTCAGGGGAATGCCAGAGTTAAACAATTCTTTTTGTCTCTCCATTTTTCTCTAATGCTTGTCCAATCTTTGTCCTGTCTCAAGCAACAAGAGTAGTAGTTGCACGAGGACTCTTGGTGTTATGAAGAACTTGAGAATAACAATAATAATCTACTATCCAGTTCCAAGAAAAATGCTCTGTAAATCTTCAGCAGTTACCTGAACCACGCTTGGCTCGTGAACAGAACAGTGTTTTGTGGAAAACAAAAATTACCTCTAAGTTTTTAATTACACATTAGTCTCCCATGTAACTTATTTTCCATTTCCTTGGTTCTTACTGAGGTCAGTGCTCTGATTCATATTTCATCCTCAAGTCTAGCATTTTAATCATGCAAGCCCTTCCAATGAATTCCAAAAGCTTTCTGATGTTTTGGTCCTATGTGTTCATAGGCTGGCTGCCTTTAGCCCTGCTCTCAGTGCTCTTGGACAGCTTCCTCCTGAACAGAATCAAAATTTTCAGAGAAGCTGCCATTGCCTAGGCAGCAGTCAGTGAAATCACACAGACGTGCATGCTGTTGAACAAAATGTTCCAAGTGTACAAAAAAACCCCCCTTTTACCAAGTTTCTTACCCCCCCCACCCTGTAAAAAAATCTCGTTTTATAAGATAACAGAGCTTATGGAAAGACATGGAAAAGACATTACTATTATAGTATTAAACATACCACAGTGTCTGTGCACATGTATTTATGCTTTTAAAGAGAAAACCTAAAAGAGTATTTTAAGACTAAAGGGGAAAACATTTGTAACTTCTTAGAATCAAATTCCATTTCTTATAAGATTCCTCTACACCTCACTTTTCTTCTTTCACCTCTTTTCTTCCTTTTTCACTTCATTAAAAACAAATAAACAACAAAACATAAAGACAAAAACCCAAAGAACCTTTTAAGGTTCCCTGAGGCACAAAGTAAGCAAACAGAACATACTTTTTCTCAAAACCCTGCAAGGTATGTATTTGGATGAGGAAGTGAATCTTTGTAACTGACAGCAAACAGATGAGCAGTTTCTGAAGAGGGGGGAGGGAATAATCAAATTAAATACATCTAGTAGAGTAAATTTCATGTCCTGTAAGGGGGGAAAATGCAACAGGGTTTACCTGAAACTTTCTGTTGCAGAGAAGAAGAAAACTCAGCAGACTAAATTTTAAAATCTATGAAACTGACTTCAGAATTTCAGGACTGGCTTTGTCTTTTTTTTTTCTTCTTTTTTTCTTCTCACTTCCAATACCCAATCTTAGTTTTTGCAAAGATAAACTCAGTCCTTTACATTTGGGACAGGGTCCTTATGAAGATTAGAAATTCTCATGTACACATGTAGATACAGATTTTAAAATTACTGTGCTGCTACTTTACCTTTTCCAGATCTCCACGAACTGGTACAAACTACTCATTTACTAGTTGTCCAAATGGACTCTAAATCAATCTCACTGATTTTTTGAAGCCTCCTGGAAAACTCTATATACTCATTTAACACTTCTTGAAACTTTGCTTGTAACTTTTCAGGTAGAAGCTCTCGAATGAAGAACAAACTGAGGGAGACCATGCTAAGCAAATCACCCTCAAGACAAAAGGTCCTGCCTTGTTCACTCAGTTGCTAGGCTCAAACAACTGTTGTGTTTAGGCTTAAGTCTTCTGTCTGCTAAGTTCCCATTCTCATCAGTTATTTCATGGAAGATGTTGCTTCAAATTTGGTGATGGATTTTAAAAAGGGATTGGCAAATGACATCAAGGTAAAAAGAGATGATAAACAAAAGGACTTATAATGCAATCAAAGCAAGAACTGTAAAATGGTGGAAGTCTACATATTAAAGTCCCCGTACTTGTCTGCAAGAAAATTGCATTGGCTTCAAAGTGGCACATCACAGTCATTCTCCTGTTGTGTGGTCCCATGTCCCATGGTAAAACTTGTTTTCCTGTTTCTTTCACCAGATGCTCTGGTTTTCTGAGGTTGTTCCAGTGTCCTAAGAGACCTTTCTTATGTCTAATAACCCTGTCTTGGGTTCTTAAACTCTGCAACTGCTTGGCTACTGGTTCTAAACAAAACAAAACCTTCCTCGAGTACTATCAGTAAATTTAAGGAAATCAACTGCACTCCAACACCACCAAAGAGAATGTTCTCACTCTTGTGGTTTCAAATTTTAAAGGAGTAGAAGAAATCTGTACCACCCCTTCTACCCAGAAGGAGTGAAGAATGCAACCATAACCTCACTGAGGGTGAAGATTAGATTGCTACTACTATTACTAGCAGGGTCCTGACTCAACAACACATAAAAGTCAAGCTCAGCTATAAGCACTTACTGCAATATTTAAGTATATGCTTGAAAAACTTTCACATAAATCCTTTGTTGAAATACAAGAAGTATGGACAGATGCACGAAGTTAATATTTATGGCAACACTCCACTTCGTACATGTTTTTGTGAAAGACAATAGTAACAAAAATGGGAGGTTTATTATTTAAAACTGAACTCTAATTTCAAAAACGTGTTCAAGAACAATTGCATTAGCATTTGAAGAATAAACCACTTAATGGAGTATACTTCCCAACAGAACTTCCTCTTTCACAATATCCTTATAGCTGACAGGGATAGGGAAAATATGTAGGGTGGAATGTAGAGTATTGTCTGAGAAATAGATTTATGCTACACAGGTTAAATGCAATAGAAATAGTTGTATCAATTGGATTTCTCCTTACAAAAAATACAAAATGGCATTTAATGAAACACCAGAAGGGTTATTATTCTTAACTGTAAATAATCAATGGAAGATCTTTGGTATGAGAAAAATTTTTCAGTATTATGACCTACTACTTTGTAAGACAAATTCAGGTTGCTCTAGAATGTACGTCACTGTGAAACACACAACTGCACCTCCTGTAAACAACTACTTTGTAAAATTATTTGAGATGCAGTGTACACAAAAGCATGCACACAAAAACATGCATAAACGTGCACGTGCATACACACACAACATACATATTAATCTACCAACTCAGCTTCTGAAAAAAGGATGACAAAAGGGAGCATAAAGACAAGCTTTAGTCACCTTGTGAATTCCTAGGCTAAAGTATTCTTTCTAGATTAAAAATTTTCTCTTTTTTCTTAAACGTTTAAGCTTTATGGGTAAAAGAGAAAAAAACTTTAAAAAGTGGGTTTCTATTTGCATTTTGTGTTTGTTTGCGCGAAACACCTGGCCTAAATTTCTACCATCACGAAATATGATCTTTCACTTAAAAATTTTGGGGATATGGACTGTTTTATGGTTCCCACAACAGAGCAGTTCTTACTCTCACAAAGACAAGTCTGAATGTGTGACTGATCCAAAGGTGAACTCAGACTAACTGCATTCATCAAATACATAAAACTGCTACAAAGCAAGCAGGTAGCCCCCTCTTTACTTGCATGATCAAAGCATAGTGGTCGGGGCAGTAGATAAGACAGGCTAAACTCTTTCTTTCAGATTTTTCAGCTTGCTAGGCTTCTGATAAATGTTATAGGCTGAGAAAGGTGGGTGGAGTGGGACAAAACTGTATGCACAAAATGAAACACTTAATAAAACAGAGAATGAGATTCAGAGAAGTAGGTTTATGCACTTTAACATATCTGCTTCTAGAAAAAATAAACACAAAAAAGCACACAAATATGAGGTAAGTAGTTTATACAGCTATGAAAATTAGCCATAGACTATTCTATGGGTAGGAACAGCTTTAGCCTGGTAAGTAGTGTACACTGCATAGAACTTAGAAATAATAAATAATATTTTAAGCAATCATATGAAGTTCCATATAATTCTGCAGAATGTAAAATAAGCAAATTTGGGTAAATCTGGAATTAAGTACTTGCTTGACTTTTTGTGAGCATCTTTACAACACTTAGGATTCCTAACACTAGCAATATACTATTATCCCAAACACTACAGATGACTGTTAAAGAAACATCTTTTGTTTTGTCTTTTAATGCTTGTAAAATAATGATGCTTTTATGCTCCTAGTAATAAAACACTAACACTGTATTGTGTTGGCCAAGTTAAAAGAAAGTATCTAACCCCCATTCTAATTTAAAAATCTCTTGCTGACTTTCAAACTCTGGTTTGGGTAAGCAGCTTTATGGAGAAAGCATATACCTGATGTGTGCACCACAGTATGGCTCTAACACACTGAATGCCTTTTTTAAAAAAAAAAAAAAAAAAGGAACAATACCACAGGAAAGAACTCTTCCAATGTAGAAAAGCTGCATACTGCAAAAAACCTGAACAATTGTGGTGAGTCATCCAGTAAGTCATTAACTCGAAGTCAAAGAATCAACTGTAGCACTGGAGATGTGGATGCAATTTTTCCTTCATAAAGAAGCTTGTTTTCACCTTTCTCACCTCTTATATCCTCAGACTGGTCTATAGTCCTGTTTGATCAGGTTCAAAACAAAAGTTTATTAAAGGAAAAAGGATTGAAGAAGGTGATAGGCACCAGGGTAAAAAAAAACAAAAACCAAGAGATCAACCAACCAGGAAGCATTCAGGACTCCAGAAAGGAGTGTCTCATTTCAGTCTTGGAAGTGTTTGAATGCTTTCCTGTTTAACGATAGTGAGAGTAGGAACATGGATGAAGGGTGACATGATTTCTAGCTATGAGATGAACTACACATCAGAGCTGCCAAAAAATCTTTCAGCCCTGCTCCTTGGTTCCCATCCTGCCAAAGCTTAACATTGGACTTCTTTCTAACTCCAACAACCAGAAACAACTCCCAAATGCCAGTAGCTTGAGTCATTGCCGCGGCCGGAGGTGGGGAAGAATCACACATCAATATGATGGGTAAAAAGCTTCCGTTTATTCAGCAAGTATCGGCTTTCTTTATACAGTTGCAGGACAATAGCGCTGTTATTGGTTATCTAGTTTTGCGTAAGTGCTAAGGTATTTACTAACTTTACAGTTAATGTATCCTGTTTTTTGTTAACTTGCTTCCTTCTTATTGGAGAAGGAACACATTGTTTCAGCTCTTATCCCGTATCTTCTGAGAAAGTCGCGTTGCCCTTCAAATATACACATTGTCTCAGCTCGTATCTCTGTGACGGTCGCATCGCCCGTCAAAGTTTCTTATACACAGAGAGCACATTCAGATCCTCAACAAGTCATCAAAATGACATGCCACCTACCAGGCATCATGCAGCTCTGTGGCCTCTTGTCCTCTCATTCTTTTTAAGGAATGAAATACTTAATATACATGACTAGACACAACTGCTGAATATTTGAGCTAACACCCAATAGAGGTAAAGGCAGTAGTTCACACCTCCCACTGTTGTTCTTACAAGCTCTGTGAAAACTTCTGTCTGCACCACCCACATCCAACTTCACCTTTTTGAGGTTTTCTTTTTCACTAAAGGAACTAAGGCCTAATTTTCTTTAAAGAAAGAATATTTAAGCTGAGACCGAGGGGAACATCATGGAAGTCTCAAAGATTTATTTATGTGGGAACCTCCTGGCCCTTTGCAGTTCCAGATACAGATCAAGCAACTGAGACACAAAGTTATCTGCAGCATTGGCTTATGTTCTTGTGAAAGCAAGTATTTTTAGTACTTGCACCTCCACTAATAATAAAAGCAGTAGCAGTGTTGTATTTTTATCATGAAGCATCCAAGGAGGCGTGGATGCTGCTGCAGAGTCAGCTGAATTTCAGCAATGCAAAAACCAGCTGCATTCTCCAGCACAGTACAGTTGTCAGAACAGAGTTTTGTAGAATCAAAGACAGCTGCAATACGCTTTAAGTAACCGCAGGTAATCCTAATTCTATTCCCTGTTGCACACAGGTACTTTAGAGTAAACAGCATTAATGCCGCTACATGTTGGACATTGATTTTAGTTACATCTCCACAAAAGAAGAGCAAACAGAGCTCAAAGCCAATGAAGTAGCATTTAAATACTTAGTCTTCAGGTAAAACTCCTGTAACATATTGAGAGGACAACCTCACACTTCAGGATGAAAATATACGTCTCTTACCAGCTTGGTTGAACAAGACTAAAGATTTTTGTCTCTGTATCAAGACTGTTGGCCAGACCACAGTGAAATATGAGTAGATGTTGATAGGAATATAAAGGAATCAACCAAAAAAATTGCTAAGTAGAAGAAGAAAGAAAGAAGAAGGAAAAAAAAAAAGAGAGACCAGAAAAATGTTTGAACCTGTTTGATCTATAGCCTAAAGCTTAGGTCCTGCCAGAGAAAATACTTTAAAAAAAATATGTGGGAGAGGCATAACAGAGTAACAGCACCATTTTCTGTAAAGTAAATGGTCTGTTGAAGAGACATTTTAGGCCAGTTAGAAAGATTCTGTGCATGTTTGTCTCTGATTTTCCAAGCCAGCAAATCATTCAGGAGTCTTGTCAGATCAGAGGCCTTTGATTTGCACAGGTTCTGCAAGCTTGTCTTGCTTAAGGTCAGTAACATAATAATCTCTGAAAGAATCCTGAAATAACAGCCCATCCTCCTAAATCCCAGAGATGAGGAAGACACTGACCACTGGACTGCTGGCAGGTTAGCAAATGATCTCCCAGACAACACTAAAAAGATGAGTGGTCCTATTCTGTCCTTATACAAAAATATATGCCAGCTCAAACTATTAACTTCGCCCCAGCAAAGGGAGATAGGCATCTGGACAGGACCCTTCCCTGCTACATGTCTGGAAAGGCAACAGTACAGTAAATTTACATGTGCATGGCATTTGCCCATAGAATGTCTTCTGCTTGTATCTGAATAGCACCAAGAAAAGATGCCTGTTCACAGCCAGCTGCTGTCACGCAGCACTTCTCATCCACTTGCAGTGCTTTTCAAATTAGGACTGGGGGTATTTTATCCTAGATGCCATCTTTTTATCTCTGAAGAAATGATCTGCCACCTTCCCAGCAAAAGCAGCAGATGGGAACAAGCTGCTGCTACAACAGAACAACTAATCTAGCTTGAATTTCTCTTGAGTTTATCTGATCTAATACAGAACTATGAAAATGCTTTTCAAGACATTAAACCTTTAATAGCAGTGAGCAAATAACTGTTCCCTCTAGAAAACATGAAGATGTTTGGTGTCACACACTTGCATGTAAGTTTGCACAGTTACTGTTTGTCATAAGACATGATGCTGCCTGGGAACGTCTCTGGCATAGTACCAGGAAAGAGACATCACGTAGTAAGAACTACCAAAACTGCTTGTAAAGCACCTGTAAGGGGTCTACCCTTTCTAAAATGAGATAGGTATCCACATGATACAGCTATTCTTTGTAATTTTATTAAGTGATCACTAGGAGTTCCTAGAGTAAAGTAGTAGAATATTTTCAATAGTGAGCTAAATCACTGACTGACACATGACAGAGGCATCCTGTTTTAACAGTCTGCAGAAAGCTGCCTTCTGGAATGAATTGGGACAGCAACCAAAGAGAACAGTAAAAGCATGTTATGAGAAAAAGATGAATGTTCATTGAGGTTGAGGTGCACATATTTCTCACTGAAAATTACAGAGACCTGCCAAGCTGTATAGGCCTGAAATCAAAGTTGCAATCCTGGCTCCCAGCTTACTCTTTCTTGTGTCTAGCCCTGTATTTCATTCAATTGCAGTGCCACAGGTCTTCCTCTGCTCCACAGTACTATGCACTAGAGGCAGCTGGTTTGCCCGATTCCCCATGGTCTAGAAGGAGCCCTTCTAAAAAGCATATTTCCCAACTTCAGATTACCCTTATAGTCTCTTACTATCCGACAGCCCACACTCTTCCACTTTTGCCATCCATTAACTCTTCTTCCCTTCTCAACACTGTCTCAGAAGGTGAAAATAGGTATACCTAAATTACAGGTTTGGAGTTAGTTTGCTCCTGGTCTCCATTCCAGCCACAAAAATAACCAATTCCTTCACCTATATATGATCAGAACTGAGCCTAAACTTCTAGATGCAGCTGCAAGAATCCATGGCCTTTCCAAGCTCCTCCTAGGAAAGGAATGATATAATTTGCAGTCTAATGCAGGCACACATTTCTCAGACCTGAAAGTAGATGCAAATTTTCCAAGAATCTCAGTAACTTAAAAAAAAACCCTAAACAAACCCTTTTCCTGGCCCACAGTAAACAAGCTGCACATAACTGCTTGGTTTTACTGTATACAAGTAATTGGTATCCTTCACTTCCAGAAGATCACCCTGGAGTTTACCCTAGCCAAAATCCTGATCCCAGCATCGTAATTCCTGTCAAGAATATGTGGTACCTTCAAGCTCTAGTTCTCTCTGATGTGGAGACAGATGTCATCACACAATGCTACAATGAAGGAAAGCCAAAGAGCATCTGACATCATGTTGCTTTAGTCCAGAAGTAAAACAAGATAAACAGTTATACTCACCAAGCTAATATCTAGAATATTCTGTAAATACTTCTGAAAAAAAATACACATTATGAAAGAAGTTGTCTTAAGCACATACAAAACTCTTCTGAATGGTTAAGAAAATGTCATTTAAACCTTTGCCTAAAAGAGGTGAAAACTTTTCAGCCAAAATTATGAAACAATTTTTAATTGAGCTGCTAAAGACAATTTCCAGGAACCTACTATAAGTTTTACAAGATTTTTAGTGGTATCGTAAATTGCCACAAAAAAACCCAAAATACTGCAAGACCAAAAGCCAAGGACTTGGTAATCCTGTTCTAGATTTCCAAATGCTTCTGATTAGGAATCACTGAACTGATTGTATTCTGAAAAAATTGTATATGAAAAACACACAGTGAAAGACTCCTCTAAATTAGCCAGTATTTCAGAGATGTTAAATATTTAGCACATAAGCTCACACAAAAATACCTACTTTCAGAGCATTTTATCACAAATTCCACTCGTTCTATAGGAACAATGAACAATAAAAAAAAAGTGGCACGATTTCTCCCTAGAACATAAGGCAGACTAATTTTAAAAATAAAAGTAAAAAATCCAGGCAATACTTGACCTGTGACTATTACAGGTGAAAGTGTTAGTTAATGAAGCCTGTGTTAGTGGCAGCCAAGTAATGGATTCTCTCATCTGCTGATTCAATTGAAATGAGAGCAGTAAAAAGAAAAAAAAAGTTAAAAAAGCTCCACGAAAAGCAAAATCCCACTGTATCTAGCACTACATGTGCTAGAACTATTTTGCTTCACACTGACAGGTGCCCCTAACTCTAGCATTCTTCCTCTTAGGCTTTCCACATAACGCAGCTATGCCACTCCAGCTTTATACCAATAACTAATACAAATTAACGAATAGCCTCTCTGTAGCTGGTTGCCACTGTAGAGATAGGAAAAAGGAAAAGTTGCCTGTGTTTGTCTTCTATTGGACCAAGCGCTGAGGCTACAAGCAATTTGACAGTATTTTCCTTAAATAACAGCAGAACACACTGGAGCTTGGACACAAAGGGTGGCGAAAGTGACAGCCTCCTAAGGGGAGTAGGGGAGGAGAAATATAGAAGGATTTGGCTTCCCACAACAGTTCTCACACCTCTAAAAATACGCAAGGCTCCCTGTAGCCGCCCAACACTTACATACACTACGGATGAGATATATAGCACCTGGCCACCTTAACACCTTTGTCAGCTCATTACCAGATATCTAATGCAACCAAGTGTTTTTATTTCACTTGTGCTGCTGTTAAAACTTAGGCCATCAGGGGATGATCCTCTCCAAGGCACTGCTTTTTTTATCCTATGGCCTCCTTTGAATACCATTTTGGATGAGTTTGACAAGTGCGTTTTACAAGGTGTCTCTGGAATAAAAAATGAGAGGTAGTCAGCAGTGAGGCTGCACAGATGTCAAACTAAATATTCTTTAATATAAGAATATTTACAATTGACACTCATCTGTTATGCCTGAAAGACTTCAGGCACATTCATAGATCACATACTGAGATACATGTTATTGAAATCCTAGTTTGTCCCCTGCACAGAATCACAGAATCCTCACCCACAGACTTTCAACTTGCCCCTCATCAGCCCCTGGACAAAACTCAATACATTCCAGTTGCTCTCTCACATACAGAGCAACTCTACCACCTCGTCTCACCGACCGATCTGTCCTAAAAAGGACATAGCCATCCATGACCACATTCCAGTCATGTGAGCTGTCCCACCATGTCTCTGTAATTGCCACCAGATCATAACCTTTAGACCGCAGATCATAACCTTTAGACCTTTAGACTGCAGTGTGACAAAGCTTGTTGAAATAAGGTGTTAATGGAAGATACAAAAATAAATGACTAATTTTAGATAGGCAACATGCATTGATTGTATTGGAAACTGCCCTGAGCACACATACATCTATTAAAATACTGTCCTGACACAGCCTCTAGTTAATCCCCGAGAGTGAGCCCACAGCTAGCACCAGATTCAAAGACTTAATTAAAGTACTAAATATACCTAATTAATATGCTGTCTTTAACCTTACATCTCTTGTTTCAGACCAAAAATCAAAGACATTTTTGGCTATAATGAGTCCTAGTCTTGCAAAATCCTAAAAATAATAGAAATAGTGTGTGATAGAATTAAGCATGTGCTTAAGTATTTGGCTGAATAATGATAATATGCAATAGATGCAGCTAAATGTCTACAGTAACATCTAGAAGTGTTGGCAATTCCCAAAGAAAAATGTCATTGGCTATATACTCCCACATTTATTCACAATAAATTACTTGGTATCTTGCTTTAAAAAGCAAAACAGAAAGAAAAATATTTTTCCTTTGCTGATTACTTCCTAATTGAGACTCAGATCCTCAGGACAATGAAGGCCTTAACTCTAAAATAAAGGCCTTAACTCAAAATTACCACTGTTGAATGTACAGTGTAATGTTTCTTCTTACACAGCTGTCAATTAGATACATACTGAAGATAGAAGAAATAAAACTTCAAAAGATATGTTGAAAATTCAAATATAGCCTCTTAGTTGTTCATAGCATTGTCTTAAAAGCATTAGACTGTTCCTTAGTTGGTGGTATAAAAATCCCTTGTCTAATGATGTATTATAAATAGATGAAAATCATATGTCATTTCAAGCTATCTTCTCTTGTGCTTAAGTGTTAATTGCTCAATACTACACACAGAAAGGTTTTTTGTTACCTTGATTCTGGAAAGGTATCATTCTCACTGCTTTGAAAAGGTTAGCACTGTTTATGTTATCTATGTCTAGTATTCCAGAAAGTATGAACTTGTTTATGATCTGCTCAGTGTTCATGTAAAGTTCCAGATTTGTTAGGTGTAAAAAGAAGTACTGCTAATGCCAGCATTTAACCTCTGGGATACCCATATCAGTCAAACAAAAGGGACAGTAATAGTTTGTATGAAACTAGAAAGCATCTCAGTTATGGATGTAGCAATATACTAGATGTACTATATAATAAGAATTAAGATCTCACACAATATTTTCCTTAATGTGGAAGTAGCTTTCTAACTAGGAAGACTGACATGAAAGGTGGGATTAAGCATTCTCATCTTCTTAAGCAACAGATAACAGGACCAAGACCTTTGATCCTGTTGTCTTGATTATATTTTAAACTGCACCCATCAACCAAATTACAGAGTGATCATGAAGCCATCAGCTTATATGTAACTGTTCTATCCAACTTTCTGGAAAATACAAGCGTGTTCTCAAGTCAACATTGTCAGTAGTAAGGAATGTAGGGTTGTCTAGTACACATTTCTTGGGGATGTTGGGTACTTCTAATGCTGGATTTGGTATAAATATTCTAACCTGTAGTTTTCTAGATTTTTTTACACTCAATGTACTTTTATCATTTAAGTACGATTCTGCTTGCAATACATCTGGTTACAACTGAAAAAACCCCACCAAACCCAAACAACGCAAGACTTAAGGAGTCTGTTTTTCCCTCATTAAGACTTTGCAATTCTCCACCGGGGCTTCCTGACATTAGATACAACAAGCAGAAGCATCCGTCCACCCCATCTGTACACAAGCAGGGCACACAAGGTCCAATATACAGCTTGTAAAGAAATGCTGGTTTCAACACAGTAAACAGAGACAAGAGCTCCTCCAGATGAGCTGATCTTTCTTCCCCTGAGAGCAGAAGCCTAGCAAAGCTGGCCAACAAAATTAGATACTCAAGTTGTATAAACAGTCCCTTAGATTCAATTTCTCTTAGCTCATACTCAAGAAAATCCAGCTCTGAGGTGATGTGTGTAAGCAGATACCAATAAGCATTTTGTAAGCTTGGTTGCAGTCTGTGTAGCCCATACTCTATTTTTTTAGTATGCAAAAATCAGTTTATATTCACTTTTGATTATAAGCAGTTTTATCACAGCACAGAGCAAAGTGATAACTAGTCTCCTCTTTTCCTCCTCCTTGTTCTACATATATGTAACAAAACACCAAGTCTCAAAAATCCCTAAAAGATGATGCCTCCAACTTAAACTAAGGAAAAAAATATTTTCACTGAAACTGAACTTAAAGATGTAGCAGAGTTTGTGTGATGCAAGAATAGAAATATAATCAAGTAGTCTGTTTTCCCAATCAAAACAGCTGTTACTGTGATTTTGAATATGCACACTGACCTCCCACTCCAAATCATTTTTGTGAACGTTGCTTAGTAATATGAAATAGCAAGTATTTGCCTCAGCTTCTTTAAAAAAAAAACAGCTAGAAAAGGAGTTCATCCTGATGTTTTACTATGAAGAAAAGTGGCAACTGAAAGCATCAGTGTTTGTCACTTTCACAACCTACAGCTCTCATTAAGAAAAAAAAAAGTCACTTGTCCTGAATTTGCAGAATGTACACAGATTATGGACTTGCTACTGTTTGCACAATAGCCTAACCTAATCTGCAGATGGCCAGTATTTTAACAGATTAAATATTTTAAAATTGTTTTAAATAGTTTACATAATAAAAATACGACCATTGGTAGCAGTGGAACAAGGTATTTCCCTTTTATATCACTGATCCACACAGACCTGAAGACAAAGTTTTCAGCTATTTCCACATTCAGATCCAACACCTGGTCCCAGGCAGCAGAGTGGTTTTACGTTACAACGCTCAATTAAAACCTTTACCCAGTACCTTTTTTTCCTCAAAACTGACAGAATCAGCTTTTGGTTTGCATCAAGTGAGTCACTTCTCTCTTTGTTCCACTGCGGCAGCATATCTGCAGCTCTATTATTTCAGATCCTATATCAAAGGAGTGTATGAAATCGAGCTCTTCATCAGCCTCCTTACTGAAGATCAAATTTCAGTTGTATAATAAGCAGTGACTCTGCATGACATAATGGGGCCTTCATGCATGATATGGCTAAACTGAAACAGAAAAAAAAGATACTTCATTATCTGCCCTTATATGGACATAAAGGAAATTTGTCTCAGAAAATAAGACAACTATATAAATAATCCAAAAAAATCAATGGAAAAAACACTTTTCAAAAGTTTAAAAGTCAAAACAGTGTCTTTTTAACCCTTATGGTGATTTGAAGTTAGCACATGGAATTTTTACTATAATAGCTCCTGCCCTGTGCAGAAAGTCAGGCTACATGAAGGGATCACAACAGTCCATTTTGTATGGGATATCAACAAAATTTTAACAATATCAAAATTTGGGTTTACGCAGCATATGAAGGCCTTTGAAGCATAAAAAAAAACCCCAAACTGTTTTCAGCCTGGAAGGTTTTAATAAAATGTCCCCAGCTTTAAAATAAATGGCTATTTTAACTCCTCAGTTTATACCTGTAACCATACAAAGTTTACATATGTAGTACTGAACTTTCGGAACATCTAAGAATTTGCTGCTTATACCGCCATTTGCTGCTTATACCGCCGTCAAATTTTTAGCTACTCAGAAACTCTCTAATAAGCAACTACAGTAAAGCAACTACAAGTCTGTATGAACACAAACAACATACAACATGCTAAGAATTTTAAGACCATCTGGCTGCTTAAAATTCCAAGTACTCTTAAGTCTAACAACACTTTAGTCCATCATTCACTTGTTTCCTAAAAACAATTAGTGAGAATATAAAGGTTTTTTTGTTCCTACTGGTTATATGTGGGGGAAAAAAAAGTATGCAGCCCAAAATAATCTTTTCTTCAACCATAATAGCTGCCTAGCTAACCTCACTTCAGCCATTTAGCAATCCTGTAATGAAACAGCTGCTACAAGCGAAAGAAGTCCAAACTGGCAGCCTTCACAGACCACCAGGATTATAGACCATTTAAAAATGTTTCTGTAACTCACTGTCAGTAGCCTCTGATTAATTTATTTTTTTCAAGACCCTACCTTAAAGCCTCCAATCAGGATTATGCTTCTAAAGCCCCAGCATCAGAAAGTTTGGCTTTTCTCTGGATTTTCCCATGAAGAACTTCCTGTTCCTCTAGACCAATCCATCCTTCTTAAAACATTTTTTTCCAGTCTTTTATTGCTGCTGAATCTGATTCAAAAGGGGCCCATCTGCTCCAACTACATCATCAGGAGAGTTCTGCACTCTCAAACAGCTGCTAAGGTTTCTGTCCCCATACAGAAGCTGGAATTGCTCCACCCACCCCCTTTGTACAGAAGTGATGTAAAGGAACTGATGGATCCAAAAAACTTTTGCATGATCATTTCTATACTGACTATTTCTATAATGTAAACTCTCCTCACATTTTGTGGGGATTTAATTTGTTCCCTTAATAAAATGCACCATAAAACTTGACAGTGCAATTTTCCAATGGAAAACAAAAAAGAAATCCTATCAAATACACTAATCTTACTATAAATTCCTTAAAGCAGTTCAAAAAGGCTGGAGTGGTGATTGTTTCTATTCTATTCTATCAACTGCTAGAACAGTTTCTTCTAGACTTTTAACATTTCCTTAGAATTTAAGTGACTGAATCTCCATTAAATTCTGTAAATACTGAAAAGGAACTACCTGCAAGAATGTTTTAGAAGACCACATGTAACAAACTGAATTGAAAATTATGTTTAGCAGTATGCATGTCATTGTTAACTTGTAACACACTCTGAAAATGGATTCTCACTGACAATTTAGATGCACCAGCTTGACCCCAATGCCAGCAGACTGCATATTCCAAAATATCTATGACCACAATTCCTGCTACTCATTCAAAGCTATTTGCAGGGCACAAAACCTTAAAAAACTGTATTTGCATCTCTGCTTTGCCAGAGAGCCTTGTCCAGGTGAAGTTTAAAAATAAACATAGTCTTGAGCCATAGAAACCCTTCTAGGAAGTTTTCTTCAGTTATAAATGTTTCTCTTTTATAAATGAGCTTAAGTAAAATCAGATCAATTTGAACTGCGTAAAAGAACGCACAAAGGTTCTGGATTGTTTTAGTTAAGATACAATGGAACTATAAAATTCAGTTTAAATGGCACAACTTTCTACCTGCATATGCAAACTAGCCATGGGATTCAGCTGGACTTGTTATCAGTTCCTAAATTCAATTTCTGGGCAGAAGCTGGCAAGACATTTACAGTGGAAGTTATTGTACTATGGAATGTGTTTTTTCTACTCATTCACAGTCGATTTTGGGAGAAAATTGTGCCTCAACTCTTCATGCAGCATTAAGTCTTTTCTTTACACACAGCACTTCTTTACAGTATCTGTGAAGGGCGAAAGTGAAGAATTTATTTTTATTGATAACAAATACAAAATTTTCACACAGTCACAGAAATGAATTACAACTGAATAGTAGTCATCAGTTTCCTTACCAAACGTAAGGCATGCATTTTAGCTCATTTGATCTTGGCAAACCTCAAAAATTAATAATAATAATTTAGTAAACAAGAAACAAAAGAAAATATATTATTAACATATTTTAAGAGAACAAAAATAAAGCTTAAGTGAGCATACCTCAAATTAATATTTTACCTATAGTAACTAATATAAATTAATACAAATGAAATTGATGAAAAACATTAGACAAAGTCTGGGCAATTTGTTCAGTTGAGAATTAGGCTCATTAAATGTTGATATACTGAGCATTGTGATGGCATTGATATGAAAACATGTTCTATAATCTCACAAATTAACAATAATAATATGCCTTCATCAAGTTCAGGGTGTAAAAATAATTTATTAGCTTTTGCTCATAAAAAAATAAAAAATAATCAAGATTAGTAGCTGAAACAGCAGCAAACAGTCAAAAAGATGACAATTGAAAAGTGTTCAATAAAAAATAAGGCAAGTAGAGTGTAAATCTGTTCTTTAAAAATCAACGCTGCAGCACTACAGAACCAAGGGTAGCAGAAAAAAAAACCCAAAAACTTAGTAAAAAATGAAAATCACCAAGTTACTCCCATGGTATCTCAACACTTTAGCCAAGGAAGCAACGTTAAAGCAGTATGCAAGTAAATGTTTACTTCAAAACTATCAAGAGTTAATTAAGGTTTAAAGGCATCCCTTTGGGGAGAGAGGGTGTGTTTGTGAAGCATGCCATAGTGATGGTAATTTTACATTCTATTGTTTTAAGTTTGTAAAACATTGTAAAATACTGAAACAAAAAGCCTGCAAGACAAGAAGCCTGGAGCCTACTGTTTTTGATCAGTGATCCGCTGTAAGCAGAGTTTCATGTAGGAATTTTTATTGCGTATTTCTATCACTGCATCTCTGACAAGCTCAATGAACATTTGAGGCCAGAGCTTCTGCAACAACTCGTTTTTCATATTGATGTCAGCTGCTTCTTTCACTAAGTTCTCGACGTATGTTTGGCAAAATGTTTTTCTTTCCTTCATTTCCTGCATGGGAGAACCATTACACATCGTATAAGACAAAGGAAGAAATGCTAAACAAGAGCAAACCCAAAAAACAAACCACTAAAATTTAATTAATTAAACATGGCAATTAACAGGCAAAGAGATTATTGTAAAACTTTTCCTGGTGGTTTTAAGTTGCACAGCCCAGAGTCTAAGTCAATCTTTTATAAGTGTGGCCACAGAAACTTATTCTATTCATAATATTCATATTATATTTATTTATTAATTGATTGATGTGAAATCCACTTCTAAGTAGTCATGTAAATATCTTAACAGCACTATGATTTTTGCTGTCTTCTGGTATATCAGTGAAAAGCTACAGAAATTATTAAGCACCAGACTACTCTCCTTCATTCTCTCCCTTCACTTCCTAGCTTTTCATGATTATAGCACAACAGTTGGAAAGTAATTATCTACCTGCCCTAACAAAAACCAAGCATATTCTCACAGAAAAAAATACTTCAGGATGCATCCTTTCCACAGGTTCCCTGATGGACTCTGGCAAGTGCATGGTTCCTAACTTGCATGACATTACTTGCATGACATTACATACTGAAGTAACCTGAACCTTTAAAAAAAAATAAAAAAAAAAATGCACTTTGTGCAACTAATAGAAGATCCACATTTTAGTCCCTCAAACTGTATTAATTCCTGTTTCTGCAAAGTTTCTATAAAATGTCATAATAAGCTTTGAACAGTAAGTTATATTGGTGCTAAATATCTAACTAGTTTGATTCATGGCATTGTTAGAAATGTTAGGTCATGCTTCAGACCACCAAAAAAGAAGTTTACTTAAATGAGTGATAAAGCAGAGAGAACACTTTGCAGCTGTTTCATCAACTTATTCAATCACATTTGTTATGTTAGTTTATTGCTGATGGGGAACTGGAATCAGGCTTTTTTTGCCTGTCTTTTCTCTTGTAACATTGTGTAATATCTGCAGCCACATACATAATGGTATAACAAAGGACAAGGTGTGAAATGCTGCACTGCAAAGACAAAACAATGCATGTATTATTGGACTGTACAAATACCAAGCTTATTTTACTATAGTGCTTGTTCCATGGTAAAGGACAAGAGGAATGCCCCACTGTCTTACTCTACACCATTCAAAGTTTTAAGACCTACTATCATAGCTTTTGAAACTAAAGTTTTTCTTAATTTAATCTCTCCACACATGCAGTCACTGTCTCTTTTTTATGCTAGGGATCTGAGATAACAAAACCACAATGCAGTAATTGAATTCAGTGCTTATGAAACTTGATTTCTCACACCAGAGGATTTATATATTTCCACATAGTCAATAAGCAAACAATGGGGCAAACGTGGGATGCAGGGTGCATACAGCTAGAACTCCCGATGATTGCTTAGAAAGGAGACTGTGGCTGAAAGAAGCATGTTCTCCCTGGGAACAATTTCCCTCTGCCTAAGCAAAAGAGTTTGTGTTTCTGATCTGCTAACTAAAACAAGCATGACTGATGCACTTGTCTAAAACAAGCCAGCTTGCAAAATGTATTAATAATTAAACCTAATACATGTCCTATTTATTTATTTTCCTGTATCTCATTTAAAAGCTAGGAAACAGCTCTTTATTACTAGAGCCTGCATTATCTCGAATCTTGTGTTTTGCACCAATTAATTTTGTGACACACTTTCTCACCTAATTTCACTAGAAAATCCTAACATCTGCAATATACATTTTTTTTGTAAAAAATTGTGCCCAGTTACATTTTACTAATGCAGGTATATATTGTTACAAACACAAGGCTTGTACATGAGAATGTATTTCTGAGACTGCAGCACTGTTCAGGACCATTATTTGCCAGTATTTGCCAGTATTCTGGCAAAGATAAATTAAATTAAATGTTTCATCATATTTGTAAATATGGTAAGCAGCAATATTTTAAAACCACCATTCTCAACAGCACAAGTGAAACCTGGTATGTAGACAAAGTCCATGGGTAGTAGTCTAAGGTTATATAATAGAGGATGAAAGTTTTCTGCAATAATATACTTACCTCAAGCTTTTCCATATGAAAGTCCTTTGTCATGTAATTCAGCGTTGCTCGAGTTGTGCTTTCCTCTCCATTTCTTCTGTAATCACTACTTTCCTCACTCCCAATCCCCGATTTCTTTGCCTTTCCCTCCAACAGATAATGGAACTGCTTCCTCCTGTGAAAAGACAATGAAGAGATTCACAGTTTTAACTATTGGAAACTTTTTCTTTTTGAAGTGCAGATGTTTCTAGTGATTGTGAGGTTTTTTTCCCCTTTCTCCATTTGAACACGCACTGAGCTTTCAAGCTTATTGCATCCTCAAGTAACCAAAATACATATGACTCTAGATATTCTTCTGTTAATCTGCCTCTATACAATTGGCTTTGACATCTATCACATTGCATCTCCTAAATAAGAAGTCTTGCAGCTTAAACTTTAAGTACACATCTACAGAAGACCAAAAATAGTTTTTTAAGCATCTTTTTTGTTACAGCACCAACTCTTAAATCAGATGTTATAGTCACCCACTACAAAATATCCACTAAAAAGTCAGTCTTCTTCATGAAAGTCCATAAATCTTCACCAACACCAATACAATTGGAGAACTAAACAAGTGGTATATTTGTGTGCATATGTCTTTTAATCTTACTCAGCAGACTTCATACTTCTGTGAAAACTTGTGGCTAGGTGAACCAGGAGATGCTAATATTTCTGCAATAAGCAGAGAAATCTATCTTCTGTAAAATGTTATTTGTGAAAGTTTTATCTTTTTACCTAGAAAGAATTTATCATGACAGTGTACAAAAGAATTAAACAATACGTTCTGGACAAATTCCAGTTCTGTTCATTGTACATTACCTAGATTCTTCAAATAATGAAAGCATGCGATAATGTGGCAGCTCAGAAGATGCTACATATGCCAGAATGCCAAACAGCCTTTCTGCCATTACAATATCATTTTCAGTAACCTGTGAGGCAAAAGGGAGAAGGGGAAGTAAAAAGAAAAAAAGTCTCAAAATTGGCATATTTGTATTTCATTACATATGTACATTAAGAATTAACTGAAATTTGTTACACAGAACACTGCATACGGATCTGTTACAGGCATATCTTCAAAACGTAGATTTGCTTTTACTGGCACTTTAAGTGCACTTTAAAAGAAACCAAATGAGGTACTTGTACTTGTTTTATTTCCTGTAATTCTGGAAACTGAAATGTACACACATGCTACCCTGTGCTTCACGATAGACTTCATGAAATGAAGAAATTTATAAAGATTTCTTACAATGAGAGGGTCGGACATATTAGTTCTGCTCCATACTGCATGCACTTATAGAAGGTCAACTGGAAAATTCCTGATCAAGTTATGCTGAAGAAGCTAAAAGATTCTGGGCACTCATATGTGAAAAGCTAAGTTACAATCTCTCTTACCTTTGGAAGCATCATAGAGAAGGCTTTATAGAAAGAGAGTCTTGGGTGGAGGTAAGGGGGGGGGGCAGGGGGCGGTTTCCTCTGCATTTTTTACCCCCCCCCAAAAAAAGTGTTCCTCCATTATACTTCTCTAAATATCATACATACTGTTGTGTCAGCATTGTTACAGATGTCTCTTTAAACTGATTTTCAATGGCTGAAAAATTTTCAGGATTAGTTTTAAACATTTCAATTTTGTATGAAGAAGGTGGAAGGGGTTTATTTTTTGGACATTGTTATTATTGTTTTTTATTTGTCTTGGCTTGTAACCTTTGGACACCATGGTCTGCATTTCTCCTGCCCTGACGGCCAGACTATGAACTGACTTCAATTGCCAAATGTTTGCTGGCACAGTTTCTAAGCTCCTGGCTTTCCAGTGAGTGCAGAAGAAATCTTTATGAACATTTAAATCTGACCTGGATAACACAGGACCATGAAACTCACTCAGTGACTTCTTAACTTCTGGATCAAATTTAATTTTCATTCATCTCAAAACATATTTTTGGAAGGCAACCCATTATTAAACAAACTTCAATACTCACATTATTTACTAAGTACTTCCAGACAATTTTTGTCTTATTTATCATTCAAATGTGTGATTAAAATGGAATTTTGATCCAAATTAATGTAATTTTAATGTATTATTTTTTAACAGACCCTTGCCTAAAGTATACTGCAACAGCAGACTACAGGGAGAAATTCACCAGAGAACACATAGGTCAGGAAATTTGAAATGCAAAGTAAATTCCATCGCAAACCTTGACAACTCTTAATTAATCTGAAATTACTAGCACTGGGAAAAACTTCAAACAGTACCTCAATGAAAAGAAACTGCTTCTTCACAGTTAGTAAATGTAAGTTTGACAAGGGAACAAAATAATGGTTAGGGGGAGACTAACATGCAGCTTCTAGCCTGGAACGTAACTGGAATGGAAGGAGGAAGATGGGGATAAAATAAAAGCTTCCTTTTACTTTTTTTTTTAAAAAAAAAAGCTTAAAAGTGCTGGAGTTATGCAATTTATTTAATTCAGTTAGTATGTATTGCTTTTACTCCCCAGCTATATGTACCTCAAAGCTGGCAACATAATCTTCACAAACATTGCACACAAACAATAATCAAAGTAAGTGTATTTATCTTTCTGTCATCTGAAACTAGTATTTAGGGCTGATCTAAGGTCTGAGAGCACACTTCAGGGGTTTGTATGCTCTACATTGAAACAGGATTTTCTATTATTGATTTTAAAAGAAAAAGTAATATGTATCTGCAGAGCTGGATACCATGACTTCTGCTGTAGACTAATGAAAAACCGCAACCAGAGTTCACCTGTTTCTTCTGCTTGGCTATGACACTCTTCAAATTATTAATGACACTAGGAAAAAAAGCTCTGTGTACACATCTCCATAGAGTATGTTCTGGCTGAAAAAGTTCATTCAGGACAAAAATGTTCCTCAGTCGTATGTATTTAAGATTTGACATATGTCCTAAATAAGAAGCATGCCATGCAACACAAATCCATTTATTAAACCCATCCCCAAGCATTATTAAAAGTTTTCTTCAAAGACTGAATTTGCTGACCTTGAAATCGTAACAAAAAGTCTACTGAAACAGTTGTGTTTATTTTTTCCTCTCTTTCTCCATGAAGACCAAACAGATAAGACTTACCTTCTATTTTCTTTTAATCTGAATCGTGTTCATTTTGAAAATATGACACAGTGAAAAAGAAAAACTTTAAGCCCACATTCAACTTTTTTTTTTCTTCAACTCTTTTTTTTAAAAAAAAACCCAACTTTGATGGGTATTTTCTGTAAAGTACTAAATTCAAGGTTCTTTTAAAGTTCTCATGAGATCACTATCACTTTTTTTTTTTCTTTTCAAGATCCTGTGCTGTTGGAGTGAGCCCTGTTTACCTTCATCCTTCATCTTCTCTTATCCTTTCTCTGATGGTTAATTCAGGCAAGCTCTTTAACGCACTCCTGCTCTTCTGGGCAACTAATACATACTCTACAGAACTAGAACCAAGTAAACCACAACCTTCATGCTGTGGCTGTACAAGATAACAAGTAAAATATCTAATCCAAAACATATGATGATGATGATAATAAAATTAAAACACCAGATCTAAATGCTAAAGCTATGTATTACTTCCGCTCTAAACAACTTCCAAAATATCACTTAACTTACTTAGCATTTGAAGTGTAATGCACATTCACACATTGTGATGCATTATAATTATTCTTGCTCCCTTCATGATCAAAGCCCAAGTATAATATAACTATTTTATATGCTTGAATTAATTTACTTTCCACTGAGGTAATGGGGAATACAAAGTACAAAATTGCAATACTAGCGTCCTAACTTTCTATTTATTTAAACATAAAACACACACCCAACAAAAAACCACAAATGAATGATCTCGTACATCGCGAGCAGAAGGTAAAAAGGGAAAAAAAACAACCCTATTTGACAGACTTTTTCCTGTGCTAGGTTTAAAGAAGAAAATATTGCTTTAGCTATATTTTGTAACACTGGAAAACATAAATAATCACATATTGTAAACTACTAAGTAGTCTGTCAAATGTATATTTTTACACAAGTATTCACTGTGATCTTTTTGAACATAATAAAGAAGTGCTTCCTGAAATGAAGTAAAATCATGCATTTTATTTCTTTTATTTTAAAAACACATGCAGGAATAAAAATAGCCTTCTTTTCAAGTAAAGCCCAACCACTCAGGTATAGATTTGGACTGTCATTTGCAATTGCAAATACCTGAGACACTACAACATTTTTATGGCTACTAAGAATCTTATAAACTTTGCTACTTGTAACACACTGCAGTTGGACTTAAACACACAGCACAAGAAATTATATGGTGAAGTCTACTTAAAAATTTTTACCCCTAGTACTGAAAGGGCACTGACAGGGTTCTGCTCATTTTATTAGCAATTCATCCGCTTTTTAAAAAACAGTACTACTTTATCTTGGAAGACCAAAAGTAAGAAGGAAGCAACATTGTCCTACCTTTACTCCATTTATCTTCTGTAGATTAAAATGGTTGAGTCTAAACAGAACATAGTATCTCCACAAAGAAAAGTTGACAACAGGATTTCCCTGAGGATCAACTGTCAACTGCTCAATGCGATGCATCTGGGCTAATGCATTGAATTGCTGCAGCGTCACAAGATTTGTCTCTTTAAACTTCAGGTGCTTAAAAAAAACACATTAAACCACAATAAATGAAATAAGGAAACAATAAAGAGGGAACATAATGATTCCTATTCTGTGCCATGCAAACAATTTTCAAACTCAAACACTCTTTCCGTTTGATGAAGCGACTGAGTTCACTTCATTTGAGGTCTTTGTGGCAAAACACATCAATGTATCAACCAACTGGTGTATTACATATATTTAAAAATGTCAACATTACAAGTTCCTAAGCAATTCATAAACCCTTTGGTAACAGCACGAATATTTTCCATGTTACAAAAAGCAGTGATATTACTTCAGCAATGTTTATTTTAATTCTGCAAGTGTATCAACTACAACATCCACACAAAAATAAGCACAACATATGTTTTTAAGTAGTCTGGGTTTCCGGCCATACCAGGCTGGCATACCCTGCTGTTCCTTTGAACCATCTCAATTAAACCACTAAGTTTACTGTTATACTCAAAACCTTAAAAAGATGCAGGGAGCGCAAGAGGCACATTATTTGAGTAACAAGTTGTTTTACATATGTTACACCTGTTTTACTATTTGCTTCAAAATGTCCAATTTAAATGTCCAAGAAAAAAAAGTGGTACTAAACAGACACCTCACTTACATTGTTTTGCTTTATCAAGAACTGAGGAATTCTAAGAGCTGTACTGATTTAGCTACCTACTTCCTTTGAATTTTACCTCTCTTTTCACCCTATTAGCTATTTGGTCTTTGAACTCATAACACTAATTAGGGTCTCCTGATACCAAGGATCCATAACAATATTGTAGAATAGCAATACTGTATTTATACATCAATTTTGCAATTCAAAAATAATCAGCTAGGTCAAAGTAATTAAAAGAAATAATAACCAGTCTGAAAACACCATCCTGTGTGAGATTATAAATTAAAGTTTAGATTTTTAAGAAGTATCATGCTAAAGTTACCATTATAGGATAATACCAAGCAAATATGTAATTCAAAAATGTATCTATTCTTACGGAAACACTCAAGTGTGACTACAGCAAACCAAGGTTTTATTAAAGAATACATATTCCATAGCTGTTCACACAGCTGAAATCTGAGGCATTCTTACCACAGAATTAGGAAATTTGATCTTCAGTTTTGTTAACACTTGAACAATTTCATCAAATTCTATGAACATAAAGGAGACTGTGACAATAATTCCAGCTGTTTGAACACTCCAGTTCCGGTCCAGGCACTCCAGTGCTCCAGCACCATACAAGCTAAGAGTATCTCCTTCCACTTCCACTAAATGAGTCTCAAGAACAGAAAAGCCTTGTACTGCACTGCTCAATATTGTATCAAGAGACCTGTGGAGGAAATAAAAACACGGTGATATAAATGAGATTTTGAAATAGTAACATCATTCTATTGAACAACAGTTACTCAATTGATGTTTTCTTGGCAAAATCAACCAGAACTCTAAGATTTCACTCTTGACTGGAAATGTTGAGAGCCCATCACTTCTGTAATTTTTTATCTATGCTGAATTTCACCTGCCCTTCTATTGCTTAGTCACTCAACTTGAAAATGTCTTCTGAAATTTATCACTATTATAAAACACAGGGGGACAAAGAACAATAAGGCTTCAAGGCAAAAAATGGCAGTGTTATCTACAACTTAATTCTAATACACATTGCCACATCTTCAATAATCTGTTTAAACAAACATGATCAGTGATCACTATCACACTTCCATTTCTCTAACAAGTCATGAAAGAGAAAAATTCCAAACCTAAGCCTCCAATTCAGAAAACTAAATGCACTGTAATTTGCAAAAGATAATTATAACATATGCAAACAAAGCACCTGGTTTATTTTGTTAATATATTGGGAGGGTGTGTGTGTGAAACTTTATATTTAATTAAAAGTAACCAATTTGATTTCTACAAATCTTAAACTACAAAAGCTTTCACAAGAACATAGAAATGTTTTATGCATTATATTCTATTACTGTAGATCTGACAAAACAATTTTAACATTTGTGGTCAGGAAACTACAAGGAATAAACCAATCTCAGTCAATATATCCAGCACAAGCAGAGACAGCATAACACCAAGATGTTTCCTACAACTCCATGGAAAAAGTCTTAATATGTTAGATGCATGATTACTCAAGCAATGAGAATCTGTTCATTAACAGGACAATGCCCAAGCTACCATATTTACATTGATTTGGTCACAACAGGATGATTACTAACACTGAATTAAATTGTGAAGAAACCAAGAAGGCAAGAAAGCAGTGGCTAAACATACGTTTGAGGGAAAGCTTTGGAAGCACAAGAAAAGAAAGGACTATAGCAATTTAAAAATGCTAAGAAAATAATGTTTCAAGAGATGCAGCACTTGAGATAAAAACCAGGTCTAGTCAATACTAACATGGCCTCTGATCGTGAGAGGCAAAGACTGCCCATACCTGACATTTCCAGTGTTGATCAGACACAGCAGGAAGCTGGATCTGCTATTGAATTTGTGCAGACTATTTTTGAGGCTTTTGCCTGAGCTAGCCAGATTGAAAGTATGGTAGTTTGGTTTTAGGCAATCCAAGGCACACATTGTCCATAACATTCAGCATTTGGTTTTTTCAATTATATAGAATGCCAGATGACCACCTTTTAGATGCAAATAAGCAAGCCACAAAGTGTATCACAAATACAACATAAGCTATATTTCAAACCAACAATATAAAAATTATCTCAGGAATAAAACTAAGCCAAAGAACTGCTATTGTTAAAAAAGCATGGGTATGAAAGCAGTCCAATAAGAGATGCTGTTCAAACTAAGAACACAAATTCAGCACTGTTTATGAAACCTCTTGATACACAAAGGGGTTACAAATGTTTATAATGCTCATACTTCCTAATTTTGCTAATTTCAACTGAAAGTAATAATCTGAGCTGTCCAGGAAATGAATAGCCTTAAGGCAGCTTCAAGAATTTGTATTTAACTTTCCTTTCAAACATGAAGTCCTCCCTTATTTAGCAAAATCACATAATAGTTTAGCTTGCACTTCTTTAGTCAACGAGTTGCTGATAGATTAGTTAGTTAATATATTACTTATAACTAAATGCCAACAGGTTTAAGCACAAAGTAAAACATCTTTTCAGGATTGATATGGATATATTACTTCTGATAATGAAATACAGTGAGATCTCAGAGGTAAGGAGTAGTAACCTGGAATATAAGACATGAACAAGAAGTATTTCCTAATAAAATACCTGCTTTCTTCAGGAAATACATATGCAGCACTGCCATTGATCTGACAGGGCTCATTATCTTTATCTTCGTTTAAAGAAGCCACAAGAGCTATTCGATTCTGCTGTATTTCCCACTGACGAGCAACATTACAAATTGTTAACCCTTTCTTTTCCTGAAGCAAGATAGGAAAAGTCATAGTAAGTTATGACAGTGCAATATCAACACACTTGTTTATTCTGAAATAAATAAGCTGTTTAATCAAAACATTTTAAATGTTTTAAATTAAAGAAATTATAGTACCGGTTGGTGGTTATGCATTAAAAAATCAGTGCATCATTCCAGTGCATCATTTTACACAACTGTCAGCAACCAATGATTTCACAGAATACCAGCAGCAAGAAAAGTAACATAATAAATCCACAACTTGTGAAAGAACAAAGTTAATCTGTTTCATTTGGATAACCACAGAAGTATCAGTTTGACAGTTTGCAGCTGTTTGTAGTAGTTCTCCCACAGAACAAGGCTGACTGCTTGTACTTTCCTCCATGCTGTCAGAGTGACTCCAGCACTTAAGCTATAACAATGCAACTGCTTGTAAGTCTTACCAGTAATTGCAACATACTCTGTGTGAGGGGAAAAAAGTTCTTCTGAAAAATGGAAAAAGCAAATTTTCTAAAAAATACAAAATGTCATTACCTTCGTGACAGACACAAGGACTTTGACAGATGTAAGTTCAAATATTTTGTAATAGTTTGTTAAAGTAGTTTTTATATTTTAAGGAGGTCTTGGCAATGAACCAGTATTTCAAAAGTCTACTATATTCACACACTATGTCATTATTATGTACTTGTTCTTGTACAGTCATGAAAATCCTGTCAATTACATATGATTCTATATATAGGTTATTATTCTCTTGTGTCATATAGATATATATGATCTAATCCAATTTTAACATACTTTAAAAGGTTAAACAAGGTGCTTTGTAAGAGCTCATGGACTGGCAGCTGAACTCTCATCAAATGAAAACTGCATGACCTAAATAACAAAGGGTAAATTGTTAGTTTCACTTCATTTGTTTTTTTCTGAAACAGATCTAATTCTCTGGGAGTTAGCCATCTGACTGTTACACTACTCTCAATGAAACTCAGTGACTTGAACTTCTGAGAGAAAAATATTATAGAGGAACTTAACATAAAACAAACTTACATCCACAAAACATGGAGAAAACAGAGTATCAGTCAAAGCCAATGATTCTTGGTTTACACTATCACAGTCTAAATTGATGGTGCTATTGAAATGTAGCTTTCAACTCCATACAAAGTAACAACCTTAACTCCACTCTTAGGAAGTATTAAAAAACCATGATATTCTAAGAATCCTTTAAGTTCTGTCATATGCATCAGAACATCACTATTGGAACTGGAATACCATCAAACATCCTGGTATGTTGGAATGGAGAGGGGAGGAAAGGCAAACCTGAATTTGCCCTATATAGTATAAACAGCAGTTCATAGGCAGCCTGTGTATTTGTCACTAATTTTACCCATGAACAGGGAAAGGATAAAAGGTGCATGCTCTTCATCTGTACTAACGAATATTCTACTTCAATGCTATAAATTTTGGATTGAAACATCAAGTACTTGTTAGCCTGAAGTTGCAATGAGCTCAGACTGGGTCTAAAAGGATCTCTGACAAGGTAAAACCCTGTTTAAATTATTTCCTCCGAGTATAAGCTAACCATCTTTATCAGTTTCTTACCAGTGTTACAAGCCTGTCTAATATTGTCACTTTAAATATAACTACATTAGTTCCTATCTCCTTTAGACTACCGTGTTAGGCTGATTAAGATAGAAGAAAACAACACAATATTGATTAGGATTTAGAAGGCTGTACTAAAAATCCTGAAGGCTAGAGAAGCTTTATTTGTTTTAAAATTGAACATTTATATTTCTGTTTTAAGATAGACTATGGCTGGAAAAAAATCAACACAAAAAGTTTTATTATAGTCCTTTCATTTTACAAAAAACAAATTTTAGCATTATAGCACAAAAGAACATAGGTACAAAGGAAATATAAAAAAATCAATGAATCGTTCAAAAGATATTGGTATTTGGTTTTTAGGCCATTTAACTATCTGAAGATTAGAAAGATATCTCAACTAAATTACAAAATCTACAGTTTAATGGTGAAATCTGAATAATAATGGCATTACACATTAAAAATATTTTTTTCTTCTAAAAGGAAGTTTCCACTAGCAAAATGCACTGAGAAATCTAGGCCATCAAGACAAACAATCCCTCTGCTACAAAGTAACATTACATCAACAGTTAAGAACATGAACTACAAACTACAGATAAACACTTTCAATAAACACCTACTTTTTTCCCAGTCCAAATACAGTTAGCTTTTCAACAGCATAAAATAACACTATGTGTGAATATTATTTACTAATTTCCAAATTCTTTATGTTACTAAGAATTGGCACCAAAACCTTAAACCTGAAGGCTTTAAATAACTCACAGGAAAAAAACCCAGACAAAAAAAACAAACCACATCACTGCTTTAGAACAAAAAACCAAAAAAAGATTGAGTCCAAGACTTTTCCATGATATTGTTTTTCTGTTTTGGTTTTTTTTTAAACAGAAAACCAAAACATACATGAATACAAATATACAGGAAATAAAAATATATTCTTAGGCACTAGACAGGGAATTTTTTTTCCCATTCATGTATTTAGGTTCTTGAGGGTTTTTTTATGTACTTAAAACATCTTTTAATATACTGTTAACATCCTGTTTGCGTCTTATTTTTCAGTTATATACATTTGCTACACTTCTTACAGCCTCCTGCAACTACCTTCAGTCTAGTAATTGCCTTCATGAAACATGATTTTACCTAGGCAGCTTAACAATATGGATACATGAACATTTTTTGTTAGTTTGTCTGTCAAACTGAAAAAGCTTTTTGTATAACCATTACTGGATGACAAATTTTTTGGCACTTCTTTTTTCTCCAAGGAAAAATGATTTGGAGACAAATGGTGATATTCACACAACAAATGGAATGCAGATACTCTTAGATCCTTGAACTTTGATCTCCTATTAGCAACATAGGACATTTAGTCACTGGCCCCATAAGAGTATTCTGGAGTGCACCTCAGTCTCTCCTGTTAGAGCTATTCCATCTCATGTATATAAGCATTAACCAGGCCATGTGGTCTGGTAGATAAGTGCTCTTCTGAAAAAGAAGACAGCTGGAGTCTAGCTGCTGCCCTGATAACTGCTTAGCTTTTTCTACACAAAGGAACAACTTCAACAGGAAAGAATGAAAAAAAAATAAATCTACTTCAGAACAGCCTGCATAGCAGCAGTTAGAGCACTCACCTGAAATGGGGGAGACCAAGTTCAAGGAATTTGAAATCACTGAAAAGTCCTTTACTTTAGTCTGGTTTTACTTTATCTCTGAATTTGTGAAAATGAAGTTTGCCATCCTTTTACATATATCACATATATTCAACTGTTTGGTTTTGGGTTTTTTTGGGTTTTTTGCTAAAGTGTAACTTGCATAGTTGACTGAAGAGAGTTTCAGTTGTGAACTGCACTGCTTCAGCTATAAAAAAAGTTCAAAGAGACAGAGGCATATTGGGTTATGTAAGAACTACAGCAAAAAATATTAGGATATAGATTATTGCTGTAAACTGGTATACAGTAGGCTTAGAACAGCTACAGAAAATACCTTAAGCAAGGTCTGTTTCTGGCTTTCACGCTTCCTTTCTTCCTCTTTCCTTGCTGCAACAGATGCCATACGTCTTTCTTCTTCCTGGATGAAAAATAGAAAAGCAGCTCAAAAAGAAGAATTCATCAGGTTCTGAAAAGTATTACTGGTAAATAATTAATATAGAAGAGATAGATACCTACTCAGATGCAAACAATGAAGACAAAGCTATTTAAAACTAGTGCTTGTAAAGGTCTTTGAAAAAGTATAAAGCATATGGCAAGTATGAGAGTGAAAAAGAACGTTTTTAAATATAACAGTGCATAGTACCTTTGTAGTAGTTTTTGCAATTAGTAGGATTTTTTTGTAAGAAAAGACAGAACAAATGAGCTAATTCTATTTATGCTTGAATCATAATCTAAGATTGATTTTTATCATTATAAACTCTGTCCAGAGGCGGCTTACTTTTCTCAATCAGCAACAGAAATTGAGAAGACAAGAGTATTTTCAAAGTTAACTGTAGTACATTATTGTTCCCCAATATTATTACCTATTCAAAAAGAAGTTTCGAGAAGAAAAAGATTGATTCCTAAATAATGAAAGTCACGTAAGAAAAGATGCTTAATTTTCCTGGTACGGCCATTTAATACTGCAATACACCCATATTAGGTTGAATGTTCCCTGTATACAGAAGTCTAAACATTCTCAGAGCACAGTATTTTTAGAACATATATTTTCCAAGTAACAAAAAAAACATTCACTACGAAGTAAAAAGCGTAGAGTCCTTCCAACACAAATATTTGGGAAGCATACTTTAACTTATTTTGATTTTACTTCACATGTCTTTTGGGTGTTTCTACTAAAGTATCTTCCCAGAACATATGGAAAGTGTTCTTATTTCCCTCAAAATAGAAAGCTCCTGTCCTAACCTCTTCACTTTCCAGAAAGTTATATGTTAAGAAAATTAACAAACAAAAATGAACAGAAAACGATCATCAACCATGAAGACAAAGCATGAAAACTCTTATATAAATAAAACATGCTATGGTTAGAGCACTGCAAGAACCCCTAAGCACATGCGTGAATGCTTAATGAAAGATAAAGGAACTTCACACTTATCATCGCTATTATGTTCTTAACAAAAGAATTTCCAAATCATAACAAGTTAAGTTCACATAGTAAACTTACTCTTAACTGTGTAAAGCCTCCCTGAAACCCATTGACATATCATGGATTTTGATGTTAATCTGGAACCTGACTAAATAACAAACTTTCAAATTGTTCCTCTATGACTTCAACATAATATGCATATATTAAACAAGAGGAACACCTTCATGCAGATTAAGTTACAAGGCTTTGGATAAAGTAAGGTTCTCTACTCCAAATGTATGCAAGAATTTCCCTGGAATACTAATTAGAAAGCCTAACTTTTTTGTTGTTGTTGTTCTGTAAGCAACTTCTGGCCTTTTGAGGGTGAAGTTTTGTTGGCAGCCTCCTCTGCTACTGGGCTTTTCAGTTCTTCCTAAACAGAGTATTACCAAGGGGCTGATGTCATAGAATTACAGGATAATGCAGGTTAGAAGGGACCTCAAGAGGTGACTAGTCCAGGTTAAAGGAGGATCAATAATAAATAAAGAATTAAATAAAACCACACACAGATACAGAAGATTGTCAAGATTCCAATACAACAAAATACCACACAATGAAACTCAGTACCTGAATGGGAGGGTTCAGGGTGAGGCCGAGGAAATCCTGAAATAAACCCCCATACAGCTATGCACCACAAATATGAATGCGTAATTAATAACACAAAGTAAAAATGTCCTGTTCCTCAAGACACAATTCAAAATGTTAAGAACTACAAACATGATTCTCAGATTCTCATGAGAGCTGTTTATCCCAATTACATGTTAAAGTGCACTAAGTTTTTGTTTACTTAAAAAGAACAAAACCAAAAAAACCTGAATTCTTAAAATATAAACACTAGCAAACTACATTACTGAGCTCTTTCTATAGAAAGTGGGTTGTAGTTTTGGGGTTTTTTTTTATTTTCTAATTGAACCTCTTCATTTGAGCTTGCATTTATGCTTTTTATCTTGGCTTCCTAAAAAACCCAAGCTTTTTACAATTTCAGTGTCTCAACCTTCTCTAATGACTTTTCAACACATTGAACATATTTAACAACTTGAAGTATGTTTGTAAGTCTCAAATTAAGGTCTTCTGTTCCTTAGAAGTTTGATTATATAAAACTGGTATGTAGAAAGAAACTAAATGTAAACTAGTTTTCCCACCAAAGGAGAGGAAACAAATTATCCATTCTATTTGGCAGAAAACAGCTGGCCAGTCATCACAGACTCAGCTCCAAATTAACTGAGGTATTGTTGGATTTCACACCAGGGAAGACAGAGTTAGAGAACAAAATGGCACTAATCTATAGGAAATAAGCCCTCATTAATTTTATTCCTTTCAAAATAACAATTTATTTTCCAAACTCTAAGACAAACATCCACAAAATGCCCTAATTCAGTTCTCTCAGTTTCCACAAATAACTCTTCTTATTCCATCTCCCATCTCAAAGCCTTCCCTTGATCCAATCCAAATGCATACTTCCATACGTGGGGGTCTATTGCCCTCATTCAAGTCAGTCCAGTATATAAAGAATGAAATGAACTAATGCAAATTATATTCTAAGAGTCTTTTATTAATCAACTCTTTTTCTTGACCAAGAATTTTATCCTAATGACAGACATCTAAAAAATACTGGTTTCTTCTACAAAAGAAACTTGCTTAGCCTAAAACGAAAATATATCCTAGTTTTTGTAAAGGCAGAATGACAGAGAAAACATTTGAATAAAGATCAAGGGCCAAATCTACTTTTTATGGAAATCAAATCCATATACATTTAGTGATTAATCTTACACAACAGATGCATGGAAAACGCATCCCTCCTGAAACCCGCAAAAAAGCCTCCAGAAAACCTATGAGGTTAAAAAACAAACCCCATAATTACCTTGTCACAATTCATTTTTACCATCATTCCTTTCTCTCTTTTAGAAAGAATTTTAAAAGAGCTGGAGCTATCTCCCTTTTTCTTTGTCTTTGTTTTCCCTCATTATTCTGCTGCTATCGTCCAGAACTTTGTTTCATCTTTAAACCAACCCTTGCTAGACAAGAGGGGATGCTTTTCCAGAAGGTCAAAGTGCCAGATCATTACGAAAGGAATTGGATGTCTTCTTGTATATTGAAGTTTCCTCCATTTATTAGTTCTCCACTTCCTATCTACAAATGTACTAAATGGCTACAAAGTCATCTCACAAAAAAACAAAGCAAAACCTAAACAACCGAAAAAAACCCCAAATAAACTCCAAGAGGGAGGAATATACTTCTTAAAGAAGCAGAAATCTCACTTTCTGCAAAGAGATGTTGAGGCTGCAAGCTTACATTCTTAGTGCGAAGCAACAGTAGCAACAGAAGACAAGAATAACGCACATTAAAGCTACTACCACTCTCATGAAAGCTTTCCGTTAGAGCCCTAGCAGAACAGTATGTGTGGCTTTGGCATGCTGAGAGCTCCCCCTGCTGCTACACGAGCTGCCGTCAAGGTAACGCCACAGACTTGGGCCGAACTCATCACTATGTCACCGGTCCTTCAAGACCGGATTTAAGAGAGAGGATGTGTCTTATTTTCAAATGGAAAGGAAAAAAAAATAGATTGTTCCCTAAAAACACCAGAACACTCCACAATGGTGACAGAAATCAAAAATTAATTCTATTCTGGATAAAGCAGTAGAACCACTCCCTGATCAGCAGAGAAATGTCTAAGGAAATAATCAAAACCAAATGCAGCTCTCTTACTTTAAGCGTCCAAAACCTATAAAACCTCAGTGAAAAGAAGCAAAGTTTTACTGTTAAAAAGATGCAGCTTGTCTTTCAATTTGGGAACCACAGCACATTTAAAGAAAACATACATACGTTATATATTACACATACACACACATATATAAATATATATACACTTGGCAAATTCTGTCGAGAAAGTGTATTTAAAGTGATGGACAGCAAGTGTTCCTGGTTAAAACAAGCCATTTGTACACATTTCATTCACATTTTAGTATTTTATTACATATCTGCAGACATATCTGCTTACTGTTATGAAAGACTAGAAGAAAAAAGGTAGAGTCACAGCTAAACTGTAAGCGCCACTAGGTAAGTTCACTTTTTCAAGTGTTCAAACTACAAAAGGTATTCAAAAAGCTTCAATGCCCAGAAAAACAACCATTCTAGTATGTGAACCAAACAATGCAAATAACTACATATGCAACCTGAGCCTGCTTTGACTGTAAATACACTTCAATTTCACGTAAGCCTAGTTCACTGAGCCATAAATCATGTTACCTTGAAACTAAAGGTTGTCTAAAGGTGTCACTGTTAGAGTCACCAATGGTTAATACAGGTGACACACAGTAACCCGTCCTGCCACTTCAATTCAGCCTCCTCCCCACTCCTTAAACCTCAAGATTAATCTATCAAAGTTTTAGAAAGTAAAAGACTTCCATTGAGTTGATGTTTTAGATACACAATACAAAGTGGCTGGGTTTTTCAGCTGAAAATCACCTTTTAGTGGACAATAAGTGTTTAGTCTTACAGTAAAACTCGTTACAGGTGACTAACCTCCACTGATTTCACCACCACTGAGTCCACACCTCAGTGGTTTAAAAGCTTAAATCTTACATTCAAAAATGGCTTTGGAATGAGATGGCCTGAGAAAACACCAGCTTCCTCACAGGTCAGGGTTTAAAAGCTGTGATAATATGCTGCAATTCCTTGAATAAAGGCAAATCTGCCCCAACTTAAGAAATATTAGAACAATTGCAATGCAAAAAAGTTTTATTCTAAGTGCAGAGTACTTTATTTTCATGGCAGCTTCTGAATAGGTCCATAAGGCAGAGGCAGTTACCACCAGACTTTTGCTCCAAGGTTCTCTTTCTCCAGAGAATCCTACAGAGAAGGCCTGGCACCAAAGAACATAGGTCGTCTTGAAAACCAATATGAATAAAGCTTCAAAGTCTCTTACAAACTTTTGAAAATATTTTTCTTGAAATAATTTTCTTATCCCAGTGAAGCCAGCACACAAAAGAAAAGGTAAAAGCAGAATTAAGAGTGACATAAAACTCAGTTCTTGAGCAGAAGCGCTTCTGAACAGGTTAGTGCAGAATTCCTAGTCAAACAGAACCAACATCTCAGTCCAGCTATTAGTTCTTTACAAGACAAAGCAATGCTGAATTTCAAAATGGTCTGGACGCTCTTCAGACTAGTGAATAAAAGATCCGATAAATGTATTTAGAGTTTAGGTGTACTGAGTGAGAAAAAGCACATACACAAGATTGTACTTACAAGCACTGTAAAATTGTACCCTCACAGCAGACAGAAAACAGCATGTTGCATTACTAGGCAGAATAGCTGGATTTGGAATTGTCAACTCTTTAATTCTATCACAAATCTCATGATACTTGTTATTTTTCTTAAGATCCCAGTTTCTTAAGTCATACAATTACCTGGGTAACACAGTTTTTATTCAAGAAAACACAGCACCCTCTACATGGAAAAAATGTTTAAAAAGTTCAAGGCTCAACATACAGAAGGCATATAAAAAACACAAAACACATTCTTTTTACAAGTAGACTTATGAGCAGCACAACTGGGTTTTCTATGGCTTTTTGTCTTGTGGCTGATTCTCTGATGTTTAACAAGGTGTGAACCCATATTAAGTTTTTCCCATGGCTGTGCATTTCTAGTAGCTTTTTCCCCATACAGATCCCATAGAGCCTAACAGTACTACCAGGATCCATCTCCTCTTGAGAAGGGGCCAGGAGTGGGGAGAGCAAGACATTTTCTTTATGTGACTCAAGTTTCTGAGATAATACTGAGAAAATGATCTTTTTAGAAGCAAAGCAATTAGCAAGTATTCAATTAAATCAGTATAAATTCACAAAAGAAAAGAAATCCCATAGAATACATGCAAACAAATCTTTAGAATTGTTGGAGCTGGGAGTAAGACTCATATCCCAAAGCACTTTAGTCTCAAAATTACTTTTTTCCACATACCTGTTGTATTTTACGTCATGACTGTCTCTATTTTATACTCATGGTGGATCAGCTACAGGTACAATTTATAATGCAGTACAAAGCAAATGAGCAATAAAATAAGGTATATATATCAGGTATATGACCACCTGGTCAAAAAAAAGCAACACTACAACGTTGCTGCTTGTAAAACGTATTATATTTGTTATCTTGTTGTTGGATGGATTTTTCTTGGCAGAAGGTCATGCTTACACATCACTTCTGAGTAGAAGAATTAGCATGGCTGTTCCTATATTAAGAGGTAAAATAGTTGACTTAATGGTAAGGCCCCCAGTGATTGCCCATCATCCTCTACCTTACAGAGTATTTTCAGGAAGTCTGTAGACTTAGTTGTCTGCAAGTCCTCTCTTCCTTATCAAAGTTACTTGAGCAGCAGAAACAGAAATGAATGGTGAGGGTAAGTAAGGAAGGAAGAAATACAGACACACAAACTGTGATCATCAGGCTTCCTTAGGTAGGCAGACTAAAGACACCAACAAGACTTTTAAAAGAAAAAAGATACCAATAACACCAGTTTTAGGGTAACCAGACTATTACTTTGGAAGAAATATGCTGTTCTTCTTCAGCTACACAGCAAACGAGTAAAGATTGTATTGAGAAACTTCTAACCAAAAACTTTGCAGATTCTCTCAAGTCACATGGCAACTGATCACACTGTATTTACTAATGAAGAGTTTAAGCATTTAAAAATAAACATGTTAAAACGAAGTAAAAACCCCACACCCTTACATAACACTGAACGAACAGAAAAAGGTTAATGTTTTAAATATTCTAATGTCTATACACCACTTGATTCCACACTAAATTAAGAAAAAAAATGCGGTATTTTTTAAATACATATATATACAATCCCCCCTACACTTTAGTTCTGAATTTAAGAATCTAGTAAGTTTGACAAAACCAGAAATTTCTTACTGTGATTCTCTTCATATCTAGCTGACGAAGCTGCATCATATGATGGAGAACAGTGTGTTTGTACCATGTCTCCTGAGCTATTGGATTGCCATCAAGGGTGATATCTGACAAAGATGAGGAATCAGCAAGGCACAGAATATCCTCAAAACTGTAACCAAAAAAGTTTTTAATGTCAGTGTAGGAGTAACTTTGAGATGGAAGACTTTATTTCTTAAGTACAGAACAGTAATATTTACCTGTACTGAAAAAAATCCAACCCATCAATATTGTGTATGATAAATCAAATTAAAAGTATTTTGAAATACAAATAGCTGCTACTGTTAAATTTTGAATTTCTTCACATAGAGGTAAAAAAATATGCAGAATAAGGAGAACTTGTTACCTATGGGAGTATAGTTTCACCTGAGAAAAACTAAAATAGGATACTTATCAATTCATATTCCAAAAACTAACATAAGATATATTTGCCATCAAAGCCAGCATGAGAACCACGGAAAAAAAAAAAAAGCCAACCACAAATACCACAGAATGGTCCTGGCTGTTGGCAACATCATTAAATATTGGAAGAAAAACAATTACAAAAGCATCATGTTATCTTCAAAACAAATCTGTTCATTGTTCTGAGTTCATTCTACAAACACCAACAATTTGGCTTTTTAGACAAGATCTAGTTTGGTTTCTTGACAAAAATAACTGGCCTGTGTAAAATGTATTTAGAGATGTACAAACTGTATCATGTTCTTTGCACTGAAGATGGAATGTGAAAAGAAAGCAGCTGCCTCTGATGAACAGTATTTTTAAACTGAGAACTATTTAACTTGATTTCAAAAAAAGCTGAACAGTTATAGAAGTAAATAAAAGTCCCCAACGCCTTTTAAGAAATTAATTATAAATGTACAACTGTGCACCCATCCTTATGCACTCTGGCCTTCAAAATTCGATTATGTGTTAGGAAGTTAAGTAAGTTCAAG
This sequence comes from Aegotheles bennettii, assembly GCA_013398125.1. Taxonomy (NCBI): domain Eukaryota; kingdom Metazoa; phylum Chordata; class Aves; order Caprimulgiformes; family Aegothelidae; genus Aegotheles; species Aegotheles bennettii. The sequence continues at coordinate 974,473 of VZRW01002940.1, forward strand.
TGGAAAGTACGAAATAACTTGACTTGGTACTTTTGAGAGTGAAGTTAAAAAAATCTGAAAGTGGTTAAAGAATCAATGATGATCACAAAAACAAACACAAGATCACATTACTAGATAAACAAATACTTAATGACATTCTGAATTGAGACCACTTCTGAAGTGGAAAATATGGAATTATTGCATTTTTTAAAATATTCCGACAATCTTACTGATTGCATCAACTGATTACTAGTTCTTACTCTTAGTGGTAGGAAAAGTCTTCCTCCACTAACACTTGGAAGGATACTAAACCTCAAGAATGCTCTCAATTTAGGTATCAAAAATCATACACAGTACAGATGTCATACTAAAGACTGTCACTGAATAAATTGGCAATGCCTTTATCATTTGTATCACACAACCTTCAAAAAAGTATACAATAATCTGTTGAGGACTAACATTCCTCTGACGCAAAGGGCCTCAGATCTACCAGAATATCAGATTTTTAAATCAGATATCCCTGAAAGATTCGATGTATTAGATAAAACAATTCTGCAACAGAAGTGAATACAGATTAAATATAAAAGTAATATTGACAAACAGCAATCAGTTTCAACCAACAGGAAATGACAGAAAAGTTGAAAGTCTGCTAGCATTTTCATGACCTCCTACTTACACATACTGCTGTGCTTTGAAATTCTCAGTGCTTCAGAATAGTAGAACATTCATTCTGGAGCTGAAACAGATGTGTTCGCTTTATACTGCTTTTAGCTGCTCTATTGGCAGCTCGATTTTTGAGTAAAACAGTAGTGCAAAATAGCTATGTTTCTACATTTTTGTATACACATATGAAAAATAGAGCTTTAGAAATTCAATGCAGAAAACTTAATGTACTGTACTTGTCACACTGGCATCCCAATCCTAAACCAAGCAAAGCTTTAATGTAATACACTTACCAAACAGACTGCGTACTTTATAATAAAGCTTCTGTCTGCTTCCCAGCACACAGACTGCTGTGACAGAGCCAAGTGGTGACCACCCTACAGGAATCAGAGCCTATGTCTCAATGCTCTCTCTACCCTGTTTACCACAAAGGAGTCTTTAACCTGCTCATGAAATACAGAGCAGCTGTGGATGATGCTGTTTCAGACTGCCTCAGTCAATCTTCTTGAATGGAACATCTGTTTCTCTTTCCAAAAGACATTCTCCAGCAGGAGTCCCAGCAAACTACAGCAACTACCTCTCCTTCCCCGTCCTTCTTTCTTCCTAGATTAATTTATCTTTGCTAAAACGGTAGTTTCAGCAACACAGAAACAAGTTGTGAATTTGGCCTAAATTACCAAAAAGTGTTTTCTGGAAATCTTTTCAGAACAGTTCAGTTTTACATCTTGTGTGTATGCTCAGAGTCCTGGATCCAGGTGTCCCCTCTGCCAAAGGGGATGTAAAACCACACCTCCTGCCTCATATGAGAATGCAGCAATTACTAACAGCAGAGTATTCTAGAGCAGTGTAATCTCAACCTCCACCAATGACACACTTTCACATTTACACATTTAGTAGTTAAGAAAAGGACACAGGAACACTTGTCCTCTCTTACAATCTACTTAACAGTTGTCCCTTCTCTATACATTTGCATCAATGACTTCTAAAAGGCATCTTCCATACAGGGGAAAAGCTCTGGAGAAGAGAAGAAAGACAACATACTTGCTGTAGTTTGACAGAACACCCAAAAGTGAACTGTATGTTCAAAAAACACTCAAAGAAAAATAAAATTGAGTTTTCCCAGGTTTCTAACCACTAAACTATTGATGATAACAGATGTTACCATAGTCAACCTTTCATTCCCCTTGTACTGCTTTTGTTCAAATATTTAACAATGTATTTAAAAATTTTCATTCTGCTGAGGAAAAAAAAAATTTTCTTGTTTTTCTTAAGCTAAGAACATTCCTTCTCTCAGGTTTCCAATTCAGCAACCAAATGAAGAAAAACAATTACATGTCCTTTGAGCTGGCATCCAACTTCTTCCATATGGCTAGACAATGTGCCTTACTAAATGAAAACGCAAACGCAAACGGCTGTCCAGGTCAGCACGAACAGTGAAGATCTGTATTTTGTTTCCAAAATTAAAAAACGGTCTTCCTTAGTTTCACATTTTGAAATATGAGCAATAACCCTCTTTCTGAATCTCAGTGACATATCTTTTCTTAAGAAAACCGTTTCTGTAATCTCTTCCCAGTACCACATGACAAATTCAAAATGGGATTTCTCCCCCTTCTTTATAACTAGTTCTAGAGATATGTATTACCTTCAGCCACCAGGTATGAAAGCCTTCAGTTTGTAGCTGCTGAACTTTTTGGGGCTTAAAGGAAGTCTTACTTCTGGCTTGTTTCAGATCAGCATCAACTTTTACAGCATTTGGTTTTAGCTTATATTATCTCACCAATACAACCTTTTTGACTAAAAGCTCTGCAGAGAAGCAGAAGCATTCTGAGGCCTCCTCTGCAGCATAAGAGAAAAAGAATGTCAGTGATTAAACCCATGATTCTAATGCCTTAAACAGTGACAATTGTTTTAAGGCATTCTTGAATCTTTTACTGAAATATTAATTCATATATGTCAGTATGTATCAATTTAACACTTAATTATTTTTGCTGACATACAAAAATAGGAAGCAGCAAAACTTTCCATGGGAGCACTGCCTCAAAAATACTACTTGATTGTTAATGATCACTAATAAAATATTTTAATGAACCTGCAACATAAATAAATCCAGTTTTGGCAATATACTTTTTTTCCATTTGCAGGTTCTCTATGTAACTACAGATAAACAAATTAGAATATTTGTGTATCAAATTGCTTGTCTAAAAGAAAAGTGAGCTGTAGAGACAGCTGTTTCTAGGAAAAATACTTACTTTTAAATTACCATATGGCACACAGTAAACCCAGGTAACTCACTCAAAAACACAAAATAATTTAAAAGGGATGTAGGAATGTTCAGATGTGGCAGTTCCCTAGTATTATGGTTGCATATAACTTCTTCAGTCACAGTTCAAACAGTATCAAGCCAAGTACCAGAACACAGATGGTCAAGAGTATACTTTCCTAGTTAATCCTTATTCTGCTGCAAAGCAACATACCTACTACATAACTCAAAATCAGTAATTTATGAGGGTTTTTAGCCTTCAAAACTGCTATATGCAGTAGGTTATCATTTCAAAAACCCAGGCTAAATGTGATCATCAAAAGAAATTTTTCATTTCTTTTAAAACAATGTCTGGTAAAGAGCGAGCTAAACTGATCCATCCACCTACCCACCCACATATGTATACAAAACTTATTTTGTATACATGTATTTTGTATTGTATTTTGTACTAATAGGTACAAATGTATTTTGTTTGACACTAAGCATTTTCATACCTATTCCAACCACAAATTAAAACCAAATTATATATTTGCATGAATGTTCTAGACAAGCATTTCTAGCCGAAATGAAAACTAAGTCTAATCTACCAGTAGTTCTACTGAAGCCCAAATGAATAAACAACAATCATGATAAAGTATTAAGAAGCAAGCTACTGATTACATAAGGTTTGAGAAATCTACTTTAAAAACCTCACAGAAACATTTTTCCTTCTGTGAACACTGTAAAAATAACATGAATTTGCATAAAACCACCTGAGAAAGGAGTCAGAAAGCTACACAAAATATATCAAGTATATAAAACGATGCAGAAATTCCACTGACTGCAGTGATGCTCCCTGATTGCACGGGAGCCAGTTACTGCAGTCCCCTCATTGTTCTTGCCAAGCTAAGACTTTTTTTAGAAAAACAGAAACAAAAGACATGTTTCCATTTTGGAAATTATTCAAGAGAGGTAAAATGCTAACCCCCTCTCCAGCAGATTAATTAAGGGAAAAACATATTAAAGATTCCTGCAGTTCATCTCTTTTTTTTAAAAAAAAAAGTGCTTAATATCCATGAGTATTTAAGGAGAACTACTGCATTGATACTTTAAGAACCTAAGGAACACAGACAAGTAGGTTGAAGCTGTCTGCAAAAACCATAATGCAGGTCAACTTAAAATATTCAAGTACCTATTACAATAAAAGCTCATACTAAGTATAACATTTTACAGAGAGAGCAGATACCACAGGAACAGCATGGTATTTTCAGTAATTAGAATATGAAGCACTTTTCCCCTATCCCACATTAAATTATTCAATTATCAAAAAATTCACGAATATGAAAAAGCATAGAAGAGAAACTATAGAAGCCCTGCTTTCAAAGTTGAGCTATTCTGCTTCTGTCATCTGGTTTTGAAAGGGAAATCACTATGAACATACCTCTCAGACTTCATTAATATAGGAACAAGTAACATACAAGCATGAAATAATCTAATCATTGTAAGCAGAATCTGACTCAGCAGTTTGTGTAACTCCATAAATACAGTGATTATATATTAAATATAATATGTACCTTGTGTAATGTTGCTATAATAAATATGTAGTTTAACAGTAAAACAACATATTTACAAAACTACTTTTAATTTTGACTATCATTGTAAACAATACGATAATTTTAAATTAATGTGTTTCTTGGTAGAGTACTCATAAAACAACTACATTTAAATGCAAAGGGTTTCAAGATTTTTTATGTTTGAACTAGAAAACACACAATGGCTTGATTATGCTATCTCATGTAAGAGAAAAAAAAGTATCTGTATTCACAGTGTTTGAATTTAAATTTTAATGAAATACTTCAAATTACTGACAGGAAGCAAACTGCTATTTCCCTTACCTAGATATATTGTTGAAGCTGAGGAAGAGACGTTGAAGACAGGGCAAAGTATCCACATCTTTCTAGAAGGAAAGATAGAGGCATAAATTCAGTAGCTGAAAGTAGCTTTTTAACCTCTCTATCTTGCCTGATGAAATACTTTCATTTTTATATGCTATAACCTTGCTGCAACATTGATTTCTGTTGAACATGCAGCTCCGTTTCTCCCTAGTGCAGACTGCAAGGGAGTGTTTCAGTGCAGATATCTACTCTGCAGAAGAAGCTGCATCACTTGCAAAGCAAATGATGTTAAAGAAAAGAGGATAAGGCTGCTGGTGATTTCTGAACAGGCTTTTGGGAAATAAGCCAAGATGCTGTCTCAGCATTTAAGCTGCAGGATAAACACACTGGAAAAAAAATATTATTCTGCGACCATGCTAAAATAAGGTTTTTTAAGTGCAATCCAGCAGCACAATTAGCACTACCAAATACCAGTGGCTTTTCTGCCAGAGAATGATCTGAAGGACTCTGCCACCTTTACAATTAAACTTCATAATGAATTCATTTCCAGAATGAGTATTTGTGAATTTTATATATGTCACTAAAGACCTTTGTAGAAAAACTCTAAATAGCAAATAGCTCAAATATTAGTAAGATGAAACCTATCAAGCAAGATCAAACTTCATCTATTAAATATAAATCCATAATGGCCAGACAGCACAGTCAGCATTGATTCATATATTGCATACATTCACACTGCACACTTAGCCCCTAAATTTCAAGTCTGTATCTCCTTATCCTACTAAGAAGCATACTTCAACTTGCAACCAGTGAACACAAACCTGTTACTTACAGCATGTGGAAGTGTCACAGGGCTCACTACCTTGATTTTAGCCACAAATCAAATCTACAGCCCTTTGTCCCTCCATGTGTGACACATCTAACACAGCATTCCAGAAACAGAAATAGTTCATTCTATCCTCACAGGTGAACACAAGGCAGCTCTAAACAAACCATGCAGCTGCTATTAATGAAACATTGAATGCGAGCTAAAAAGTATTGCTAAGAGTCACAGCTCTGTATACAGTAAAGCAGGGCTTATTAGCTCAGGTTTACAGTTGCAAAGCTCCTGGTTCAGAGCTGTTCTGAATCCTCCCAGATCAGACCATGGAAAGATTAAGTTCACAAGAGAATTACATCTGGACAACCCCTCTGTCCCTAAGGCTACTTAAGTGTTGATGCCTAAAGGGGTAGGCATGCACAATACAGGCAGATATACACACTAAGACAGGGGCATTACAGTGCTGTGCAAGGATTTTAATCGATCATAGAATTTCACGTTAGAATGTCCCCTCAAGACAATAACTAGCATGATACGTTGCCGTCCTCTAAAACAGGTTCCAAGTCTCACAGGCTTGACAGCAAATACCTCACATCCGAAATAAACAGGATTGGGAAAAAAACCAAACAAACAAAACCCAAAAATAACCAAAGCCTCCAGCTACTTCAGTTTTGATACGAAGTCAAATAGGGCAGTGAACATACAGGGCAGGAGTTCTTTTGTGAAAAGATGGTGAACACCTTGACCAGTCCTCCTTCAAGACTAAAATCAAGCTGCAGATGACAAAACCCAAAAATCTACCTTTTAATACCTCAAAGCAATCTAGCAGGTCCATCTTTCAAACAAAAATACAGCTCATCTTCATAACAGTGGACCCTAACTCACAATTGGACAGAAAGTAAATAGATATTCCATAATTAATGATTTTTATGCCATACAAGACTCCTTGTAATAATTTATTCTGTCTGTTTGCTATTCTTCAGAATAGTTGGACATCTTGAAGACACCTTCAATCCTATACAGTATGATTCTGCTATAAACCAAGCCTCATGAACGCCTTTTAAAATCCTACAGCTTTGGATGAACCACAATTTATTCCTATAAAAATAACTACTGTGACTCAAGGATTTCCAGTCCCTAATGAATACCTCAAAAACAAAAAATGGTCCCAAAATGGCTAATCTAAGGCCAGTGAATTGCAAAAGATGATTTATGTTTAATTGCTCATACAAACTATAATCTAGTTGGATAACTTGAATTATTCAATACAGTTAACTGCAATGGGTATGGAGTTCAGTATGGAACCTCATTTTGTTTGACAAATTAGAATATAATCTTTCCTACAAAAGAAAAATACACTTACAACAGGTGGGGGAGGAAGGTGAAAAATAAGGAAGGTTCACAAAATATGTACAGAAATACAGTTATTAAATTGAGACATAGCACAGAGTCTAAACCTGTAATTCACCAATTTAAATTTTATGCCGACTCTCCATTTGTGCCAACAGGAAGCATGGAGAAGCATGAGCTACACCCATGAGGAGTGAAAAGGCAGTGGCTACAAGCTAGGAACATAACTGATGTAGGGTGAAGGTACAGTAACAGAATTAGCAATGAGCAGAAATTTCTTGGTTTCTTCATACATGGCAAGCAGCAGAAATCCAAGAAAGGAAAGGCTCAGCAGCAATGGAAGACCAAGAACTAAAGGAATTATGACAGCCAGAAAAATACAGCTATTTAAGTAGTCTTACTGTATTATTTCAAAAAGTGTTTGTTCATTTAATCTACTTGCCATACTTAAACTACAACTCAAATTGCAAAGTGAAAAGCTTTATTTTTTATAACTTAAAGACTTACACTGCTAGGTTAAAGGGTCAATTGGGAAATTCTGTTTTTAAAATCAATACTTATTTTCTCTGTATTTGCCTCAGAAATATTCAGAAGGAGATGAAACTTAAGATGGTTTGACTGCTTAGCTGAGCTACAGAAATTAAAAGAGGGTTTGTTTTTAGGAAACAAACTTGTATGTAAGAAGTATCTAAATTTGTATGTTAAAACCAAAAATCTGCTTGACAATCTTTTTTCACCCCCTGGAAAACCATCATGAGCTATCACTACAGGTGATCACATTTAACAAAATAATGCCAAAAATAAATCGCTGTTTGTTTCACCTTTATGTTGTAAGTATTGCCACAGAACAAGATAAACAACACAATACATGAAAACAAGACTTCACAAATCTGAAATGCTGATACAGTTTTAAAAAGTTACAGTAATAGTGCATTTTGTTAAGAACAAAGACAAAAAGAAAAGAGAAAGACAAGAGTATTGTTCCTTACTATAGCAGAGACTTGATTATGACGGAAGTTGAGCTCTGTGAGCGAATCCAGTCCATTAAGGTTTTCTACAACGGTTAGTAGGTTTCTGGCAAGGTTTAACACTCTCAGTTCACTCAAATGACTGATGTTTTCTATTTTAGTAATCTGTGAAAGAGGTATAATTTACACATGCATACTATATTTTATATAGATATACAAGAGATACATGTAGCACATACATTTTTTAAAAAGCATACATGAACAATCAACTTAATACAATAGTGTGTTGCTTGTGTATTTTTCTAAACCATGATAACCCTGTCATAAATTGCTGAAAACAAGCTACTATCTGCTAGAGATTTAGTATTCACTTCTCTACTATCTTTCTACTTATACTGCAGTAAAGTTAGTCAACACTTCCTTCTTTACCATCAGAAATTAAGGTACTTCATCTGTGCTGTTCTGTAGCAGTAACCTCCATGACACCATAAAACTAAGATGACATTGATGATATCACAGTACACCACAATCGGCAAATTTTGTGCATGGTCAATTCTTAATTTGTCTGCAAAGGCACTCACACGCAAGTCTCCTGGTACCTATGCTCCGAGAACACGCGGCATTGGATCCCCCTACTATAACAGAACCTTGCACCTATTTCCCTTCATGCCTCTTAAAAAGCCAGGAGCAGCACTCACAACTTCACCTAGACAAGTTCCACAGACTTTCCAGCAGGTCATGAGGACAGGAACCTGCTGTGAGTCAGGGGCAAGGAACAGCCATAGCCCTCTGGAGAAGAAAGCAATTATTCTGAAACTGGAACTTGTAAGGAAGTTTTACAAGCAGGTAATCGCTGGAATCAGTGACACATACTCGAAATATAGAAAATAAAGCAGCAGCACCCTTAGCTCAGATATGCAGTGCATTTGCTTGAAAAAAAAAAAAAGAAAAAAGAAAACGTGAAAAGAGTAATAATAACTACTGCCCCTTAATTTTGTGTTTCTCAAAGTGACCAATCAAGGATCTCTATGCAGATACTCCTTTCTCATAGTGGTCCGCGATCTGTCCTCCAGCACCTATCCATATATTCATGCAGGACTGGTATACAGCAACATATCATGGAGAAGACTAACTATTGCCACTGCACAGGGGGATATTCCTATCACATTCTTACTGAAGCCCAGGTTATCCTGTGGAAAAGACCAGCCTTCCACAACGTATGGCAGTGCATTCAAGGATACAGTGCACAAAGCTGCGAACAAGTATAACTAATTCCCTTCCAATTAGAATGATCATCTGCTGGACCTCAGTAAGCTCCTTTCAGCACTCTACTTGGGCACACTATTCCTACTCAAAGCCACCAACAACATTTAGATGTAGATGAGCAAGAAAGCAACTGGTGTCACACATCTTCCCAGTGATAATGAACTACCCGATGCTCTAGACCAGTACAAATCTGGCCGTGCCAATTTCCAGAAAGTGTCTAGCAGCTTCTGGGATGGGAGAAGAGGTAAAGTAGCTGTCATTTAACAGTCTGAGAACACATAATGTTGTTGGTAATTTTCATATATATACACATATGTACACATGTATATAGATATATACATACATAAGTCTATTACAAATTACTTGAATATGTTGTGATAGGAAGTATTTCAGCATTTTTCCATTAAAAAGCATGTAAAAGTAGATTGCAAAACCAAAATTAAATAACATCTTAAACCAACTTGGGATTCAACTGCTAATTAAACTATGTATTATGCATCATCCATTTATGTGTATAATACGTAGAAAATAAAAATTAGCAGGATACAAAAACATTAGAGCAAAAGGAACAGAAAATACCACCATTCAGAACAATATATTTAGACAGAAAGACCTGTAAAAGCAAAGCCAAGAGCAGATGGTTGGCATGTAGAGCACAGACCTCTGCAGATGTCCACTTAGCTAAAATTACAGCATGCCACAATACAGAATATTAATCCTGACATTTTACTGCTATCGCAAAGAGAATGATTTCATCAGCAGTGTACAGAGATACTCTTTATCACTTTGATAAGTTTTAAGATTAACTCTACTGGATTTTCTCCATTTCAATTGTGCATGCACTCACAACTCTAATGACCTTTTAAAATTTAACACCTTTTAGAATAAGTTTAATTCTAAATGAAGTTAGAAAGAAATTCAAGTTCAACTTGACTCAACTTTAATGCATCACTTTACTAGAAGACAGAGTAAAATCCATTTTTACACTACCTAAAATAAAAGGTTTTAAAGAGATTTATATGGAACATATACCATTTATACTCTTTATCCTGACAGCCAACAATCCAGCCAGCAATCTGTGTTCTCTCTATAGATTATTCAGGGTACTCAGAACTATGCTACTTAGGAATTAAATGTTTAGTTCAAAATTAAATGTAAGATGCAGTGCATTAAATATACCACGCACACAATCATGTGCAGGAGCTTTGAATGTTGTGTATTATATGTCCATATTAGCATGTTAATAACCATAGAAACAGTCTCTACATAAAAATTTAATTACATGTTAAGACGGTGTATTTTCTTACAAATTTCTAGTGAGCAGTATTTAAATCAAGAGCTTTACTAAATCATGTAGGAAAACAGGCAAAGAGTAGTAATATGACAACGGAATTCACTTTTTATCCTTTTGGTGAAGCGTAGGCATTGAGTGCAGTATTTCACTAGGCATTACATTGATTTATTTTTTTTTATTCTTCTTTCAGATATTTATTATATGAAGGGATTTTCTTTAAGGAGCAATGCATTTAGAAGCTGGATTTGGAAAAAAAAAATCTTACAAAGTTTATCATTAAACATTACAGAATACTGTACCTCAGTGTTTTAAAGCACATCCTGGGTGGGAGAAGTCTCAAAGGCCAGACCAAATCGCATTATCCGAAAAAACTAGCACCCAAATAAAAATATTTTCCCAAAAGTGAACAAAAATGAAAGTTTTCTCTTTGTTTCTTCTCACCTCCAACCTCTTGGGAATATTCCAGTCTTAGAAGTTTCCCAATCTGCATTTCATCTGATTGATTGAATTATCACCCAAGAAAGATGGAGGGAGGGACTAAGACTAAAACAGGAATCTAGCTTTCCTCTTAAGTTCTACTGCTCCATGAACATTATCAAAAATAAGTTATTTCTAGCTGGGCTCTAGCATTATTTTTGAAAAATAAGATTAATAACATTAATATTCTGGCCATACCCTATTTGAGTATTTATATTCTGCATTTATTGAGAGTGACCACTGAGACTTCTTACCTTACGTAGAACTACTGTATATAATGAAAGAATTCACATTTTTGTTAGTCTAATGCATTTCAAATACCTTTAATATAACTTGTAAACAAGATTCTATTGTTCAGTAATCCTCTGAGATCACAGGTAACCTATAAGAGATACTACACATTAACAACAGCTTTGAACACTAAAAATAAAATAAAATACTGCAAGCACCTTAGAATATTTCTGTAGTGAATTAAACTACTGAAATAAGAACGAAAAGTACTGTCAGATATTATGTAATGTGTATTACATATATTTTAGTGTTTTACTGTAAATATGTCCCATCACTTATACAAACCATAAAGGGGAAAAAATGGTATTTAAAAGAATGAATACTTTTTCTTGCCAGATTTGTGAGCACTTTCTATGGCCTCAGAAAGAATTGTGGAATACCACTTTCACTGAAGGGTCTATCTGGTAAAATGACGTGCCAAATGGCATCAGGAGAATTTACTGTATTTTGCTATAACCAGCTACATTGAATTTGATGGGTTTTATTTAGTGACATCAGAGAAGCCAAACCATGCAAACAGACTATGGAAAAACTCTGTTCTGTATCGTAACTCAGAAGTAGTAATACTACTGTAGCAATTTATACTCCATCAATAATAGGCCTGTTATTATGAAGCTGATCTAGCAGCAGCCAGTTGGGCACTATGCCCAAAACTCCTAATAAAGTTCTAATTAATGTAAAGGGAGCTGCACAGACACTAGAAGGAAGAAAAAAAATAAAATCTACATGGTCATTTGTAAGAGTTGTGTGTGACCCATGTTTCATTTCCATTAGTAATTCCTCCACTTGTGCTATAAAAGCGTGCTGACTGGCACAGCTACAAATCTAATCTGCAATTATTTTTATCAAAAATATAAAAATCCCCCCAAACTTAGAACAGCAATAAGAAAAGGATTATAGCTATACAAACACTTAAGCCATCACCAAATATAGTCACTCCAAGGCCACTGTCATTACCTGTTCCTCTACTGCCTGTAGAACTTGCATACTGTTGGACTGTTATTCAAAGAAGCCACGAACTTATCACATCACAAAAAAATAAGTCATTATAGTGCTACCTTAACTTCCTTTTTTTTATTTAAAAAAAAAGCACTCATTCCCCACTGTCAAGCAATTTTATAATAAAGAACACACACACAGAAGTTACTTAAGATGTTAAAACTGTTAGCAGAGGAACCCAGAAAATTCACACATTCATCTCATACAGTCACAATAACCATATGTTATTTTAAACAGCTCAATTACAGAACATTTTGTATCATATGTGTTTTATTTTACAAAAGAACACTACAGCCAGCTTGCCCTTAGGACTCCATGCTGCTTCAGACACACCAATTAAAGAAGAATCTTCCCCTTATACGTACTACAGCTAAAATTTTATGTACCACTTGAAACAGAAATAACTGCTTAGTCTCAAATTAGGGAAACTGAATAGACATTAAGTGACTTAAGTCCATTCAGAAGCATGAATCAACCAAGAGCTTGGACCCATTCTGCTTTTTCCTGTACAAATGTGAATCTTCTACAGATATATAAAGGATCTTGTTTTGTAAGATCGCCAATCGTAGAAACAACACAATTACCAATGGGACCTTGAATTCTTCTACGACTTGCAAGATTGTGTTACTTTAGCTACACCACAACTACTTACTTTAGATTATTATTCTGTAGCTGTGAGGGGTATTACACTCAGCTGACTTAGCATTTTGATCACTGTAACTTTCCAAAAGTACAATGCTCAATGTACAAGAGACTTGATACCACGATTCAAAATAACATCATGCCACCTTTTATTAATTTACTGATCTCTGTGACCTCAAGAATTGCAAAATTTGCTATCACTTCACTTTCAAAAAGCAATAGTTTGGTAAAGACACAGGAAATTCATGATGTCTACACAAGAAACATAAATAACCAAGTTATTGTACTGTACCTGATTTCCATGAAGATCTAAAACATCAAGATTTTTTAGGTTCTCCAGATTTGAGATCTTCTTTATCCTGTAAGATTTCCATTATGACACAAATTATTTTTCACGGTAGAGAAAAGTATCTCATTTTTCATCTAATACAAACCTTAGCCATTTGTTCCTGCCTACCAAGAGGGGTGTGTGTGTGTGTGTATATACACATACACACACATATATATATGAAGGATAACAAAGTTCTGAACCATGTTAAAAAAAAATGAATAAATGAATGAGCATGCCTTAGACCTTCCTTTCTGACTGTCGTTAATGGAATAGCACCAGTATGTACATGGCTCTTCTAGGAAGATGAAAAGGAAAGGAATACTTGCACCACTAGAAAATAAAGTCAAGGACCAACCTATCCAGATATCTAAATAATAAGAAAAATTGCATTACTACTAGCAAACAGCTAATTTCAAATCAGTTTAAAGACAGACTATAGTGACACGCACCTTTGAGAGTTTATTAGAAGAATATAGAATAAAATTTAAAAAAATCTGAAAGCTCCTGGCCCTTTCTAGACAATACAGATCTCTAGATTTGGCAGTATTTCTTCTCCGCCTGTACAGCTTCACTGTCTTAAAATTTTTCCCTTCTGTCCTATTTTCTCAGATTCCAAACATAGGATATTATATACTCAACAGCATCCTCTACTGGCTGATGATATTAAAAATCACATGTATTACACATTTGCTTTGAGAATGAGAAAAGATCACAAAGATCAAGCTGAAAACAATTTGCTATTTCTATGTGAACAAACCACACGGCACTCAATGTACTACAGTTTGGAAAATAATTCCCTAAAGCACCTTAAAATTATCTTTCCTATGCCCCAATATTTTGCTATAAACAGAATTAATTTCTACAGGTGAGATTTTTAATATAAAAGCTATAAACTCAAGTAACATACTGCACTATTGAAAGTTGCCAGTTTTGACTAAGGCTGAATTAGGAGATGCGTTCTTTGTAATCTGCACATAAGTGAAGTTTGTTTACCACTTCTTCTATTATTGAATATAAAGGAAATAGGTGAAGAAAATCAGAGCACAACGCTTAGACGTATAAGTAATTCCACAGATACTTCTATTAAATTGTTAAGAATTAAAGGCTACAGGATTTGAACTGTATTTTTGGAAAGTAACAAAACTTGCAAGCTGTATCTTCCAAAAGAACAGAATCTATAAAAAACCCAATAAAATTCATGACTCATCTGCTGATTTTTTCCCAACTAAATAAATACATCAGACAGAAAGACTTTATATAGGTTATAAAGAATCTGTGAATAATTTATGTGATAAGAGACTGCAGCTGTCACACAAATCCAAGAACACATTTAATATTTAGTCAGAAAAGAAGATTAGAGGGGAACATATAAAATACTTAAGAACTGTTGCTAAAATTTATATAATAAAGGAAGTTTCTGAAGAATGTGAGGAGCAAAAATTGTGTGCATCCGCAGTCGGATCCCTAGCATTTAGCTAGTGTTAGGAACCACCTCACTGGTCTCACAGCCAACATAAATAACTGACAGCTCTAACAGAAACAATGATAGATGACAGTTGTTAAAGCACCTTCCTACTTAAACCATAAAGTTGAAGTAGTTTTACCTGTTCTTTCCCAACAGAAGGACTCTCAGGGATCTAAGAGTCGAAAGCCCACTTATTTCCTCTATCTGATTATCATATAAATCCAAGAAAACAAGATGCCGCAGATTAGAAATATTTTGGATCCGGGTTATAAAGTTATGTTGGAAATTCAACAGGCGAAGATGATCTTCCCCATCAATAATTGGGCACGCTGTCAGGTTTTGCCTGGAAGGAAAAAGAAACAAAACAACATATGTAACTAAAAATTGGTAATCCACCTTCTACTCACCCACTCTGACTGAACCAAAGAAAGTATATTATCTTGATTATGGTAGTAAGGTAATTAGGTTTGCTAATTAAACTCTAAGGCTGTAACTCCTTACTATATATAAAAAAAGGAAGGCATGAAAATATAGCAGAAGTCTTCCAAAATTCTCTGAAAGCCTGTCCTCTTAATCGGGGATTTGCTTCTTACATGGAAGCTGTATTGTGATGTTGTGTTGTGATAACACTGTACTTTGAACAGGTGCAGACTCCCTGCCAATTCTTTAATTTTTTCATCAGACACCACATAAGCACCCTGTTTAGATCAGAATTCAAAGCTAGCTCTTACAATGAAAAGCCCAGACTTAGAGGATTGACATATGGATACATTCATCACAAGGACACTCAAACAGAATCTCTATAGGGGACAGTTCCTTCTCTCAAAAACACACACACAAAAACCAACAAAATCAAATCCACCACTCACACCACCGGGCACAGGCATTACCGGGATACTCATCACTTCCGACCATCAGGAACAAGAGAGTCTCAAGCTATGGTGTGACTCCCTAACCTTCTCACCTTTCCAGGGTAAGTCTATCAGAGTTCAGTATTTTTTCTTCAGCAGTACGTTGTAACACAGGAAATGTTATTGATGAATTGCTCCCAAAATTTAAGTTATCTATCAGAAAACCACAAAGAGAATAGATGAACTACTTTTCTGTAAAATAATTTCATTAACTACAGATAACAGCAGAATTTTCTTTTTCTAAAGTTGCACAGTACATGAAAGTGCATTTTGCCTCCATTTAGTTCTTCAACAATTTTCTTTCCTGCAATTTCTTGTTTACAGATAAATCCCTCTACACCCTCTTCCCAAAGAATATCCATCTGTTTCATTTCCGAGTGATTTTTTACAACTATTTGTTGTAATCAGATATTCTTTAGATGCTTTTGATTAAAATTACCCAATGATGCTTTTAAGATAAGGTTGTATAATTGTTTCACAATTGCAACTTAAAGAAGATATTATCTAATTTAAGATGAATTTTAGGACACAGATTAGGTAGATATTGACAGAACTAGAAACTAAAGCACCAAACACTGTAACAGTCCCACTGAGCCACGAACCAATGCACAGTCTCTTAAAGGTAAGCGCCTGCAATAGCTAGCAATTACTGATATTATATTTCACTCCATTAACAAGAAACGAAGAGGCAGCCTATCCATCTTTTGCCACTCATTTTGCTAACATAAGGGGGACGAGGGAAGATGAGTAAAAATAGTTGCAAAATAAATTAACAAATGTGTTCCGCAAGCTTTGGCTTATTTGGAAAATTATTAACTGCACAATGAGCAATTTTTGACCAGTACTTGTCATGCATACTACCACAAGAACATAGGCTCAACTTCTACCTTTGTCCCTTATTTTTAATGTTAACAGGAAAAACATTAATTCTTCAATAAACAAAGATTAACTGCCTTACTACTGTACAGAGCGAGTTCACTGCCGTCTAAAATACGCCATCAAAATATATACACCTATATAAGTACAACAATTTGTTGTTCAATTTAGAATCTTTTTGGTGCTACGTTAACAAACCAGTTTAAGAACCAACATTGTCTATGTAGCCTTCAAAGTGAAAAAGCTGTGAAGGGAAAAAAAAACAAAACAACAACACTGAGACCAAAATTAATCAATTAATATTGTTGCAAAAGTCTTTAATTTGTTGTGCCTCTTTTTAAGCCAATAAAGAAGATCACAGACTTAAAAAAATTAGTCTGAAGCACAACATGATGGCAGTACAGTGAACTTTTTCTTCTAATATCATCCTCCTAAAGACACGTGTGAAAGATCCCTATTACTGCCCTTTGTTAAAAAAAAGGTATATAAAAGCCTGTATTTAAATGCCTACATTATATTTTGGAAAATATTTCTAGCAGTTTCCTGACAATGATCTATTAACTTCTCTTAATACCCAAAGGGAACAGGTGGCAACATTTGCTATTCAGTTGTACATTCTGACAGCTAGAAGCAGCACATCTTATGGGTCATAACTTTTCACTAAGACATTCAGTTAACGATAAAAAAATAAAAACAATAAAGAAAGACTAACAAGAGAAGCTTTCACTGTTACCTGAAGCATGTGAACTAATGCTGTGGCTGTTTTGTTGTGATCTGCATTTTGTAGGTGTGTGAATAGAAGAGTTGCCAAATCCTGATAAAGAACCTGTATCCTGCTTCAACTCCAAACCAGAAAGTTCTGTCAGACTGGGTGGTACTGGAAGATATATCTGCTTATTACGCACCAAAGGACTTAATACTCTTTGGTCCCCTGTGGGAAGAACAAGACCAAACTGCAGACTTAAATTTACTCCATTATAGGTTGCACCATATCCCCAAAAATCAACCCATTCTGCACAACTGTTGGTCTTTATTTTTTACCAAAATGAAAAAAGAATTGCCATAATAACTAAACTGATTTCCTCCACCTCCATATAAAAACCAATCACTGTTTTTATATGATAGGCAAGCAGCAGCCGTGTGGCAAGAAGTGTTGTGGTTTCAGGCTCTTTCAGGCTTCAGCACTAGTGGTATCACCAAGTATCTTGCTTTCCAAAGCCAAAAGAACACAAGTACAATAGGAAAACTCTCTTTGTATTAGGGTTCTGAATTAGAAACTAATTTTGTATAAATATATTAAATGTTAAACATCCAATAAAATGTTACAATAAAGAATTGTTTGGCTTCTGAGGGAATGCACAGTAGGGCACTTGATAGATTATGGATTTGTAGGTAGAATCATAGAATATGCTGAGTTGGAAAGGACCCATCAGGATCATCGAGTCCAACTCCTGTCCCTATGTAGTACATCCCCAAAACCACACCACGTGACTGAAAGCATTGTCCAAACGCTTCTTGAACACAGGCAGGCTTGGTGCTGTAACCACAAGAAAGGCTGCTCTTCCATGGACAGAATGAGGGGAAAAAAGTGATCAAAAAAAGCCATCTGCACTAGGCAGTAGAAGGATAGTGGGTTCAGGACGTGACGCAGCAGTAATTATATTGAACTACTGTAGCCAATTAGGAAAAGCTGTCACTCTTACATATTCTAATAATAATACAGTCTTTCTTTACTGTTCAGTTAATAAGAAGAGATACAAAAAATAAACAAACCAAACTCTATTGGGTATCACCTTGCCTTCCTGAATAGTTTTTTTCCAGATCATGCTGCAGAAGTCTATTGTGGAAAGATGACTGTTCTTTGTTTATCCTGAATTCAAACTGTAACACAATATTTAAGACAAATGTTAAAGTTTTCAAATGCAAATAGACATCTTTACACGGACAAAACCTCAGTAACAACTACATTTCTCAGGAAGCTCTGCAAATGCTTTAAAAATAAATAATTGCTCCAATAAAAAGAATATTCATTCTCTTAAGATACTATAACTGAAAGTGTCACTCTATTGGAAACCAAAATGAAAATATGGAAGTTACCAGCACATTCACCTGCAGCTGACTAAATTAAGAAAAAAACCCCCACTCTGTAAGGAGTGCCACAATTACAGGGAGAGGTACAGATGGAAGCATAAGAAATCATATACATAGATATATATATATGTTTATGGCAGGCTATAGTACATTCCCATGCTTTTACTTTATGTATCTTTAATAGGATGAAATAAATTACCAAAAGACTATCAGATATTAAAAGTCAACGTATTACTACTGAAAAGGTCATTCCTATCTAAAAGCATACAAATTTAGCTGTATCCTAAAACTGCATTAATTGATATAACTATTAAAGAAAAGGTAATAATTACTGGTTTGCTTTTATCTGTAATTGCTGAGGTCTGAATAACCAGCTGAAGACCACAATTATTAACCTGCAAGTTGGAAGAAAAAGAATGGAATGTTACTTTTTTCAAAAATGAGTATCAATACAGAAAGTTGAATGTAACTTTTTTTGAAACAATATTTTCAACGGCAAAATGTGCCAAGAAAGGAATTATTTTGCAAAACTATTCTGAAGAATATGCCACAGCACAAAGTAACACTAAATAAGGTTTAGTATAAACAAACCCTCGGGTCTTTAAGTTTTAAAAATACAGTGCAGGCGTGACTGCCGCGGGGATGTGACCCCATTATGGAAAAACCAAGTGTTTACATTTAAATATGAGAGTATTTTTTTAAGGCAAAACGTACAGGTCTTTTAATTGGGTTTAGATGACAAAACGCAGCACCTACCTGCTAAATAACCAGTGCTTAACAGAAATATTTAACCAAATGGTTTGCACAGCCGCTTCCCGACAAATAACGGGAGGCTCACGGGCACCGCCAGGGCAGCGCCCTCACGCCACTCACGGCGCAGACGAGACCGAGCCGCCCTCACCCGCCCCGCCCCGCTGCCCGAGTGCCGGGGCTGCCCTCAGGGGACGCCGCCGGC
>VZRW01002940.1:997272-1014599 GCA_013398125.1 Aegotheles bennettii
TCCCCAGGGCGAGAAGCGCCGGGCTGTGGTACCCCCGACACTTCCATTTCACTGCCTTGCACAGAAAGGGGCGGGGCGTTGGTGATTGTTGTGCTTTTGTAGGTTCCCCCCCCCTCCCCTCGCTTGGTTTTTATCGTATGGAACCGTAGAGATTTTCTTTAGTGGAATGAAGACATGGACAAGCAGATCTGTTCTGTGGCTTTGCAAATAAGTTGCCAACACGTGAAATCAAGACCAGTTTAAATGCAGAAGTAACTATCACTTTATAATCTGCTCTACACTTTACTGTTCGATAATGCCTATAGTGTTACCTGTATTTAATGATAAGTTGCAGGAATTATTACTGATGCCTGAAGTTGCTTTGATGCCTATTTGTAAAAAGAACATCCAGGATTTTTGTGCCAGAAAGCTGCAGAGAGACAAAGCTCAGTAGTTGCAGTTCATCTTGTGTTTTGTATTAAAGCTGCAGACGCAGTAATAAATTAAGTCACATGAAGATTTAGGTACAATAGCATGAAATTCAGTATTCTTTTCAAAGATCAGATGTTTCTGATCGATTCTAACTTTGTATCCTAGCACTGACTCAGAATGAACTGCAATCCATTGTTTTAAATTACAGAGGGATAGATGGGGAGGGGGAATTTTCTGCAGCTGCCGAAGTTCTCAACAATGCACTACAGAAAGAGGAGGTGAGCACAGCTAGACATAAGTAAAATGTTTAAAGTGAGTTTACTTAGTCTCCCTACAGCCCTATGTGACTGTTGTATTTTTATAAATCAAATGTGTACAGCAGTCTACAGCGTTGCATTCCAATTACTGATTTCTTAAATTCAGAGTATTTTTTACAGTTGTTTTCTTTGACAATGTTACTTGTGTAACAGCTTCTAGTCCTGGCCTACACTAGATAAAAGGGTAATTATTTTTTCAGGCTTTGTAACACGTAATAGCTAACTCTTAAATGCAGCTTATTTAGTCTTCTACAGTAGGTGCTATCTTCAGAAACATTTGCTGGCAGTGCCAATGTATATTCAGTTCTTGTGGAGGTTGCCTTTTTGTAAATGAGGTTGCCTTTTTGTAAATGGCCTCTTCCTGATCAGGAAGGGCCAGAGGTATTGCCATGGAGAGAACTGTAAAGGCTCCACATCAGAAGTAGGTGAGTAGAGTTCACACATGCTTTTGTCATTTACACGTAACCTTAGCTAAGAATTTACTTTTGGGAATGCAACATCTGATAGGAAATTATTTACCCCAAAGATTTGGAAAGTTCTCAGTGATCGCCTTAAACCGCTGGGAATGACCCATTTTACTCTCCAGCTAAGACAGCAGGCAATTTAGTGGTTTGGTTTTTTTTCCCCTGTTTCTGTTTCATAACTTAAGAAATGAAAACCACTTCCTCATGGACAAGACACCACAGTTCTTCAGGAGATCTCTGAGCATTTGTGACATTCACAACAGAAACTGAAATTTGAAGGTTGCTGTAGCCACACATCCCAGTAGTAGGCACCCACTATTGTATCCACTAGTTTTTGTTAAGACTTGCATTGCCTTTGAGTGATTGTACTGTTGGAACAGCAACTTATGTGTTATAAATTATATTGTCACAGAGTGCTTATTAATACAGTACCTTATTCAAGACTCAACAAAAACTTGTCAAAAGGTCAGACTCTATCCAGACAATTTAATATATTCTTAGTGAGTTTTGATATTTAAATTAAAAATCTATTCTCTGTGCAGATACATGTTTAGTTTCTTGTGTGACTAATAGCCAGATGAGTCACCATGTTAAAAGGTTGTTTTTCAGTCTATCATAACTGTTCTGACGAGCATATCTGTCACAAAGCTCTGAATGAAGAAATCAGTAAAGGAAAGCTGTGAATAACTACCAGACTTTTTTTTTTTTCGGTCCATGTTGACTGACATTAATTTACCAACTGACATTAATTTACCAACTACCTGTGTAGTAGAGTTGATAACCTAGAGGTATAGCACAAAGTGCCCATGTTCCTGCATTTCATGTTTCAGTAAAGAATTGAAGTTGGCAGAGTGTTTTCAAGATGTTAGTGTATATGTCTCATTGTTCTACACTGAGATCAGCTTTTGGAATGAGCTCAGGAACTTGACTCCTTATGCTGACTGGAAAGCTTCATCCTCTGAGCTGGCCTCCTGCCTCAGATGGATAGGGTGATACTTTATACCTAGACACTGAACAGGTAAGTTGGAATCAGCATTACGGTTATGCCTTTTCATTTTGAAAATCTAGTTGAATCCACTAATATAAATATCTGTTAGTAAAATGATTTAACTGTTTTCCAGTGGTGGGGAAAATGATGATGACTCTGAGCAGAACTGGAAACCACCAGAAAATGACCTGATTCAGAAGTTAATAGCACAGATTGAATATTACTTCTCAGATGAGAACCTTGAGAAAGATGCCTTCCTTCTAAAGCATGTGAGAAGAAATAAGATGGGTTATGTCAGTGTTAAACTCCTCACTTCTTTTAAGAAGGTAAGCTAACTTTTTAAGACTTGAAGTGCCTTGTGTAAGCCTCATGAATCTAAAAACATTACAAGAGATTAAATGAAAATTACTTATTTTATAGAGGCAGTTTTACAGTCATTGTCTTTATATGCCTTTCCCAGGGGTTGATTCAGTTTTGATGTGATTATTAGGTTTGTTCTCATCCAGAACTTTAATTGCTGAACTTATTCATGATTGGCTAGGGAAACGTAGACTTTTAAGCAACTATGGTTTTAAATTATCATTCTGGGAGAGAGCAGGGCATAATAAATGGCACACCAGATAAAATTCATTTCTAGATCAGCTACTCGTGATTAGTTAAGTAATCCTGGTAAAGTTACTTTATTGTCTCTGAACAGGGATAGTGAATCTGACCTTTGCAAATGTATGGAGATCAAAAAATTAAAAGTAGTAGAAACTATCTAGTAATTGAAGTCCCTTAAAGGCAAGATGGAGTTTATTATTTTTTCCTTTGTTTTTATATTAGGTGCTCCTATGTAAATATGTGTATGTAACTGATTCCTAAAATTACAATAGAAACACTTTGCCAGCATTCTGACAGTTTTGCAAAGTCTAGAACTTAAGGCACTCCTGGTTTCTTCAGACCACTTCAAACATTATACCGCTAACAGATCAACTCTTAAAAGTGCTTCCTGGAAATGGAGAAGTTTGGGGGTTTTTAAAGCTGAGATTTTTGAGGGAGGGGAAAAAAAAATCAGTTCAATAAAATTAAGTCCTAAACCTGGCAAAACTACTTCTTTAGCAGATTTAACAAAATAAAACCTACAGAACATGCATTTTGGTCATGGTTCAGACCTAGATATGACCAAACATCACTTAAGCAGGCTTTAAGCCGAAGTAATGTTTTTCAGTTTGAGATTTAGTGTCAGTTCTTATTTTCAGTAGATTCAACAGGACATGAGCTTTACAGGGGCTCACCGATGCCCATTATAGCAAGAGAACTGTTTACTTTTTCATTCAGATCTGCTAAATGAAACTTTTAAATCCAGGTTTCTGTTTGTAGACTGGAGCCTGCATCTACCTTACACTTTCTGTAATTAGTTTGAGTGGGTTTTATCACTTGTGATTCTTAACCTGTGTCTGTCTTCAAGGTGAAACACCTTACCCGTGACTGGAGAACCACAGCCTATGCACTGAAGTACTCGGACACTCTTGAGCTCAATGACGATAACAGAAAGGTTAGAAGAAATACTCCCGTTCCACTGTTTCCTAGTGAAAACCTCCCTACCAGGATGTTACTGGTATATGATATCCACATGATTTCTGAGCTGCAGGCTCTTAACAAACAACAAGAAAATGGATGCATGCAGGAAAGGATAATGGAACATCTCCTCAAAGCCTTTGTAACTTTTGGTGTAATTTCGTCAGTTCGTATTCTTAAGCCTGGTAAGGATCTACCACCCGATATCAGGAGGGTCAGTAATCGGTACCCCCAACTGGGAACTCAGGAATGTGCAATTATAGAATTTGAAGAAGTAGATGCTGCTGTGCGAGCTCATGACTTCATGTGTGCTGAAAAGAAAGAGACTGGCATTAAAGTTGTCCTCATAGGCACGAAACCTCCAAAGAAAAAGGTTCCCAAAGACAAGAACCGTGATGAGGATACCAACAAGAGTCTTAAGAAGGCCAGATCCCTTAATAAGAGAGTTGAGGAACTTCAGTTCATCGGTGATGAATCTTCAGCAAATAGCTCTTCTGACCCAGAGAGTAATCCTACATCACCACTGTCAGCACGCAAAAATACTGCAACAAATACAAGTAATTTGAGCCCTGTCATTCACCCAGCCAACCATTTGAGTCCTAATGTGTCACCCAGATCAAGTCCTTGGAACAGTCCATCTTCACTAAGAAAAGTAACCAAAAAGTCTCCCCTGGCTGAAGACAGCAAGCTTAACCCAAACACTAGCCCTGAAATTCCAAGGAAATGTACAGATTATTCCTCAGATAGCAGTATCACTCCTTCTGGCAGCCCCTGGGTACAGAGAAGAAAAGCTCAAACTGTAACACAAGAGAGGAGTCCTGTCAGTAGCCCCATGTTAGCTCGGAAAATACAAAATGCAGACGGCCTACCTGTAGGGGTGCTGCGGCTGCCTAAGGGTCCTGATGGCACTAAAGGGTTCCACAATGGATGTGAACAAAGGAAGGCTACGAAGAATGAATAAATCATTCTTCTAAAACAATTTCACAAGTCAGTCAACTGCATTTGTTCAAGCCTGGTGAAAAATTGTCAGTTGAGTGACTAATTAATTTTGAAAGATTTTGTATTCATATAGAGACTTTATCATTTGTATGTGAACTTCACAGAATCACAGAATCGTTGAGGTTGGAAGGCATCTCTGGAGACTGTCCAGTCCACCTCCTTTACTCAAGCAGGGTTCACTGCAGCAGGTCACTGAGGGTTTTGAATATCCACAAGGACAGACTCCCCAACCTGTCTGGGCAATGTTTGATGTTCACGCATCCACACAGGAAAAACGGGTTTCCTTACATGCAAGGTGGCATTTTGGTTTGTGCTCCTTTTCCTGGGTATTGCTGCGAAGAGCCTAGCTCCACCTTCTTTACTCCTTCCCAGCAGATATTTAAAAACATTGGTGAAATACATTCCCTGAGCCTTCTCTTCTCCAGCCTGAACAGCCCTAGCTCTCTAGGCCTCTCATATGAGAGATGTTCCAGTCTCTTAATCATCTTACGCACTTACATAATGCAATACCCTTATCTGCATTATTATTTTGTTAACGTATTAGTTTGAATCAGACATATCATTCATGCAACTACATTATTTGCAAAGCTAAAATCCTGAAGAGCAGTGTGTAAATACTAGAAGTTTAGTGGTCATATTATAAGCTGTGGTATGTTATCAGTCTAACCGTAAGGAATAGAAGTTTTGAAGACTCTGTCTCAAAAGGAACTCTGAGAAACTTATGCTACAGTGAGCAGTTGCTTCCTGCTTGAATACATTTCCAAAGACAATATTGTTTAGTAGGACCAAAGTGTGTATTTTATGTGATGTGAATAAAGACTCTGAGCATTGAAGATTGTTCTGTAAGGGTTATCTCATATAAACAGATGGAAATAAAAATATTAACTTGATCTAGCTTGATTTTGCTTACTTAAAAAAAGTTGAGCTGCACCTGAATAGATACTTAAACCTCATTTTATACCATAAGAAATTCTATAAATGGTTACTCAGAATTTCCACTGCATTCAATGGAGAAAAAAAATAAGTCCTCTGACCCATTATTGATGGGTATGTCGGTGGTGACTGTATGTCACAGTCGTTTTTATACAATATAGTAAACTACACAATGGTTATTTCACTGTCTTAACAAGCAGGCTCAGCAAGAAGCACTTACAATTAACTATAATCCTACCTGAAGCCAAAGAATGAGCCTCTTAAGTTTTACTTACAAAAGTTGTACTCCTAAAGAATAGCCCAGTGACAGTAAGAAGGTAAGGTTTCTGCTTCTAATGTACAGCTTGGGAACTGTGCATGACAAAGTTCTAGTCAGATGATGATTTTTCATTCCAAAACATCTCCCCATCCTTTCCAACTTTCATTTCCACTCTTTAAGCGTAACACTTCTGCAGTGTAAGTAACTGCAGTAACACAGAGAAAGCCCCCAGTTTGGTGTATCATTCTTTAGCCACCCAAATACATTCCTGGGTCTTTTACTTCACACAAACAGAATCCTGACTTCCGTTACCAGCTGAGACACTATAAATACTGTTGAACACAAAGTGCTACTGCTTCAGAAAAACTCACCACATCTACAAATACATAAATGACAGGATAAGTTGACAGTCTTCAGAAGAGTGATTCTGCAACTGTAGATTACATATAACAGCACTGTTTCATTAGTAGGGAAGTTTGGGGTTTTTTTCATTATAAAACTAAGCAGCATCCACGTGTCGTTGTGTACGAAATTCTTTGGGGGCAGTACTATAACTTGTGCAAGGCAGCATTTGAAGACACACAGAAGTCAATTAAATGGAAACACCGAGAACTAGATGTAACAGTCCATAATGTTAAAAATCTCTAGGACACTATGCTTGCAGGAAAAAAAACAATTTGAAAATAGCAGCATTTACCAGGGCTATGCTTTCTGAATGAACACCTAAGTGTCACATTCAACAAGTAAACCGTAAAGATCAAACTTACCTCTGTGTAACACAAACAGTTTGAAACTAAAAAAAAAATAAATCTCACTAATTACAGGTCTTATTTTGCTTTAGAAAGTTTTACGCTTCACAGATAAAATGAACACTGAGGATGACCCCTTAATAAATAAACAGGAAGTTGACAGTTTTTATTCACTAATAAACCAAATATTGTTTTGAAGAGTTGCTAGAAGGCCACAACCTATAAAAATACTATAAAACTTATTTTACAAGACATTGCCATCTGAGTGTAGGCTCACTTATCCCGAGACCAAGATACCTGTAACTGTAACATTCCAGAAAGCTGCTCAACCTGTCTCTAAAGAGCTTTTCAATAAGAAAGGCAAAAGAATACATTTACCATTGTAATTATTTTTGTAGAAAGAAAATCCTGAGAAATGTCAAACAAAGTGATAATGCAACTTGATCAAACAACAAAAGATAACGTTATCAGTGAAACTACTTAAAATACTGTTAATAAGCAAAAAGTCACTATGAGGTCATCTTCTGAGTTTAGGTAAGAATATATGAAACCACAGTTCTGCTTCGCATAATTTTCCCCTGTCTCCAAAAGGAATGTGTTCTGCTGGGAAAATATTCTGTGGAAACCTCAGGTAACCACACAGACGTGTCAAATTCTTTGCTATCCTCCCTGCCACCTCTCTTTTTTTCCCCCCTTTTTTTCCCTTTTCATTTCTTACTACCACTTTGGACCCAGGGTAACAACTTTATGCTGATTTTGTTAAAAGAAGACCAAAACAGAAGTCACAAACAGCTTTTCCATCATTGTATTTAGATTCAGTATTCCTTGTAGATCCCTGAATGTTTGCTTGTTTAATTAATCAATGTCAAAACATTCTAGGTATGAAATACCTTCTCTCTGGGTACTTCCTACACTAGCTAGCAATGTCTAGTACAAGATACTGTTGCATGTGTATGTTCATATATATTTTTATATCTCAGTATCAAAATGTACATGCACATGCATAGAGGCATGGGGAGCAAACCCCATAACTGCCTGAACCTAGGAGCACCGTCTGCTGTCAGAACAGAAGTGCTACCACTCACAGCCAGCCAGTCTGCTCCGGGGACTTACCAAGTCCTGCTGCAGATCGTACATGCTTCTCTTCTGTTGATCTCACACATACACACACGCACACTTCAAGCAGCGGTTTCAAAAACATGGAGGTTGAATCTATTTTTATTGCTTTTTTACAAGAAACAAACAGCAATTCTAAAAAGTATCTTAAGAATTAGACTATTTCTCCCCAGCAGCTCACAGTTTGCTAAGGCATTCAAGACTCTTTAACTTCGTCTAAATATTACCAGTGCCGAGTGCATCAATAGGCACCACCACATATCCTACACAATCCACAGCAGGCGTCAGTCATACGTGTACGCCAATAACAACAGATGCAATATTTAATTCCTTTGGGTCAAGTATTTCATTCTCCCCGAGTTTGTTTCTGTTCTCATATTCAATCAATTGATTGTAACTTCTGCTTATAAAATAATACAAACCACATATGCACACACACTATACATACAAACTGCTTGGTAGAACGTTGCCAGCTGAGACATTTTAAACCCTAACAGCTTTGTCTTAATTTTATTCTGACTCTCAAATGTTTGTAGTATGGTGACATATGTCAACTATTTTTAAAAAGTGTCGTATCAACTGGAGAGAAACTACATAACAAACATTTGGCATTTTAGTCATTGGTTGAGGGCCCTTCCCAATTATGAAAGAACGTTTACTTTCACCGCAGGTAACAAAGGATGCATTCCTGTTGTCTTCATTTTGCACAGGCAGAGTTTATGGGCTGGATTTATAAACCTGAAGTCTGAAAAAAGCCAGGAACTTCAGTAAAAAAGCCTTACTAACTAAGCTAACACACCCAAGCTGCTTACGACAACAGTCTGATTAATCAAACAGAGTTGGCTTCAGTTTACACCACTGTTCCCTGAGCTTTGATTTTACTACACCTGAAGCAAAGATATAGTTGATTGATTCATAGGAAAGATCCCACATCTGTGATCGAGTCAGATTGAATGTTTTTGCAACCAGCTCGTATTCTTGGGATAGATCTGTTGCAAAGACGCCTTTATCATCAGTCTGAAGGTAAATTTAAAGAAAAGAAAATAAAAAATTTAAATGAGTTCCTCTACATCAAGGAGAGGTATTTCTACACATTACAAACCAGTTTTAGCTTTCTGTTTCACATTTTATTCCATAGTGATTTCATCTGCTGATAATAATTTCATGCTTTATTTGCCCTATTTTCACTCAATATAATTGTTCAAACATCGAAGAAAACTTCTTAAAGCAATGGCACAATTTATCAAGAAAAGAGAATTTCCTATTGAAATTGCTAGAAAGATGGCTATCAAATGATGCATACCTGCAAGCTATGTCCAAATGTGCAGGTCTCCTTATTCCTCTTTTCCCTTTGCTCAGATCTGGGCACTAGAGCACACCCTGTATTCCTACATCTTCAAGGGAGAAACTGTCTCACCCTCTGCACTTAGCATCAGCTAGAACCGTTTCTTGGCTAGTGACTGAAGTACCAGGCTGGCATCAAAAACGTATGATCCAAAGCTACCTAAAGATTATTCATCTAAAAGGAGCAAGTTAGGGTTATTTAAGGGTGTGTCCCCACAGAGCAGAATCCTAACTATAGGCTGTCAAACTTCAGACACGGTACTATCTCCTCCTTGTACTACTCCTCTTTCTATAGGCCTTCATGGGTAAACTGCTTTCTTATGACTTCACTGGTTACCAAGATTATTCACAATTGAAAAATCTCAAATAGTATTGTCATTAATTATTTTTCTCCTAATATACAGACTTCAAATTCACTAATAAATACTTTATACAATAAAGGATTGAGGCTTATTTCAATAATAAGCTCAATGCTCTAATATATATCTCCACATCTGGGCAATGCTACAAATTACACGGGCTAAACTAACAGGATGACAGTAAAATCCTGTCAATGCCAGCAAAAGTACTTGGCACCTCAGCATTTAAAGGACCTTAATTAGCTATCAAGAGAACTCAAGACCTCTCATCCAACACAATAAATACCCAGGTAAATACAAGCTTACATGTGTTTAAGAGAAATCTGTCAGTATGCAAACAGTTAAGAAGTTAATCGCATGTACAGCTGATCATCTTATCTATACAGAAAAAAAGTTTTGCTTTACAATAAAACCAAGAGAAATGCTAAAAATTCTAATCTGTATGGCAAGCATTTCTGAAACAGAACATTATGATTTCCTATAAGCAGATGATTTTCTACATGGCCAGAAACTGTAAAGTCAGCTCTGATCCATAAAAGGAGAGAAATTTCTCTAATTTCACACTAGCTTGTCTCTTTGCCTAAATACAGTTAGAATAAAAAGAAAAAACAAACCAAAAACAACTTACACAAAGCACTGCAGGGTGGCCCATGTTGTACCAGTATCCAAAATGGTGTTTGTCACAGGAAGGCACTGTCTGAGTTTTGATGTTTGATGTCATGCAAAGTTCTAAGGGGGAAAAAAAAGAAACAAGGAGATATATCGAAACAAGACACGTTTTTGACACATTGTCTTATTTCTGTTCCAGAATGAAAATTAAAATCAGCTACTGTTGTTTCCTTGATTTTCTGTGCTTTGAATATTTGGCAACAACTTCTGAGGAAAGCTTGGTAATCAATTTCTTCTTAACTACTGGCTGGGGGAGCTTGCAAAGCAGATATAGAATCACCACACAGCCTTGCACAGTAACTGAAAGTTATGATTGAGTTTTGTTTTCACCAGAGACATCAATTGTTGTCTGCTTCCACAAGTATGTCAAACACACAAAAGAGCTACCAGTGTACCTTTATAGACAATTCTGTCACATACACTGCCACGTTTTTCTAAGTCACCTCTGGTCAAAGACAAATGAGAGTTACTAGGATCAGCAGTATGTATGATATTCTGAAATCCAGAGATCACCAAGTAATTGTCTTAACTTTTTTCTTACCGATAGGTATATGATTCTGTCGAACAAGTGGCACTAGCTGTTCTGAACCTGCAGTTGCAGAATTTAGAAATGTTCCATGCCCAATTCTGTCAGGAGGCAGGCCCAAGAGAACTCTGGTCTCTTCTTCCTGATTTGGAATCTAGAGAGGATACATTTCACATTCTGTCAAGGCTGCATAAAACAGCCCATTAAATAATTACAACAGACTTCAAGCTCTATTTTCACAGCGTATCTTATCCAAAAGAAAGTGTTATTGAGACTAAATACCTGCATTACTACCCTCTAAAGAAAGAAGTAGTGCATGAAAGTGACTCTCAATTTGGAATTACAAACCAAAGAAGCCATAATCCTAAACTGGTGTGTAAAAACAGACAACGGCTATTTGCAGTTCTGAAGTACTTTCAGTTGGAGGTCTCAAATCAGCTTCATGTGCTTCAGTTTCAAAACTACGCCGTTTTGAATAGACCACCTTTAATACCTGTCTTACGCAGGGATTAAAAAAAAATGGTGCAGAAAGAACTTCAACTGCAAGAGGCCAAAACCAAATCAACAAACAAAAAAATGAAGCAAAACCAAAAGACCACCTAGGCATTAAGAAATAAGTTTTCAGAGAAGTATGCAGGAATATCCCACAAAAGTTTCCTTAATGAAACAGGAACAAGCATAAATGGTATCATGTGTAATTTCCTGAATAAATAAAAATATTTTCAGTATGTATCAGACTCAGAGTAAACGTCAGCCACCACTTCAACAGTTTGTATGGAGAAGCCCAACTCATTCTACTAATACAAGCAGAGCAGACAGAACTACTCGTGAAAATGTGCAGATTTTACTATACATGACTTCTGATGAAATACCAGGAAGATAGCAATGGATCTCTTGGAATATTACTATTTTTTAATTTCACACCTAGCCCCCAAACAGACATAGTACAGTAAGAAAGAATTTGACAGTTCTTATTCAGAAGAGATTGTCGGAAGAGTTCTCCTTGTTTTCTACTCGTCAAAATGCCCCAAACTACTTTGGCCTGAGAAGTTCAAAACACACAGAAGTTAATTTTAGTTTCCTCAAGGTTTTTATAAAATGGGAATTACAGAGAAGGACCAAAATAAAGAAAACTTTTACCTCTGAAAGATGCAATGCCAGCTTTAGACCTGCTTTTTTTGCTTCTGAGAGTGGTTCAAAAAAATCTTGACCATGTCCTGCCTTGAAGACAGAAACACATCACCATTTACAGCTTGTTTTACAAAACTCCTCCTATTATAATAATTAAGAAGTCTGGCAATATCAAAATACTTAATTCAAATACAGTTACATAGAATTATTTTTCTTTTCCCATTACTTCAGTTTTGAATGCAGCAAGTCACATAATGTTCTGCTATACGGGCACAATTTAGAGAAACTGGTCAAATGTCAGTAGTTCAGATGATGCTCAACACCTACAAGCTGATTGTCTTCATTTTGATATCCTTTCTGCAGCTATCACCTAGAGCCATTTCATTTCAACTTGACAGCTACCCTCAAACACTTTTGCTTTCTTAATACACAATAAGCACTTGGTACACCTGAACAGAATTTAAACTAGTGTCAACTTCCAATATTATTTAACTTGCCTCAATCCAGTCAACCTGACTAGGACAATTTAATAACAGACACTTCCCAGATAAGCACTACTTTTCAGTGGCTCTTTCCTCAGTGTCTGTATTAATCTATCGATTCTTTGTTAGAGTATCTGTCCTTTACAGCAACAGGGATTAAGCTGGTATCAAGATTACAAACAATCCATTCAAACTAGCAACATACATCAGACAAAAGACTTGTACTAACAAAGTATGATTAGAACTGCTTGCTGTACAAAGTATTATATATTTATCTTCAAGAACAGACCAAAATAAAACAAACTTACAGTGGGATCACCACTGAGGTCAAGTCCTACTACAACCCCATCAGTGGAAAGAAGGAATTCTTCAGCAAGTTTAACAGTCTGCTTAGCAACTGCCGGGCCACCTTGTCTATTTATTGCTATTAACAATCTAGGATAGAAATGTACATATTAAGTTAAATATAAGCT
Source organism: Aegotheles bennettii (assembly GCA_013398125.1). Taxonomy (NCBI): domain Eukaryota; kingdom Metazoa; phylum Chordata; class Aves; order Caprimulgiformes; family Aegothelidae; genus Aegotheles; species Aegotheles bennettii. The sequence goes on from VZRW01002940.1 coordinate 1,010,053, forward strand.
GTAGAATCAGCAGAGTAGCAGATCTGATACCAACAAAAATGGCACTTCACATCCTTCACAGTTGTGTATAAAGAGTATCCGTATAGGAAACTGTTCAAGGAGTGAAGGTACTAAAGTGCAGAGGGACGTAAATTGGATAAATACGTTAGCCTGTGAAATGCAATCACTATGGTGAGAGGGAGGGCAGGGAACTATACAGTGCTCACTTACTGCCTGCATTATCAGGTGAGCAACTTCTCTGAGGTGCACATGTGAAGAATAAGAATGCTTCAGTTTCCACAAATGAATCTAACAAGGGTTGCTACTAAGAGCATGAAAGACAGGCAAGCACACTGCCTCCAAGCAACCAGACACTTTCTGAAACTTTTTTGCTGGTTAGGACTACCTCTTCTTTATAGCAGGTTGCTTGTACAGCTAGCTAATGAAACAGACTCTTTGCAGTGAATCTAGGCTGTGAAAAGGGAGTCTTAATGCAATTTCTATCAAGAGCACTGCTTTTCCTTAAAACGTTGCAGAGAACAGACAGTCTTACAGCTATACAAAACTTTATCCAGTTTCATTCTCTCAGCAAAAAGAAAGATAAAAATTCAAGTTTCATATGAATTACCCGTTTCCATTCCATGTAATCTAGTTAGAGCGCAATTTTCTTTCCTACACTTATGGTCTGTAATCCTCTCTGCAAACTATGACTGAGCATCAAGCGACACAAAACCTTGAAGAGGTACTCCATGTGCTTTATTTACCTTACATCTATATCCAAGCCTTCTTCTTTACACTGCTTTATACCCTCAAGAACAGTTTCAACATACATCCTTTTGGTCATACCTACAAACACAGGTACATATTTGGAATAAACATATTTGAATTAATTTTATTATGTTGCAGACACAGCTCTCTAATCTTGTAAGTTTCATTTTGCACCTTTGATTTTAGTCCATAGTCTTCTATACAGTTCTGATTCTATTTATAAATACAGCTTTACTTTGAAGCACACATTTGAATTAAGCCTCCTTCTAAGCATCCGAAAGAAAATAACTTAGTGCGAACCAGAGAAAAGCAACAGGACTTCTCTTCTGTGTTCCTATTAAACCACATGTAAAAGAAAGTAAAAAGTGAAATAACAAAAAGAAAATGTATTAGCTATTAAAAGTATCAGCAGATTCAGATGTCATACTAAAGCGAATGACCCAAATTCTTGGGCAGTAGAGTTATAACCAACACATTTTTGTCCTCAAAAATCTAATAGTAAAGTGGCATGTTTTTACACAGTTAAATCTTTGCTTTTATATTAAAAGAGTATTTTTATTGACCCAACTAAATTTGACCTTACATGTTAACAACATATTCTTAAGTTTTATAGCACAGACTTACAAATTAAAAACCAAAACAGACTGTACCTGTGGACTTTTCTTCTCTAGGAGTGCTCCTCAATTCCAAATACCTGACACCATCAGCAGCAAATTCTTTAATAACGTCTTTAGTTATCTGATTAAGAAACAGTGTATTCAACATCATGAAAGTAATGCTTATAACTGGTTATCTTTTCCTTTACAACTAGAAGATCCAGATATCTTCTGGCGTGCAACACTTGCAAAATTTTCAGGCCCTGTGCATTTTTGGTGCTCTCCATCTCTGGAAATACTACCCCACCAAGGGTACCTTTGGTTCCCTGGTGACACTAAGGAGAGTTAGAAAAAGTCAGGGGTATTCTTGTTCAGACAAGGAAATTCTCAAATGGTGCAGTCACAACCCCTTTCACAGCTACTACCTTTCTGCAGGTTTAATGGGCTGCCTAAAAGCCCCTTTACAGGAGGAAAGAAGAGGACACTACACCACTTTCTGCTCCCTTTTTTTATCACACAACAGTTCTCCTTGACAGTTTTGTTTTGTTTTTTTAAAAATGGTGAACAAAGGGCAATTCTAGTTCTGTAGTTTTCATACATAATGAACCAAAGAAAAAACAGGAAACCTGTAATTCAAAACTTGCGTAAAAATGAACAGACATCACATTTTAAAGACATTATTAGCCCAAGCCTCTGAGTGTTCATAATGACTACCATATTGGAAGCTCACTGCTTTCACAAAAATTAAATGTAAAAGTTGTACTAAATCCTGTATTTCTAAATTAATGTGTTTTACAATAATAATTCTGACCTCCAGTTGAAGGGAGCATTGTTAATACTGCTACTTGGAACTCAATGCTGTTAAGACAATTTTTTGATTGTGTGTATTGCTTGCTTGTTTTAAACAAACTTTTAATTAACTTACCAGTAAAATATCTTCAGTCCTAGTGGTAATCTGATAGATGATCTGAAACATTTGAAAACATCTAAAATAAAAAATTAAAGAATTAATCTGACAAACATTGAACAGTAAAATGACTATTAAAAAAATCCACACTTTGAAAACAGGTACTCACTATGCTCAATTAGCCAACTTGTAGCTTAAAATACAAAGATCATCTGAATGGCCATTTCTGATTTTAGATGCTAACAATGCATTCCAACAGAAATTATTATTTTTACCACAAGGCTTTCTGAAACACAAGGGAAAACATGAAGTTTCCAAAAAAAAAAAAAAAAGGAAACTATACAAGTCAATTTTCTCTGAAGAGCACAGGCTACAAGTGAAAATTTTCAATCATTTAAAAAGAGAATCAATCAACATGAGATCTCCATTCAGTTTGCAAATATCTAAGAAGTTATTCTATAGATACAAGTAGCAAAAAAAAAAAAATCTAACAGCTTGTACTGTGACTGAAACTTGAAAAGGTATTTTCTGCAGTCAGTGTGTAAGGCCATACATTTCTCTGTTTTACCTTAATTAAAAGACACTCAGTAAATGTTCATCTCACACACACACACACGTACTCACTCATCTAAGGTTCTTTTCTTCCCTTTGTCAATCATAGTCATCCCATTCTGGATCTGAAGGTATGGCTTCTGAGCCATAAGTTTCTTCATAGTGGCTGAACTGATACAGCCATTCAAATGAGCATGAAGTTCCTAGAGAAAAAACAGAAAAAAATCCTATGGATTTGTGTCCAGGAAAAGGATGGCTTCTGCATCTCGTTTGTTTTAGTGTTCTTGTATCCTGCAATTTTGAAAATAAAATAACAGTTCTGTGTTTGGCCAGTAATTGTTTCCTGGTGCTTTTCACACACCGGTTCAACTGAGACTGTCCTATTTGTTCCTCCTTACTCGGCCGGCAGCTGTTAGCTCTCAGTGGGAGCACAGCTGGCTGAGGAAAAAGGTCTCTCCAGCTAACTGCTGGAGTGGTGCATTTCAAGGAAAGGAGGAAGCGAACAGCTGCCTCAGTCTTAAGAATGGTATAACAGGGATTCAAGAATTCTTTCCCCATCCATTGCAAATTAAATGTATGCACACATTGCTTGAAAACAGCAACATCTGTATATCCACTCAGGTTTCTTTTTTTGTACTTCAAAGTTTTAACTCACACCATCCAGCAAGATGCTACCTCTACCTATTAACAGCAACTGGAGTAATTGTCCTCCTTTGTCCGAGGCTGCTTTCTACCCAACTTTCTCATGACAACCTACCTTTGGGGTCCAAACCTATGATTCTCAGCTCCATTCGTCACTTCACCTTTGCTCCTTTTTAATATCTCTTGGCTCCTGACATACAGAACAGGTTCCCGGTGCCTTCCCAACTCATTCAAAATGTATTGCAAAGCATCTGCTTTGTTACCTACCCCTTTGTCCCCCTGGAACCCATCCCTTTTCATAAGGAAAAGAAAAATTGGAGAAATACTTATTTAAGCTCTTGATTGGAGAACATGTTGAAACTGTAACTCCTTCAAGATTTAATTTTAATTTTGTTAAGTATTTTATTTCAGATTCCCATTTTGAAGTATTAAGTTCACAAGCAGAGGAAAAGGGGCCAGATCATCTTAAAGCATGACAGTGCACAACTCCAGCTGAACACCAGAAGCTATGGATGCTTATTACCACTGCTGGAAATCGAGCTAGATACATACTACTACATTAAATATTTCACAGTCTTACAAGTGAAATACCTCACAGAATTCAGTTAGACAAATATAAACCCTGAAAAACATCTTACTGAAAAGGAGCGTGAGAATACAAGGATGGTGTGATGTGGTTTTGATTGTGCACCTGTGAATTTACTGTCCAAGCTCTCCGCTGGAGTACGTGCCACCGGCTGTTTTGCAAGTCCAGAACGGGGACACTGATAAAACCACGGTAAGACGTACGGAATGATAGCGAGGAGACACTAGGAGTGTGGCACACCCTTGGGGACATGGGAAAGTGTTATCAGAGACAAGCTTCTTGCGCGAGGCTCGGGGAAAAACAGGACAAAAAAAGAACCTAAAGATCACGCTCAACTGATTTAACTGGAAGAAGATCAGACACAAAGAACTGCAAATAAGCTGGGCTGGCAAACGGTTCCTGCATTTTCCGGCGGGATGAAGGACCTCAGAAAAAGCGCCTGTTTAGTAAGTCGGAGAAAACAGCTCCTGTCTGTCTGTCTGTCTGTCCGGCCGTTTGTCGCCCGCCTGCAGCGCCG
>VZRW01002940.1:1020615-1035095 GCA_013398125.1 Aegotheles bennettii
CCCGCAGCCCGGAAAGGGGGCGGGGCTGCGCCCGGGCCCGAAGCAAAGGGAAGGCGGTGCTGGTTTTACCTCAGCACGGCTTTGGCCATCCATACTCACCGGCACCAGGCTCCTCACACCCTCAGCCCCTGGCCCCGGCCCGGCTGTGCTCTCTGCCCCATCGCAACCCACAGACAAACTGAACTGGCATTACTCTTACTAGCAGATACCCTTCAGTGGCCTCTTATTGCTGCACACCCGAGAACTTCAACTGCAGCAGCATAGGCACACGTATGAAAGGTTTGTCTTGAAAACCTAGAAATTCACTGTAAAAAAAACCCAAAGGGTTTTAATGCAGCTGGAGCCTGAACACATATCAAGGAGGCTGAATGCAGTTCATTAAAATATATGTATTAGTAATAATATACATAAAACATAACTACCCTCCACACCCCATGTTAATTAATCCTGTGAAGTGGAACAGAAACCTTTCCCAGCATTTGTTTCTTCAGTTTTTTCTAAAAGCACCAGCTTTTTATTTGTATAACACTTATGCACTAAAGTACTGCTGAAATGAAGCAGAAGATACTATTACAACAACTACAGTTGTATAGCTTAGGTAATGGAGTAATGTCGAACACTATCTAAGCCTAGTAACTAAAACAGCATATAAAAGTGAGAAAATCTTAGTAAAAATCCATCTCTAAAAAATCTGATTTAATTGCCTGCAACAGCAACTTGGAAATAATTTGTAAGCATAAAAAAGTCAGATACATATGGCAAATTTAAATTCCAACATGCTGTTTTTAAAATGAAAATGCAGATTCCATCAGCACCTTCTTAGCATTTTCAGTATCCCAAGCAAACAGAGCAATAAATTACACAAAGTTTTTGTAAAGGTGAATTCAGTGGGGATTGGTTTGTTCTAGAAAAAAGTCAAATTAACAAACAGGAAAAAATAAAACACTTTCCACACACAGATATAGAGAGTAATTCAACTTCATTCTTGACAATCACCTTTATACAACCAAATGCACACCAATGCCTTTATACAACCAATTAGCACAATCAATGCCTTGTTTCACTGACATTTCCAGATACCAATGTATTTATAGCCTGTGAACATAAATTCAGAGAGTCAAGCTATTCCTCCCCTATCCTCCCCCCAAAAAGTCAATCTAGAGTTAGAAAAAACTAAACCAAAATGCTTCAGATGCCCCTACCCCACTGCCAGGCCTGGGATCCCCAGTCATACCAGTTACCCAACTGCTATGCGACTGTGGTAACTCAGCAATTGGAAGCAGCACCCCATACACATCCCAGCCTCCTGTGCCCTGACTTTGTGCAGCCCCGATTTATTTCCACAGCAAGACCAACACACTTTAACAGAGGTGTAGGACTTTTAAAATAAGCACTCTGCAACTTGCGCAGGTTAGAATCCCATGAGATTGTCAGAGGAGTTGGCAGTTGCATCTGTCCTCTTGTGCTATTCCTGGAGTGCCAACATTGCTATATTTGCTTATTTTGAATATCCATTAACTGAAAATTCTCTCAGATGAGCATTACTGCTCTACAGCAGTAAAGAAACACCATTTCATATGGGCAGCTAATAGTTTTTTCCTAACAGCAATATCAGAATTCTTCTTCTGCATTTGGAATATGTGAGCTCTTAAAATTCTTCAGTTTTTCAATAGCAGAAGATACTGAAATCTCTCCGTGAATTTTGTTGTCTCTTGTTCGCACATTGACAGCATTATTTGCTTTCTCCTTTTCTCCAACCACTGCAAGACATATCACAAACAATATTAAACTGACTACCTACATTACAGAATAAGAGTCTAGACAAACTATGCCCAACATTAAAACTTAAATTCAGTTATGTAAGATACTGCAATTACCTAAGATAAAATTATACTGGGCCAGCTGTGCATTTCTAATTTTCTTGTTTAGTGTGCAACTTTGATCTAGATCCACATCCGACATAAATCCTGCTTCAAAAAATTCGCTGCAAACCTAAAAAAACACCAAAAAACTCACTTAATATTACAGTATATATTTTACAACATGATTTTGTACATGCTGCAATTCCCGGTCTCTTCCTATAATTCATGTATGTACATATTTTTGCTCTTGTGAATTGTAATAAGTCAATGAAGTTATTTCAAAAAAACTGCACACACACACACACTTGAGGGCTTAGCAGGACTTCAGTTGGAAGACGATACAAGGTAACATCCACATGAAATATTTGCTGATCTTTTAAGACAGCTACACTGTGGAATGTCAAAAATGTTTCCTCAGTTTGAGAAAGGAGAAGGAAGAAAGCCGCTCATGCTTGCATTAAAAGAAAGGCAGGTGAGAGGGGTGAAAACAATCATGGTCAAATGTAATGTAGTCAAGACTATACATGCCGGGAAATGGAAGAAGCCAGCTCTGCCCCTATTTTAAGCAGACAGTTCTGTAGCAAAACGTGAGTTAGTATATAAGGTTTGTCATCCAGAATGTTTTTTCCTTTAATTATGTACATACTTCAGTAATTATAACAGAACACAAAATACTTAATGAGTTACACATTGCTTTTCCAGGCTAATACAAATTTTAGACTAGACTCTCCTCCCCACAAATATGTCTTCAAAATTATTAAAGCATTCATTCTTTGTTCTAGGACAAGTACTTAAGAAGCTATGAAAATTGCTGGCTACTATAAAAAGGCAGCCCTACTCTCACCTGCTGGGCATACTCTTCAGAAGTAGGTCCCACAGGCACAACCATGATCTGCCGTGGAGACAGCCAGAATGGCCTGGCAAGCAGGACAAGAAAAATATGAAGTAAATGTGCATTTTACATTTGCATTCATAGCCATAGTCATGTTCCCCAATAATGATATTTTGACTTTATAAAAATATTCATGTTAGCTATGGATGCTGGATAATGTTATCTTCCTCTTCTCAAGTTGACATAAACCAGCACACAGATTGATTCCAGTAAAACTGCATAGGCAGCCCTTTGACCTTCTGTTCACCTTCTAGATGAATTCACAATTTTAAACAGAATTTTTATTTTTGCCCAATTTCCACTTCTATTTATAACCTTTTAGCAAAAGGCGGTCATACAGAAAGGTGGCTGAAAGAAAAAATGAACTCTTTCTTAATACTTTAAATCTATTAATGGAAGAAACAGAGCTTATTCAAGATGAAACAAAACATCTTACAAGTTAAAAATATTTCACATATTAGGACTAATGCATGTCTGTATAAAGTAGCTGCTTTACATACGTCTATCATCTTCCCAGTACAAAAGCATGATTTTTAAGAAAAAAGGAACAATATTAATGCAGGACAGATACTTTCACTTATAATTCTTATTTCTGCTTAATTGTATTTTTCCTGCAATCTCATAAAATTCAATTTCTAATAATGTATTATAATATATGGGACATTAGGAAGGATCTGCATTTTCTACATTTTTAAATATTTTTTAGGAATGCGTTTGTGCTACATACCATTTTCCTCCATAATTTTCTGCTAGAATTGCTATCATTCTCTCCACAGATCCCAAAATAGCTCTGTGAATAATCACTGGCCTTTTCTTATCATCTCCATCCTTACTGAAGAAGAAAAGTTTTTTTAGAAAAATCAGTTCTCTTTGCTCAAATACAAATAATCCTAATATTTTTGACTCTACTTTTCATGGAAAGACAAAATTGATTTACTTATATTCAGGCAAAATCTACCATTTCTATTAAAAATGTACTTTAAGTCACTTGGGCTTCTAAAGGAATACTGTATAAACATAGCTACTTAAAATAATCATGCCTGTAGCTAGTGACATAGGCACAAACTCTTAATTTTGAAAAGGCACTCAACTGACTTAGAATGTTAAAATGCACAGAAATTGAGCTATGTTCTTCCTCGCTCTCTTTTCTGCTATGTCTTGCTTTTCTTTCTTTAAATTACAGTCCTGTGATTAAAAACAGCCAGCTGCTGTTTGTAACATTATCATCACCTTCTAAAGAGCTATGACATTTACTGTAGTACATGCAGCAAGACCGAAACATAAAGATTCTTATTCTATATTCCTCAAATTCTTTATAATATGTAAAACCAAACACAGCAAGAAAAAACAACCCAGAAAATGTGTTCAAGACAACATGTGACTAAGACTAATTCACTCAGCGGATTAATATCCTTTTTCCTAGCTGGAAGCCAAAGGGAAATTTTCATTAAAAAGTATTCGCATTCGTTTTATGTTCAAAGTTAACTAACTTACTCTGATAAAAAGAATGATGTAAGAATGAAGGAAGCTATCATTACATTGAGGAAATATCTTCAAGTTCATAAGTCTCTCTACTCATCAGGGCCATTTCTCCTTGTAACCAGGCTACTGATATACAGGTTAATAATTTGTTAAGTGAGCAAGAGAGTATTAATACATCTCAGTTGAATGGGAATTACACAAAACGGAAGTAAACATTAAAAAAATATTTCATTTAGAAGATGATAAGTAGCTTTACCACTCACCCAACATAAGTAAGATTAAATCGAATGGGTAGTTGAAAGTCAAGTTGGATAGTAGCACACTGATGGTACCTGCCAATAGCATCTTTGATTTTAATATCAATCTGTGAAGCAAAATAACACATTTATTAAATATAGCTTGCCTGAATTGTGCCTGTTTTTTTGTCCATCCCAAAGTCATATTAAAATGCTGATTGATTCGCTAACCTTAGGACCATAAAATGCTCCATCTCCTGGATTCAAATTCCATTGTTCTCCAAAGTTATTCAAGCTGTTTTGAAGTTGCTAATTATAGAAATGAGAGAATAATTTAAAGAGGTATAGCAGGGCTTTTCATTAATGTAAGTCAAAGCATTTGTCTTTGAAATAAAAAGGACTCAACAGGCAGCACGACTCCTATTGTTCAAGCATTTAGTCATTTATGATAAATAATCTTGAAACAAGAGTAGTTCCTTGTACAAATGCTGTGATTAATCTGAAAAAAGATTAATAAAAAAATCAAATCAGTTCAAGATAAGGGGCTAAGAAATAGCAAGTTCTCATTCTATACAGAAGCATCACATTTAATGTGAAGTTTGTCAACATGCATTTCTACTAAGGACAATATTAACCATCTGATTCCAGCAATTTCACTATTCAATATGAGAGAACTTAGTTAAATATCCACCTTCACAAATACAAATATAAAGGGGTTTGTTTGCTTTTAAACTAATTACCTTTTCTGCATGATCCCAGATCTCTAACTCTCCTAGATAATTTTCTGGTCTTGTAGAAAGATGAAGTTGAAAGGTAAAACCAAAGACAGCATACACTGACTTCAAGAAATCAAGACAGCCCTTAATTTCCACTTCAATCTTAAAAGTAAACAATATATATTAATATAAAATTTACTTACATAAAAACATAATCAGGTTTCCTGAATTAGTCATAATCAGAATGTAAGAGTCCATTAAATGAAAAAAAAATACATTAAAATTACATCCTACAAACCCCAAACTAGGTAATGGGTGAAGAGAGAACTGAGGTGGTGTGGCTTCAACCTGGGCTTCTGGAGCCATATTGCATAGGACAGATCTGACAAGAGTACATCGTTTTATTCACATAAGTCCATTAAAATCTATGGCATTACTAACAAAATAAAGTATTTATTCACCATTAATATGGAAAAACTGTTGTCAACAGCTTTTTTCTTTACAGAGATAGAGGGGAGATGTAAAAGATTTTACCTTTTGAGATTTAGTAGCCCAATGCATCATTCTAAAGGGAAAAATCTTATACAGAAAACCTTATTACATAACTCACTATCAATAATGTCCCTCAAATATAGTAATTTTCTTATTCTGATATAAGCATTTTTTTAATTTCAAAAAGAAAAATAATACAGATAATGACACTATTTAAGAAACTTGTAACAGAGAAGCTAAGTTCATCAGGCTATTGACTTAAGCAATATTGCAGAAGGTTAAGAAATTCAGAATACCAGATGACTAAGAAGGAAGCACCTAAACCTAACAAAAAATCCCATGAAAAACACCATTATGCTACAAAGCAACACAACACAAGAAGAGTTGAAAACAGAGTTGAAACACTTAGATTTTCTTCTTTTTTTAATGGTGGTTTGTACTGGGAGGGGGAAGGAGGAGTTTTTTTTGGTTGACTGGTGGGTTTTTTTGTGTTTTTTTTTTTTTACCTGTTCTATTGTGCAAAAAATGTGAGCATCATCTTGTTGGAAGCGCCTTACACGAGTCAAGCCACTTAAAGTCCCAGAGAGTTCATTTCGGTGAAGAACTCCAAAATCTGCAAGTCTAAGAGGCATTTCCCTCCACGATCGTGGACGATGGGCAAACATCAAGCTAGAAGGAACATGAAAGAACCTTCCTTTTATCCTTCTTACAGGAGATTTAAGACAACACAGAAACTAAAACAAGATTAGTACAGACAGTAACCACATTTTTAATTATTCACTCATTCAGCTTGTCTCCATCTTAAAAGGCAGGCAAACAGAAGTAGTGCAGCACTCAGAACATACTGCTGAAGACCATCCAGAAAAAACACCGAGAGTAACAATTAAGACTGGTTCAGCTATACCTTCTTTTGGTACGCCACATCTGATGCCTGAATCTATCCAACATAATTTGTATTTACTAAGGGTATAGACTAGTACCAGCATGCAGAAACCTAGCCTACTTTGTGCAAACTTACAAAATATCCTCTACAAGAATTGTATTTGGTCTGCTTTTGGACACCGTCAGGGGAGCTTTCTGGACATAATAGTTGTTTAGTAGTCTACTATAAACATACATGTTGAAATGTATTAATATTTCATGTATTTCCCCCTCAGCCCCAAAAAAGACAAATAAGCTTTTCAGTTAAGAGTACAAACCAATGTCCTGGACAATTCATTGGTTTGAGGGCAAAAGTTTCCTTCTCGACCTCAAAAGAGAACATATTCTCACTGTAGTGCTGCCAGTGCCCTGAAGCTTCCCAGAGTCTACTGTTGAAGATGTTCGGAGATACAACTTCAGTAAAATTACGCCTGCGATACTCCTCCTATAAAACAAATTCAACATTTAAAAGGTGATAGAACAAAGACTGATTTTTTTAACTACATTTTTACAATGGCAATTTACTGGGACACTAAAGCATATGTAAGTTTTACCCAACTGGAAAAAGCACAGGTCAGTGTTTTGCTCTGCCCTATTTTCAAAAAGATTAGAACTGTATAATCATAGTGAAAATCTGGTTTATGTTTAATACATAGATGTTTCATCTTTCCGAGGACAGCTCAGTGCTGTGAATGGCCTATGACTTAAGATCAACAACCGATACTAAGCTTGTTAGGAGTTACATTAGTATATACTCACTCGTATGAAATCCACAAGTGTGTTACAAAGAAAGGCACCTCTAGGAAGGAAAAAGCAGCTTCCAGGACTCAAATCATGGAAGAAGAAGAGTTCTTGCTCCTATGTATATTAAAACCAGAATGATGTAACACCACTTCAGAACCACAGAACATGACTACTTCACACATGTTGAGACTCTTGTTCAGAAAAATTAAATATTCCAGTAAAAATATGATTTCCAGAAATCTACATGTTCTCAACAATAATAGTTAATCTATCTGTAGTTCTTACTCTTAGAAATTTGTAATAACACTGGAATCCATTTGACCGTGTGACTATGTAAATACACATTTCCTCAAAATCCTGAAGCCTTAAGCAATGTCACCTTTAATAACCAAAGCAATTAAGCATATCCCCATCATATCTAGTGGTTGATAACTGAAGTTTGTAAGCCAGTCATCCTCTATCAGAATTCTGTCTGAAAAACAGAAGCTTAACCTATTATCTTATTTATGCCTATAATAAAAAATGACCAAATCATATTATTTATACGATTTTCAGTAACTTCTCTTCTATGAAAAATATCACAGTGTTTTAAGTAGGATCTGAAAAGACCATACATTAAAAGGCCTAGGATATACTTCCCTAAACTAAGGGACTATCCCATTACTTCTTCCCAAGATTAGTATGCAAGTGACAAGTTGAGTTTGTAGAATTAAAATTTTAAAATACAACTGACATCAAGAAACTCTTAATTGGCTCCCACTCAAACTGTCAAAAAATGAAAAAAAAAAAGAACCAAAGAGAATGAATGCTATTACAGAAGCATAAAAGAGAAGTAGACCATGAAATAGCGTACCTTTCCAATTTTCCTATGGTCCCGGTTTCTGGCTTCTTCCTGGAATTGTTCCCATTCCTTCATCATTTTGTTATCAGGAAAGGATATTCCATATATTCTCTGCAGAGTTTCCATGTCAGATTTTCCTTCCCAATATGTAGAGGAATTCTGATGCACAAAACCCATACTTTAAGATAGCATTATATAATCTCAGGGAAAGAAGGAATAAATACTAATGCATTCAAATGTGTGACTTTTCCTGTCACTTCAGGAAAAATAAATACACAACTAAACTACAGGTTAGTTGATTTATTTAAGTTTTAATGCAGTTAATTTAAACTTACCTTAAATATTTTAAGCGCCTTAATTTTTCCAGTGTGTCTCACATGTGGACCCCTGCAGAGATCAATCAGTGGACCACATCTATATACCAAAAGAACAAAAGTGTTTATTTCAAAACACTTCAACATTTAAAAATACTGTTACTAATGGCATAAAAGTTAACAATTAATATGTTCAAACACATTAACAAGTATACATAAGCAACACTCAGCAAATTCAGTGCATCTTAAAAGTAATTCTGCCTTCTACCTAAGCAAGTATAGTCAGTAAATACTCAGCACACTTGATCCATTATCAAGAGCATCATAATGCACTCAGCAATTCATTTAATTCTATATGTAGACTTCATTAAAGTTGGCCAGGAAATTTCAAGCTGTGCACATCAAACATAAAAGTGTTTTTTTGCCATTTTTGAAATAACTAGTTTTATCCCTGGCAATTGAATGAACAGGTTCCTCACACCACACTGAGCTAAGAATTAGCTTTAACCATTATCCAGCAATTCACTGTCATGGGTGGTAACTTATTGTAGTCTCTTTATTGGAACAGAGGGAACTAGTGAGAAGTGGATTTGTCACTTGTCCACAAACTGAGTCCTAATCTGTCGGAGCAGAGAAAGATCTAATTTCACATAAGTAGCAATATTAATTGCAAACTTAAGTTCCAAACACACAAGTATTCAAGTAACAAAAAAACCCCAAAAACCTCTACCTCTTAATCTAAACAAAATCTACCTAACTACAGAATTATTCTGTAATACCTTTAAATTTAATTTTCTTTACCTGTATATTGTGGTAGTTGGTGTATTCACCTTCTCATTAAGAATACGACACTTAAACTTGTTATACTATGTGGGGAAACATGAAAAGTCAGAAGCATCAATAAAATGGCTAATAAAATCGTATTTTAAAGTTATGTGTTAATAATGCAAATGATTCAGTAAAAGACAACTAAAAAAATCAATCATGTGATCACATAAATGTGTGGAAAAAGTTCAACACCCTTTCAGAGGACTTTTAAAACACAAGGGGAGAGAGACAAAAATATCTTAATATCCCTGAGGGCGTGTTAAGCATAGTGATTACCACCTGCACTTTTGAAAGGCAATTAAAACACAGTACAATAAGACTGATAATATTCACTACATAAAACAGGACTAGAGGGCAAATTCTTTTTTGTCTTGTTTCTGCAAGTGAGCCAGAATGGATGTATGTGTGTACTAATTTCTGTCACCTCATTGAGCTTGAGGTGTTTTTGTGCAATAAGAAATTTTTTATTATTGCCTGAAAACATCCTAAATAATTGAGCGCACTGTATAGAGGCTGGGAAAAGGATGCTATTCTTTTTCATTGTTTTACTGGACAGATATTCTGATGAGTCAGTCACATGCAGTATTTTACAAAAGTTACATTTTAAAACCTCATTGTACCAGAATCACAGCTACACCAAAGATTTACCTTAAACATGTCTAACAGGATCTCCTTTTTGACTTCCAGCCTTTCAAAAGCCTGCTTCTCTTTTATGATATTTTTACAGTGGTTCTCTAGTAGTGGGAATTCAGTACTAGATACACCTCTAAACAAACACAGGCAAAAGAAATATAAATTAATTGTTTTGATATTCTCACTTTAAATGACTACTTTCTAGTGGTCTAATCTGGAAAACATAAGATGTGGCGGTATGATTTGTTGCAGTATTTTCTTAGTTTCTTAAAATTTGCTATACTTTCAGATACTAAACTGAGAAACACAAATGTTATCAGTCTGAACAAACCCCCTGCAATCACTCCTACAACAGTCTTTGAAGTGTTTAAAAGTTTCGAAGGTCAAAGCATATATGATTTAAGAAAAAAAGGAAAAAAAGCCTCAATTCAGCTGTAAGACTTAGTTTATCAGCTGATGCTGATCTGGTATTCTCACTGACTACAGAAGGATAAACAAGGAAAAATCAAAATCGTAACTCTGTGCACAAGAATTCAAAAAGTAGTAAACAGTGTAAGTGACTATGGCACTTTGAAACCAAACTCTCATGATTCTTCAAGGAAACTGTCTCCTATATCTCCCAGGAACTTCAGAAAGTTTTACCCAAACACTACATTTTTTCACAGAACATTCAACAACTGCAAGTCTTAAGGAGCAGGTGTCTGAACACTGCTCTTGAATTTAAATATACACACACAATATATACGTATACACAGACCTATACTATGAAGATGACTAAACCTCTAGGTTTTAATCCATACCACAAGATTTTACTTTGAACATGCAGAAACAATGACTGCGCAAAAACAACTAGTACGGAGCTCCAATACAGAGTATTAAAGTTCTTACACATTAGAATTTTACCTGTCTTCAAGGTACATGTCATAATAAAATCCATTTTCAATTGGTGGTCCATAGCACAAGCAGCCCCCATAACAACTTTCCATGGCCTCTCCAAGAATATGAGCACTTGAATGCCAATAAACCTGCAAATAGTCAGGTGAGCATGTCATGGGGTCATTGGCATTGTGTAAGTAAAGACAAAACAAAAGTATACTTGCAGATGGAAAATACACTGGAATCAATGTTGTTTAAATTCTGCAAGAGGTATAACAACTTTCTGTTCTCGTTTTGAAGCATACTAAATGATTAACATGGCAGATGTTGCAATAAATCCCCATCTTATTTCAGTCTGAAAGATGAGTATACCTCTGCACAATTCTGTCACCTTAGTACTTACTGTACCCTGTTCATTTTTAAGTTAGCTTTCATTCCGTTAAAAGTCTATACAATGCTAACTGCATGTAAAGCAACGTAGACAATTAACATTGTTCACATACAATACATTTATTAATAGGACTGTAGACCACATTACCTAAAATGTCAGAAGAGGGGAGTCAACAACCAAGTAGATCAATACCAGTCTCATGTTCCAAGTCTCTATTAATTGAAACCACTTAATAGCCACTGTTACAGGATAAAGCCTTTACAGGCTCCTGCAATACCTCAAACAAGCTTAATCACATGAATAATTCTTTGACAAAATGAAGTCTAATTCTAGTGCATAAACACAGGCTTTGATACGAATCCCATAAAAAAAATCTTGAGTATGTCACTAAGTATATTCACAGTTTAATTGACTAATATGTAGCGTTAATATGCTACTTAAGCTTCTAATAAACAGTGCCAGTACAAGGAGGTGTAAATTTTATTTATGACTCAAATCTGATATTGGGCAATTTTTAGAAAACTGTGGGACAACCTCACTGTTGCTTTCAGCATCTGACTTTCAAACACAACAAGTCAAACCAACATGTGTCTTCGAGGACGTCAAACTATTTCAAGTTAGCATACAAATCAAGCCATTCCATATGACTGTGTTTGAGAAATAACCTGTCCATGTAAAAGAGAAGGGAAGAAGAGAACACTAAGATTTTATTCACCTACAAATTATAAGTACTTGGTATCTAATCTTTGTTGAATCATGACAAAAACATTATTTAAATAGCTTTGGTATTTTTTTTTTATTCAAGATTTTAACAGCATAATGCTGCAATCAATTTCATGTCATCAGTTCCTTTAATCAAGCAGAAACCACTGAGTGTTTACTCACAGATCTTGCTTCTTCATTATCAAACATAAGCAGCTCCAGAGTGCAATCTCCCTCCAGTGGACGATCCAGGTCCCACAATTCACCATTCACTTTGGCTATGACTGCATTTGAAGCCAACGCTTGACTAAAAAACACAGATGACAAGAGACTAAAATACTTAGGTTCAGATTTGCAGAAGTGCTTTGGTTTCTAAACCCTGTGAGACCCCACCCACACACTGTAGCACCTAAAGACCTGTAATTTTTGGTTTTGTGGTTGTTTTAAACAGTTTTCTACTTTTAAGGTATAGACCCTTAAGGTCTTAAGTTTCATTCACTGTTTTTCAGTACTGGGGATCTGAAAGAGACTGCTTCTAACAACAGTTTCTGCTGTTATCTGGTAACCCACAAAACTTCAGATGTCTCTATTAATTCCTAGCAGTCTCACTGATTGTCATTTTTTTAACTGGAAGCAAGCATTCTGATCTCAGCACAGAACCTCAAGTATCACTCAGAACAGTAACTTCACCCAGCTGCATCTTCTGCATTAAGCTTAAGTTTTAATGCTTTCCAAATAATCCAAGTTAAGAGTTACCATCCACTGACCATGACACATTCTATGCAGAAAGATAACAGACAAGTGATAGTAACAGATTTATCACCGCAAAAGTACAACTCCTTGAATCTGCAGGTTACCTAATTCCTACAGCTAACTGATATGGTGTTGTTTTCCAAGATTCCCCTTCAGCCGTCTTTCCATCCGTCAGAATAATTTTGATAGGTTTGCTCTGGTTGGCCGCTCTATAAGCTAACAAATCAT
This sequence comes from Aegotheles bennettii, assembly GCA_013398125.1. Classification (NCBI taxonomy): domain Eukaryota; kingdom Metazoa; phylum Chordata; class Aves; order Caprimulgiformes; family Aegothelidae; genus Aegotheles; species Aegotheles bennettii. Next base: position 1,033,527 of record VZRW01002940.1, read on the forward strand.
CATGTTCTTTTTTCAGTGCTTCATAAAGCTTCAGTCTGTCTTCTATGAAGCTTGGCTCATATTGAAGCTGTAACAAATGAATTAAATCATACACAGCATATTTGCAAAAGAAATAGAATAAAAGGGTTCAGTGCTCATGCATGCCTAGAGGTTCCAACTGAGACCAGACTTCACACAATACTAGAATTTATACTAATATGTAGTAAACCATTTGTAAATAATAATACACAGAATGGTCCCATCCAACTTGCTAACTCTTTTATGGTGGCTTTCCAATTTTCCAATGCACCTTCATCAATCTGGGCCTAAATGGCTTTGTGAGTTTGACCTCAGAAAGCAGCCTATATCTCTGTCCAGAATTTGTATTTGGCCAATATCCTAGAGAAGTGTGGATCACTCCGATAAGGCCTCACTGCTGCCAACCCATTCAAAGCATCAGATTCAAGCAAGAGAGTTCACAGGAAGTTTCCTTCAGTTTAGGATAAGGTAAATGATTACAATCTACTGAACTACAGCTAGTGCTGCCAACATGCTCTTTCAGTCACCATGCACACTGCTTAACAATTCATAAAACATCACTCCCTTTAGAAACCACAGCATCATGACCCTTATTTCCCCAACAGCCCAAATCCTTTTGCTATGTAGAAAGTAGAGATCTAAGAATGTCTAAGTAACCCTACCAATTACATGCAAGATAAAGCTCTTAGATAATGATTTTTTTTCTGTATGCACGCTGTAGCAAGCCTTCTTCCCAAAATCTGGGATTTCAAAACACAGCACAGCATTTCCGATTTCAGCACCTTTTCAGAACCCAGCCAAACAATACTCCTTCTCCTATTATTATGTGGTATAAAATAACCACTTACATCATTCTGATGTCGGTTCACAGCTCCATTTTCTTTTTTCTTTTCCTCTTTACCTTGATTCACTGCAACAGTTGGACCTGCACTGGAGACTTTCTGAAAACAGTGATAACAAAGTACACTCCTGTGCCTTTAAGATTTTTCCCAGCAACCACTGGAACACACCAAACCAGAGCAGTACAACATTGGGGCTAAAAAGGCAACAATCGAGTAAGATAATAGTTCAGAGCTCTTAGTAGCTCTTATTTAATTCATTAGCTCTTAGTACAGAGGAAAGACTTCTCACGACACATCTAAACTGCGTCCTTTTGGTGTTCAGCAGACACAGCAAAACTGCTCACCGAGAAAAGTCTTCTAAACACAGTTTACCCGGTTTTACTACTGCAGCCATCACCGGCAAAACCTCCCCAGCGACACCTGGCAGGCCCAAACGGCCTAGTGAGCAATGAAAACCACTTTCGGCGGTCTGACAGGCTTCTCCACCTTTGCGAAAAGGCAGGGACTGCCGAGAGAAGCCCAGCTCACTGCTCTGGACACACGAGGGGTGCGGACAGGGACCGAGACAGAGACCCCTGACCACTGCCGAACCCCGCTGGCCGGGGCCGCCCCCGTGAGTCCCTCCCGTCCCTGCGCTCCCCGCCGAGGCCTGGCCCCCCCAAGAGCGACGCGGGTCCCCGCCCGGCAAGGCACAGCCCGGCCCGGCCCC
>VZRW01002940.1:1035361-1064962 GCA_013398125.1 Aegotheles bennettii
TCCCCAGCCCGCTCCGCCCCCAGCCCGCTCCGCCCCCACGGTTCCACCCCAGAGCCGCCGGGCCCGGGCCCGCCTCGCGATGGCGCCGTGTCCAGTGCCGCCCTCCCCGGGGGGGACGCTCAGGCCGCTGGTGCAGCGGTGACCCGACCAGGCGGTGGGACACAACGGCCTTGCAGGGGAAACACTGCCCTCATCTTTCTACTTGGGTAAATCCTTTCTGTAGTCCTCGCTGCTCTGGTGTTAATCACACACAGCGGCCCATCTGGCACCGAGGCAGAAGAGCAGTTAGGAAGTGTCAATATCCACAACTCGTGTCGGAGCCCCACTCCAATTTACCCAACGGTGTTCTTGGAGAGCTTTCCTCTGTAGCCCTCATAAACAAAAACCCGATGAACTGGGGCTGCAGTGAGGAACCACCTCGCTAATTCTCGATCATCAATCAGAATCGGTGATGCCGTTTTGTGGAAATCATGACAGGCTGTCGTCTGTAATTGCAAGGGGAAAAAACACATCAAGTTTGCTTTATGTTCCCAAGTATCCAGTTTAGCATCTGTGAAGCTCCTGGGCCAATCTCACGGCTCCGGTCAATAAGCCATAACATTCTAAACCGGGACCATTAATGTGGCTTAAAATAACACATAATGCCACTCGTCCCTAGCCCAGATAATGAGTCACATGCGAGGCTTGTTGTAGCTACAGCCAACCACAAGGTGACAGGCAATGATTCCAAACAATGCTTCCAAACAATTCTGTGAAGCCTGGCTAGTTAATTGTTTGGATAGTGAGATAGACAATAAAATTCCTAAATTATTCTATGGACAGTGGCCAACTGATAAACCATGCTGCCTGATAAATACGTGGAATTTTAGAAACACAAGAAGCCTGACTGGAGGATTCAGTGGTTGCATCTTAAGATCATAAGGACTGTAAATATTATAAAACTTGTTTTCCTAAAAGCTTGGCAAATATTTTGTTTGCTGAACAATAGGTGAACTCCCCTTAAGAAAACTGCAGATAAAGCCACAGGAGTGAGGCCATGGATGCATTACCAGTTGGAAGTAATGGAAATAGGAAAAAACAGACTAAGAAACAGGAGCAGGAGGAGGAGGCAAGGAGTACTCATAGCTTTTCTACACAGGGAATTTATGTTGACAGAAAGTATGAAAACAAGACCAAAAAGTCCATGTATTAAGCAGCATTTGCGTAAGAGAGGTTATGTAATGTGTGATCTGCAATGAATGATCATCAGTGGCAGAACACCTCAGCCAGGATTGCAGTAATCTCCACTGTTAAACTTGGTTCATGAAAAGGACACTATATGGTGTTTTATTTTGCTTGGACACAACTTAAGAGCTAAACATGCAGAAATGTTGTTCTCAACAGTGACATATTTACCTTCACAAAAAAGGTCTTATTCTGTAACCTTTTTTTGACCTTTTGCATATAGGATTGCAACATATTTACAGAAGCATGCTTTCTAAATGCATGATTCTATTGCAATATAAATCTAATATTTTATGAAAGAATAAGAAGTGGAGGGCATTTATTCTGTGGTTTGGGTATGGCCTCTGAGGAATACAAAATTAAATTGTACAGAAGACACTTTATTTTATGTCCTGTACCAGCTTGTACTGATTATTTCAGTTTGATCAGCTGTCTTCTTTAATTAATTATTTTTTGCAAAAGGATATCTTTGAAGATCAGTTACAGAATTAAAAAGTAACAGTAACTAAGCAATTCTCAGTCTCATCATTACGGTTCAGAAGCTGTTAACAGTTGTAAAGGGCTAATCAGTCTAATGTAATCCTCTTAGGAGGCTGCAGGCACTGAGCTAGATTTCTTTATGATTTTTATGTAGACCTTCTTTATTCCATTAGAATTACAGTAATTCCAGACAACAGTATGTATTTGCATTCTACCCATCCACATTATGTTTACTTTGCATACTGAATACTGCACAGTAAATGCAGACGTAGAATTTTCTGTTTTCTACTTAAATATCAAAATGTTTGGAAGAACAGCCAAATCTTGGTTTTACAACTGTGCAAAATCTACTAAAAGAGAAAATGAAAACAGGAGTAAGTGGCTTTCTGAAATCCCAAGCAATCACAGAGAGAAAATACTGGAAGAGCTGGATGTGAACAAAGTGCTGTCATATTTGGTTTACAAGAGAGTCTTTTCCTTGGAGGAATACAAAGACATTTGGTCCCAGGAGTGCTACAAGAAGAGAACGGAATATTTTTTAGATAAACTCTTTTTAAAAGGCCCAAGTGCTTTCTCTGCTTTTTGTTCCATTTTGGAGGAGGTCTGTCCTAACTTGCTGACATGCTTTCTCCTTGGCTATGAAGGTAAGGTCACTGTCTGCTCTGAAATGCTTAAGTGTATATTGGTAATGTCTTGGAATCCTTTGACACTAATAGTTATTTGCTATAATTAGTGTTTAGTTTCTCTCTTGCACTAAATGAGAGAGTATTTGCTGTCTTTTTGGTTCTTCATTATAAAAGAGAAAACAATGGGAAGGCAACTTTACTAAAGAAATATATGGTTTTATTATATTTTGAACACTTAAACTAGTAGCAAAATACTGTATATTAACATTGCTGTTACTAATGAATGAGAGTCAGGATAGGGAAAAGGATTCCTAAGTACTACTGATAACCCTTAGCTCAGAAATGTAACACTGATCTTTTACTCTCCTCCCCATTTCTGAAATATTTAAAAATAGATTGAGAAGTTCTGTAGGCATAGTGCCAAGTAATTTATCCCTTCCACATCTTTCTTGTAAGTCACATTATTTACCACACCTATCTGTAAACAACTGCATGAAAAAGATTGCGTTACTAAATATCAACAATACAATTGATGTTAATCAAAATGTTATTTGGACATCAGGCACTATTCATAACTACTTGGGAAACAATGTTTTATTATATATTAGTAAAGATAATGTGAAAAAAACTGTGGAGAGTGTTTACAATTATATCTTAGTGACCTATTTTTTGGATGTGTCTGTTATATTCCAAATTTGAGTCTTTAAAGTCAGCTACAAGTTTTTTCTGCAATGACTGCAGGGTTGTGCTCAAAGGTTATATACAAAATGTTGTTTAAAATTTAATTAAAATAGTCATGTCTTTTACCAGTCCATTCAGTAACAGGTTTAAGCACTTTAGTATCACAACTATTTATATATGAAAACCAGTAAATCTGAGTACAGTAAGAATTTTAATAAATTAAATAAGAAAAATTAAAATCTAAACCATTTTGACCTTTAAAATAGCTGTAGTCTGTGTCCTCTCTTGAAAACCTGAGTACTTTTAAATTGACAGAGATCCAATTACTCAAGAAGACAACCGATATTTTACCGTAATTTACTATGAACAGATGCCCATTTAGATCAATTTACAGTACAGTTTTCTCACAGTTACAAGAAAATTGAAGGAGGTTCATAAATGTTGTTGTGGACTTTAATACATGTAGAGTGTACTTCATGGACAACCATCTTATGAAAAGGCTACTTAGGGCCTCTTTACCATTTCTTAAAAGAAAGCATATAAATATAATTACAATTGATTATAAATACATTATAAAGCCAGGTCTCTCAGAATACACATTTGGGAATTAAGTTTTGTCTTCCTCTGAATTAACTGCAGACAGTGCAGGGAGATTTTTATTCTATACCACCTAAACATTTCATGCAAGGGCCTCTCACAGAATAGATTTAAATCTTCCAGTGGGTCAATGGTTTGGGGGGTAGTACTGTTATAAAGGGTGATGGCAGTTGGGTGCAAGTCAAGGACTCTGTCTCCCTGACAACATCATAGTAGATACAGAGAAAAAAAAGGAGAAAGCCAATGCTGCACATTTCCAAAGGAGCAAAGGATACTGTTGGAACAGTGTCCCCAATCCATTCTGTCTGTCTGTGCCTTGTGTTGGCAGAAAAATGCCTCGGGCTGCCTTAGCTCAGCCACTATTACAGTCTTTCCTCCTTCCCCTCCCCCAGTAGCATACATCAAATGTGCAAAGCTAGTTTTAGAATCTGTTATTGCTAATAATAATCTACAGAATAGCAGGCAAAGAAAAATACCTGCTATATATTCACATTAATTCATGCATGTAATCTGCTTAAATTCACACATGCCTATGTTGCAGATTCAAATAAATGTATTATGCATTATGGATTTTCATGCACTGTGAATTTTTACAGATTGATTTTTATAAACCCTGCTATAAGGTACACAGAGAAATGAAAAAGAGCATTGTTCATTATTTTCATCAAAATAATTTTCTTCTCCATTCTATAAAAGCTAATTGATAGGACAAAGGAATGAACATGGAAGGAATACTGTCTAGATGCATGGTAAGAAGTTGCTATGCCTGTGCTATGTGGCTTCAACACCCCAGCTAAAATAGCAGTTGTGTGCCTTCCTGTCCACTGTGCTTGTTAAAGAGGCTGACCAAGCACACACAATAGAATAAATCCCCATTATTGATCAACTGCATGTACAGCAGGGGCCAATTTCTGCTTTCTGGACCTGCCCATGTTAGCAGATATGGGTATTTTAATGTGTTTCCATCGAGACAGAACGAACCATTTGACAGGTGCTGGAAATGTGGCATGGTTCCAAGAGGTCACTCAGTCTCTGGACTAACGTAGTTCACTGCAAAAACTGTAAACTGCGCTAGTGAAATGAGGCCAGTGAACGCCATACTGTTGCCTGCACACAGTTTATTTAACACCACTTTGAAGTCTTGTCTCATTATTTCAAAGAATTACACCCCAAGTAATTTAAGAGGTGTTATAGCAGTATTTATTCTTCAAGACACTAGTGACTTGGTTCTCCTACTCTTCTAAAATTCTCATTATAGTATAAAGCAAAGCTCCTAGGACTCCACAGGGAGAAACATTTGGTTGTTACTTGCCCATATGACACAGAAAGTAATCAATTCTTCATTGGCCAGGGAGAAGTTTATATGGCATAAGAATTTCAGGTTTATTTTCAAAATTCCTATAAATTGTCTGACCTATACCTCTCAAATCTATTGGAAATATGAACATGGAGACAACTTTATAAAAGGCTAAAAGAAATTATGTTTACCTAAACCAGCCACTTTACCGAAAAGCAACATCAGACAGAATTACATCTGACCGTAGGTGTTATTTTTAACTATGCATCAACTATTAGAGAAATTTCTTTGTTGTTATCCAGACTGTATGCATAGACGTTTCCCAGCGTTATCAGAGCAAACAAAGCTGACAGCTATATCAGAGATGGAGCTGCATGAAACCTGTCAGATGAGTGACCAGGAAGGAAGCCCTTCTGCTGAGGAACAACTGATTCAACCATTCAACAAATACAGGTTAAAATTATCAGTGTCATGTCTTTAATGATCACAGTACTTCCTGTCACTTGGTTTTCATGTAAGTGAAGTATACCACTGATACTTTCAAGAAGTTTTTAATTCGTATCTGATTTGACTTGGCATTTGTAAACTGTGATTCTGTTTTCTATAATGAACATCTTCTGATGCTGATGAGTGCTGGGGGTCACGTCTGGTCTTTAGTACAGGTATTCAGTAGTTATGTAATGCATTGATAATTCTGCTAGTTTTCAGTGTTCAAGGACTAAGTACATACATAGAAGTATATTTTACTCATAAACTTTCTTGGAATGTGAAAGACAACATATTACAGTTCCTGTTATTTTTATTTACTTTAAGAGGAATAGAAACTGAGGAAGACCTATGTAAGAACAGCATGTAACTTGATATATGCTGGGATACTGGGATTTAAGTCCCTGCTTCAGAGGCATGAATGTAAAAAGAGGACACAAACAAAATTTTGGAAGGTCCTAAAATGCTGCATTTTATGTAGATAGTATTCAGTTCAGGCATTGCAGTTGTGTGTTTGGAATGCTTTGCTTATTTCAATAAGGAATCTAGCTGAGAACGGACTAGAGCTCTCAATAGTTCATTAGCTGTTAAGAAATACTGAAGATAATTTACGTATGTCCAGCTAAAACAGAAGTTACATTCTGAGAAAAATGCTTGAATACTAGTTAAAAGCTGTACCGCTGTTTTGATGTGTCAGTAGCATATAAACAGCAAATTATGAAGCCTTAATACCTTTGCCTGTCTAGGTTAGTTTAGTTAAGTTTCAGCTAGGGACTGGATTACACTAGCTTGTAGAAGTGTAGTAAAACTTAATGACTGTAAAGTGATTAAAAAAATTGTGGTCATAAGACATTAAGTTCATCTTGAATAGCAGTGAAACATGAAATGGTAATAGAATATGGAGACACTGGATACAATACAGTATCGGCTGATCTATACCCACAACTAATGAAATCCCAGTCAGAACTCCTTTCTCCAGATACATTCTCAAGAGTTCCAGGAGACTTGCAGTCATTCTTAATCTGAATATGTGCCATTTGGATTTAAATAGATTAATTCTGTAGCACTGGTTCTGTAACATCACAAGACAATTCACTTACAAAACCAAACCAATTAAGAAGTGCCTGCAGTGAAGGAACCACATTGGGGAAGTAGCAGACAAATATGAAAGCATTCCTGAAGCTAGTCTATGCTTGAAATACTTGATAACTCTAAAACCCGTCAACCAGATATCATAAACCATGGCAGTATCAGTATTTGCAGAGCCAGATAGTCTCCCTATAAGATCATCACATAATTCCACCTGATACAAAAGCAAATGGTGTATCGGTCCTGCACATACCCTGGAAGAAGAAACAAAGATGCTGGGGCTGTAAATTCCCCGCAGTGTGTCTGTAAAGTGTGGAAGTTGATGTAGCCCTAGAAGTCACACAGCAAGAAGGGAATAGTCACCTCTGTTGAAGAAGCAAAAAGTACGTGGATTTGCACTCAATTTTTCATTTAAAAATTATTTTTGCATCATTTAAAAATGAGAGCTGTAATAAGGATACCCTACTCTACTTTCATAATTTCCCTTCTTGAGACAGCTCCAGCATTTCTGATGAATACAGTAAAATGTGATCTTTAACAAAGTAAACTGAGTGATTTTGGTGTTTATGTATTGTGATTTGGTCAATGACTTCACAGGGCAATCAGTTTATCAACAACCAACCTCACAAAGATGCCAGACAGAGGTACCATATCACATGTCTTCTGTAAATCAATGTTAAGGCTATGTTCTTGGTCTGGTTTTGGATCAGAAAACATTGTCCCTGGTTCTCTTTATTGTCCTCTCTGTACCTTCTTTCCCAGAATACCCTTTCCAAAAAGGACAATGTCTATTAGACAAGTGAATGGAATTATAGGTTGGGTCAGTAATTGCCTGAATATGACCTCGAACTAATTAGGACTGCTTTCCTTTTTTTCTTTATCTCTCAAGCATCACTGGGTATTTGATGCCGGCCCTGTGAAAATCATGCAGATGACATGAAAAAAACCAGTTAATTATTTTCCTCAGACTTTCTGTTTTCTCCTCCAACAACAGTTTTTATTCTCTTATTGACTGAGAACTAAAATGCTGAAGCAGACAACTCCCAGTAGCATTAGAAGTACATATATGTGTTATTTTCCCATGTATTAAGAAAAGATTGTGTCACAATGTCTGTCAAATAGATTATCAGAATAAGTAATATCCAAACTGTGAAAATCAGATACTATTTTTGCTGTAGTTGTAACACAAGCAATTTATTTTCACACTGCAAGCAACAAGAGATTTTTGCGTGCAGCTTTTCCATTTTCACATAAATGGATTATGTTTGGGTGTATACATGCTTTATGGTGCATGTAATTATATTTGAAGTCTGATTTATAGATTTCCCATGCCCTTAAATAATAGGTTTTCAATATTTGAAATTCAACATTTTGCATTGGGAAAAAAAGCTTAAGTGTAGCAAAACTTCACTGGTAATTGTAAGTCCTGTTGGAAGGGAGACAGTCACTGCTTTGCTTCAGATAATAAACAATAATGTGTGTAAATTGTGTAAACAGCATTTATTCAGGAAAAACTGTAGAGCTAAGTCACAGCACCAGATTTTTACAATTTATTAGGACAGCCATATATTGGCATCTGACACCTCTAAACATCATTATTGAGGAATTAGATTTTTTTTATGGCATTTTGGCATGTGTTTTGTGTTCCTTCAGAAACTTGGTAAAACCACAGAAAGTACAATCTGAAAAATTAAATTCATGCCTTAGTCTCAGCACTGTTGAGGTCAAAGACCCAATTATCTGACAAAGCAGTACAGTCTAGCAGTCACAAAAGAATTACTTGTATTTTTCCATAAGATGGCAATCTGATGCTTATAAATGTAAGTTTTATTTAACTTCTTACTATTTCAACAGATAAACATCAGATTACCTCTACTGTATGTTAGGCTGAAAACCTTATGGTCTGGCTAAGTAACTACAATATTTTATTTTCTAATAATTAAAAAAACTGAGTTACAAAAAGTAAATTCATACTAAGACAGGATGATTGATAAGGTATTACACTACCAGACTTATTAAATGAATGTGGAAAATTGGCCTTTTCTCATTTTCCATATTATTTATAAAGTAATGGCTCAGAAATCCCTTAAACCTTTTGCTTTAGATATAGAACTTACTTTTCTCTGCAATGAATATTTAGTAAAATAGTAATTGACAAAAAAAACCTCAAAAAACCAGTGTTGGATTTAAAACTGCAAAGACATTTTTTTTAGTATCTTCTCCTCAGTCAAAATCACAGGATTCAAAAAGTTATGTCTGAGAAGCTGGGTGCACAAGCCAGGGCAATATGTAGCCTTGTTATATTTAGATTTGTAAGGTTATTCAGTATGTTACATATCTATTAAAAATAGAAATATGCTTTCTGCACCATAATAATAATAAATTCAAGCAGCAATTATGCAGCATTTGGCAATTAATACTGAAATTTAAGGTACCTGTCCCTGATGAAGTTCTGCTTAATTTGGCCACTAGATGGTAGTATATCACAGTTGTTACAAAATTCCTTGACTACCTATTTGACATACTGGTGTGAATGATTAATTAGAATTGTAACAACATCATAACATTTAGTAGTACTGATTTGTTTGTCCGGTTTTCCTGAACACCACACACACCCACTGCTTTTAAAAGGTGTCCAAGGAGCCCTGCCTAGTTGTGGTTTGGTCAGCAACATAACAGAATAAGGAAATAGAAAATTACTTCACAGTAAGTTGGATCCCCCTTGTCAGGCTTCCCCCTCTTCTTGGTGTGGTGAAAAGCCAGGCCAGACTGGCAATGGACATTAACAAGGAGGTCCTCCAGATTAGAAGGTCCTTAGGTGCACCACTGTTCCTTCATTTTTTGTTAGTGGGTAATTTGTAAGATGAATGTAATCAACCAACCACTGAGCAGGCAGTTCAGAGTAACTGGAGGCTCCATCCAAAGGCAGGAATGCGGGCCACTGTACTTTTAGAACATGTATCAGAATGCACCAGCCAGCACTTTACAGAAAGCATACTTTCAAATCCTAGCAAACACAGTAAGTCCATGCTGTATCAGGCAGGATTGTCATGTTGCTATGATTCATTAACTTATTAATACTTAAACAAATATGTAGGGAATCTGAAATATACCCATTTCTAATGAGATGCCTTGAACAAGGGAGAGGAGAGGGGGAGGAGAGGGGAGGAAATAAAGATACACAGACACAGAATGTTAGGAGTTGGAAGGGACCTCAAAAGCTCACCCAGTCCAACCCCCCTGCCAGAGCAGGACCACCTAGAGCAGGTCACACAGGAATGCATTCAGTCAGGGTTCGAATGACTCCAGAGAAGGCGACTCCACAACCTCTCTGGGCAGCCTGGCCCAGTGCTCTGTCACTCTTACAGTGAAAAAGTTCTTCCTTATGTTCACCCGGAACCTCCTATGTTCCAACTTGCACCCGTTCCCCCTTGTCCTATCACTGGCCATCACTGAGCAGAGCCTGGCTCCATCCTCCTGACCCTCACCCTTTACATATTTATAAACTAATGAGGTCACCCCTCAGTCTCCTCCAAGCTAAAGAGACCCAGCTCCCTCAGCCTCTCCTCATGAGGGAGATGTTCCACTCCCTTCATCATCTTTGTGGCTCTGCGCTGGACTCTTCCAGTCAGTTCCCTGTCCTTGAACTGAGGGGCCCAGAACTGGACACAGTATGTCAGAACAATTGTCTTTCACAAGTAATTTTTGAGATTTGCATTTTAGAAATATAATAAAAAGTACTTTCCAGTCTGTTACTGGAATTTCTTGCAACTGTTGGCACATTAGCAGTTACCAGATATTGTAATTAATTGTATTATAAGTATAGTATGTTGTAATAGACAGGACTGTTTATTCAGTAGCCTGCTCAGCTCAGGGTAATAACCTGCATTTTCATCTACATAAATTGTCACTTCTGTAAACCGCTACCTTTGCTACACAAAATATATAACATAACAAGTTCTAAGATATTCTAGATAATTAAAAGGCACTTCTGACTAAAGTGGCAGCTGCTTATGTAAGCTAACCACACTTATACAGATATTTTTTTTCCATAAAAGATACCAACTGTGGTAACCATTACCATAGCAATGCATTATGCATGCTTCCTGACACAATATCTCATGTCTCAAAATATCCAGAACCCAGTTATTTATTCGCCCTGGAGTCTGCTTGCAACAAAATCAGAAAAAGGATGAAGGTAGCTTTTGGCCTTGAGAACATGTTTTGTGTTCCTTGAATTTCCTTATTTTCTGACCCCTATGGTTAATTAGCACAGCCCGGACTACTCTAACTTATTTTTGGCTATTCCTGGTTAGGAATGCCCAAAACATTGTTCTTTGTGTCAGAAAGAGTCATAGTACAGCAGTAATCCAGCTAAACATCATATTCTGGGAGCTGTGATGGGGCTACTGTATGCATGTGAAGTCATCTCTCCACTATCCAGAGAGCCTTTTTGCACTACATATGCTTCCCAGGTACACTTTGCATTGTTACAGTAGCTCAGATACAGACAGGGGGATCAGGCCTTACACCTGCCTGTCCAGCCAGCCAGTCAGCAAGCCACTCAGACAATACTCTCGTTTTAAGATGATTCTTTCCTCCTATAATGGTTTTCTCTTATAAAAGTGAGAAGGGGGTTGGTAAAGATTAATAAAATGGAAGTGTCAGTTTTGAGAAGGGGTAGATATGAGAGGAGGTGGACTTCATAGTATGCATACCCACTGTTACTGTGCTGATCAGTCACTTGGAATATGCATATATTCTCAATATAACTTACTTAATTTACATTTAAACCAGTCCTTGAGTAAGAGATCATAACAAAATGACTGCATCTTAGTAAAAACTTCTCACAGAAACTTTCTGTCTTAAGATTTGGCTGTATTTAGAAAGATTACCTCTCTGTAAATTTACATATTCTTTGCTATAGCTCCACCCCAACAGCACTGAATCATAAAATTGCCATAAAAATATTTCTTCTGAGAGTGCTGTTGGCATATGCTCTGCTTGCACACTGAGGAAAAAATGTATTAAATTAAACTATACCTTATAACATCATTTAGACTTCCTGTCATAAAGACATACTTAGACTGTAAACACTCCAAGGTCAGAATACACGTTTATCAGCCTCACCTGGGAACTCAGGCACTGAGGTCATGCCAGTCACGCTAGTAACAAAGAAACAGATACTAAGTTTATGAAAAAAAAATGTTGTTGCTTTTGGTATCATTCACAAGTATACTGTACAGTGTTTTGGAAATTTTGTGTTGGATATTGCGTGAATGGTCAAGTTTTTAGACTTCTTGCAATGACAGTATATGTAGGTATTTACTGTACAAGCTAATGATTTCTCAAGAGGCAGAGAGCTATATACACAATTACTTAAAGGAGCATTTCAATCAATGAAATTACTTTTTAGTCTTAATCTTTTAAGACTGAGTTATAAATAAGAAATTGTAGTATCCACAAATCTGGGAATAAAGCAAAGCATTAAACCTTGAATACATTTTATCCAAATATATTGACTGTGATACCCATTCTTCACTACACTTTTAAATGTAAGTGGAATGCTGAACATACATACACAAAATTACAGTACAGGTGCTGCAGTCTTCAGGATGCTTTACAAAGCCAGAAGAAAACTGACAAATGCAGACACAGGATTATGAACTGATTTTACAAGGGATCAAATAATTTATAACCACTGTCCAATTTCAAGATTCATTTAATGATTTTTGAGAAACTCTACGTTAGTCTACATTGGTGATGCAACACTTGTACAGAAATGGCCTAAATAAACTTCCATTAAAAGATCAAAGAGATTATTATCTTCTACTTACACATTTTTCTTTATGGTGCATATGTCACAGCCATATAAATGATCTTGAATGCTTATATTTAAGATAGTTTCTTTTCACAAGTCTGCCCCTTAGCTTAAGTTTTAATGGTAAATTTGGATGAAGATTTTCACCGCCTGTTTACCTTCATTTATTGACATAAGTAAAGATTTGGGAAAAAAGTCCTAGGGTAACAACATACAAGTTTTGGTGTTTTATTAAAGAGGTTAGTATTAAAAATACTGCTTGTATGTTGAAAGTCTTAGTTTATTGGACTAGTAACCATGATGGTTTTATTCATTGGTTTGTCTGTTCATTTAAACACACAGTTGTAACTGAGATGAATAGAATTGCCTAGAAGTTAATTTGACCTATTATCTTTATTTTAAAATGTATAGTTACCATGGGAGGGGAAAAAAAAAGCACTTGCCAGTAATATAGAAAGCTCAGTAAGAACTTATGATTGGTGGTCTACAGCAGACAAAATAGCAAACAAAATATTAGGGTGCAGAAAGAATCTATTGGAAAACTCTCCTCTGGAATACTGTTCACTGTTCTTTTTACTCTATCCCAGAGAAGAAGAAATAAAAAATCAGTAAGAATAAAATTAAAATTATTAGGCAATATTTATTATTACTCTAATAAGCAAAAATATCTGAGTTTGAAAAAAGGGACCATTTGATTTAGACTAAAGAGTAGGAAAAGGCAAAAAGTAAGTGATAGAGCATATGAATTGAACTTACAGAAGTTATATTAAGAATATCTTTTTACTTTTTGTCCTTAAACAAGAAAAACAGGGCTTGAAAGGATAGAGAAGACACAGCAATTAATTATTAAATTCTTTTATCAAAATCATAAGTGATCTGTATAATTCATTGCCACCAGACATTATCAAATTCATTAATTTAATGAGATTCAGAACTGGATTTTATTTTTACACAGATAACATACATTTTTATAATGTCACTAACAGTAACCTTAATTTTCCCACCATAGTGTAAACCCATGTCTGGCGGAAGAGTGTTTAGAAGAAACATCTCCTAGAAAGTGTTTATTCTTAATAAAAACCAAAGATAGGGCAGCTATCGTAACACAGGTAGTACACCCTAAGAAGCAGGAAAATAAAACCTATGTTACTCTGAGCCATTTACATTGCTTTACAAGAAGACTAAAACAAACAAAAAATAGATAAAAAATGACCATGGCCTACACCATATTTGCCAGAATAGCACTGCAGCATCACCTGAAGAATTTCAGAAGGCAGTGAATCCTTGCCTACTCGTTCTGCCTTCTATCAAGATTTATGTTCCACTGTGCCAACTAGTCCCATGACTTTAGTAAGACACAATCAATCAACTATTCAGAAACACTTTGGTCCTTTATATGCACTGGTTCCTATCTATTCTATTCTTCTCAAGCTACTTTCTAAACTCTAAATAAAAAGAGTAAAATAAAAATACTGATTGGAATTTTCAGAATGTTTCTTAAGTGTATAATGTCCCTGGAAACCATTGATGTGATTTTGCATAGAAAATTAAACTACTTCATTTTTTTACCAGATTATATTTAAAATTAATATAGTAAGGTTTAAATTATTTATTTAATGTTAAAAATTAAACACTTTTGGTCCTAGCATTACTGAATAATATCTTTTTTTTTGTGATTTAAATACCACAGAATATCTTAAATATGTTTTGTGATAGATCTGGGGCAGCAAATCCCTTCTGGACATTTATCTCTGAAATTACATTGAGAGGAATAAACAGCTGTCGGGAATATAAATGCTAGCTCATCAGAATGCTGACTCAGAGCTGTAGAAATCAAAATATGTTCATAGACTGCAGAGGTAACATGTCATACACCAACTAGTCATATTTTATGCTGGACAACCATAAAGCCATTTGAACTAATATTCTAGGGAGTAAAAATAAAATAAAAAATAGGGAATATTTTAAGGTCCTTGTAAAGACCTGACACATGACTGAAAAAATAGTAACTATTCAAGTCAGGATTTGTTGATCTGTTACCTTCAGTGCTAAAAACCCCACTCTTTAACAAAGATTATCTCTTGTATCATGATGTGATTGAAGGCCCACTTCCACTTTCCTTGCAATTAACAGAATTTATTATTTTTGTGGAAGCAGGATTTATCAATGCATGAACTGGACAATTATTCTGCAATGCCATATTTATGCTAAGCGTCCCATTAGAGACATTGGTCCAGTTTTGTCACTAAACATGAGCTGAATGCTAGTAACTTTTTGTAGTAAGATTTCTTATGGGTAGAAATTTGTTGCAGGAGAAAATAATTGTATTTTACTAAAATATCTGATGTTCTGCCAAGAGATGTGAGAAGATTTTTTCTCAAGGAAGTTTTGATCTGGTAATAAATTCTCTTAGGAAAATAACTGCTATCTAGGCATTATTTCAGGACTTTTGATCCAGACTAAATTTATTTTTGATACCTTAGGTCAACTAATTTGACTTCAGTTGAAGCTCTCTGCACTCTGTAGCAAAGATTTTGGCTCAGTCTGGAGTTTTGTCCAAGCAAGTAATGACTTGGAATAATAGTTGGCTGTATGTTTTCTGGTGGAACAAATTACCTTACATTTAATGCATTTCTTGCTTAATATTCCAAAATTGTATATACATGTGAATGTATATGTAGATATTCCTAAAACCATTTCTACAGTTGCTGATTTTCCCTTTCATGTTTCTTTACTGATCTGCATCTAAGTCTTGTGCCAGACACATCCCTTAGAGAATTCAACCTGTATCTTATAAAAGGGCAAGAGCTTAGTCCTCTGGATATACGCCCTGCCATAGGTCCTGCAGTAGTGTTGCAAAGGAATAATTTGCTTTTCAAAAGTATGATCCTGAGCATTACTAAACAATGATGGCTGTCAAAGGAAAAGAGCAAAAGACAGCAAGAAAATTTCTTTTGAAATATGACATTAAAGCTAAAGAGTCTTTCCACTGAAAAAAACCCCACTCCTCTGCCAAAAGAGAATCTGAAAGCAGAAAATCTTAAGCAGTCGTACAATGAAATTTTTTAAAGATAAATGATTCTTAAAGAAATCAAAATATTCATAAAGACATACTAAAGCATAGAAGCATAGACTTCCATTTTTAATTTTACAACCTCAAGCTTAATTCCTTTATTCTTTTCAAGTCTTCAAGCAATCAGGATTTCTCAAGCCAGAATCTTTCCAGGCAGCAGAATTTCTCTACTAGGCTCCCTGATCCTGTGGCATCTTTGTCATGTAATTTCACAAGGGAGCCCCCCGTTCTGCAAAATCCAGTCTAGAGGCATTGTTTCATTGCCCTCAGTAAACTAGTCTTATTTTGTAAACTGAGTGAAATTTGCCCTGTACTGGCATGTTAGGCCATCAGCACAGATAGAAAGAATCTGAAGTAATTTAAACTTTCGCTCTAATTTCATTTCTGTTGAACAGCCTTTCTTCAGCTGTTCTTCCAAATTAGCTTAGGATTTCTCATGTCATGATATTTTTAATCCTTCTAGTTAGGGACATGTTATCCAGTGGCAGCCCCAGGACAAGGTTTTCACCTTAGCTGCATATATTCTTTCTGCAGAAATCAGAGAAAATGATGCCTTTATATGTTTATTTTGTATTAGAAATGTTTTTTTGTGGGTTTTTTTTATGCTGTAATTGTAGATGGGATAGTGGATTATTTCTGAAATGGGATTTTTACCTTGAGTAGTCTTGCCAAATAAATTAATTTATCCAGACTTATCCATGACTTCTGAATCTGTCTGTGGTTTAGCTTTCTTGTTTGTATTAACAGTAAGCTTTGGATTTGCTACCGATCTCAGTAGGACTTTGGCTTCCTCAGAGCTTCTGTTCTCAGAACTCTGATTGGATTATGCAATTCTCTTCCATCTTTTCTCCTGACTTTCTCCTGCTCCTTTAATTTACTCCTTGCAGTCATGGAACTATAGAGTTTCATAAATTTTCCAGGTTTCCAAAAACTTCTGCTGTGAACTTTTTGTCCTGAATTTCACATTCTCTATATCAAGTTCATTCCCTATCCCTTTGGCAATCTAGTCTCTCTTGGGAACATACACCTTGGGGAATTTTACCCTGCGCAAGAGCAGTTAATGACAGATTCTGGTCTCAGCTTCTGGCACTTCTGTTTGGGGCTCCGGAGTACACAGTAATGAAGTCTGATTAAGTATGGTTGGAGCTATGTGATATTTCTGTATGGGCATCATTATTTGGAATCAGCTCCTCAAATAAATCTGGCACCTTAGATTTTCCTTCTTTAAAAATGACTTGTCTTTAAATCCAATGAATCTTTTAAATAGAAAATGGGGTTGATTCTCACCTAAGGTCTGACACTAATTTTTTTGTGATAGCTTTCTTTATATCCAGCAAACAAAAACTCCATTTTAAATCAATGTAAAGTGTCTGAGTAATAGGAATTTTAAGAGTGCCAGTGCTGCAGGGTAATAAAAACCTGGCACAGAGACATTGCTGTCATGGAGAAATGTTAGGTTGTTGCATTAACTAATAACAATAGATGAATTAATCAGTTTACTTGCTTTTCTTTGCTGTCAGTCTGGTAGACTATGATTAAGTTCTCTGTTGCTGGCCAGGTTGAGGGGTTTTATCTTATTTGCTTATATGTCTATTTTCCTTTGCCAATACAATCCCCATTCTATTCTTAGGTCTCCATAGACATCTCCCTATAAGAGTTACACTTGTGACACAGTGTCAGAACTGCCACAGTCTCCTTTAGGAGGCATTTGCTCATTCTTTTTATCTGGATCACTTAAAATCTTCAAAGATCAGCTGTACCTGGGTATTAATGCTCTTTCAGAACCATATGCTTCCCTTCTGCATAAAACTCATGTAAAGGGGACGCTTACATAAAAATCTTGCTGCAAATTATTGCCACGTGCTCCTTCTGTAAGGGATAAAGGATAAGAAACAAGCAGGAACACATTATTTTAATCAACCCATGGAAGACATAAGAAATCCTATGGGACATTTAAACATGGCTAGATCTTTCCTTTACCTTCCTCCAACCTTCCCCCAAAGTAATGGTAAATACTGCCTGCAAATAAACCCTATTTATTCAGCTAAGTAGAAATCAAGGCAGCTCTTTCAGAACTAGGTGCAGTTGGTTTCTTCTTGATGTGTTCCTCAGCTACAGAATGTATATGTTATGTATTATGCTATTTGTTGCTACAGGCAGCATACAGACACATGGTTGTTACCTGATAAAAAAGCATGCTAATGAGATTCAGAGAAACCGAATGAGACAAAAGGTAATAAGAGTATGTATTGTAGGTTAGAATAAGAAGTGGAATAATTTTTAAATAATGTGATACACCAGAGCAGAAGTGTTTGTCATGGGTGCATTTTAGGTGTGTTAACAGATAAATGTTATTTGTACAGTACTATGGAAATGCATTTGTAAAGAGAAAAGCAGTGTCTCTCAAACTGTCATTCTTTGTACTTTAAACGACCTATGACAAAAAAAATGCAAATTAAATCTTCAGATTTTGTGAAAGTTCAGACAACTCTTGTAGCCAACTCCCCCAGAAATTCATCAGTCTCAAGGTTGGTGTTATTCACCATTATACTTCTTCAGAGATGCTCGTATAAATTTGAAGATGACAGAAATGGGAATGAGATTCTGTGCATTATATTTAACTTAATCATATTCACTCAGATTCTTAGCTATGACCTTGAATGTGGTTGTATTTGTAATATAATTCACCAGAGAAAAGCTGAGCTTCTGGAGCATCAGATTTGTCAGATGTCAGCACCAAGTAGGATGAAGAGTAACTGAGAAATTACATTGGTACTATCCATATTTTAAATCCATCAAAAAAAATAAAATTCCTTGCAGCCAGAATAGCATCAAGATGATTCTATAGAACTTTTCTTCCTTGCTACTGGACAGCTCTATTCCACTGCTATGTTGGATTTTTCTTAGTGTGCTTTCCACCCATTGGGAATTGCTGGGATCAAAGCTGTGTAAGTCAGTTGAAAATTTTATTCTGGTAGAATTCTGTAGTACTACATTGTCAAAATTTATAGAAGTCAGTGGGAACTGAAGGTATTTAGTACATCACATGATCAGATAAAAGGTGCAGCACAATGCTAAAACAGAGATGCTTTCAGAAGTTGCAGTAGAAGATATCCTTTAAAAATATGAACATGTATGTTCTTGCATAATAGGACAACCAGAAACTTATCCATTGAAAGGAGTGAATCCAGTACAATGTGACTCACCTTAATCTTCGGCTTCAGGTTCACAGGAAACCTTCCCTCTAAACAGTTTGTGATTTGTTGCTGCTGTCACAATATGCACAGATCACCAGATTGAATGTATTTGGCAGTGACTACTTACAAGTGTTGGTATTTTTGCTTTGTTCCTACAAACACTATGTCTTCTGTCCTATACAGAGATCTGTGTATTTTCCTTTAGTGTCAGTGTGCTCAAATATATGTTCAAACTGTCAGCACTGCAAAAGGGTACCTCCAGCCACTGTGAGGTCACTCACATTAAGTGGAATGTCATCACTTGGCTACATAATATTGAATATTCACTCTATTTATTTGTTCTGGTGTCTAGTCGCTGCTTTATTCATTCTATTTGTTTGTCACTAAGGTCTGGACAAAGTTTTGGAGGAGGATTATCTCACTAGTTTTGTGAAATCAGCTGATTTTCTTCAGAGAAATGCACTGAGCTTCTGTAGCACTTTTATCTTTCACTTGGGAGTGAGACCAATAAATATGTGCTCTAGCTGCTTGGACAGTTGGCTTGAGGATAAGTGCAGTGGGTTTGAGAGTGCCCTTGCTCATTATCCATTAAGCAATCATCTTTTTTATGTGTTCTAGTTTTCAAATCTCAGCAGTGGTGCAGATGGTTCTGAGGAAGAGTTTGCACTACTGCAATAAAATGAACAGATTTGCAGAGATGTTTAGAGTGCCAGGAGAGTTCTCTATTTATGGCTCTTTTAGTAAATCTTCAAAATTTGTCCTTTGTACATTATTGAGGAATTTTCACAAAATCAGAAAATCAAGTTCTTTAACTAAAACTAAACTATTAAAAACCAGAGCTTTATTTTCATTTTTGTTGCATCCTCTCTTGCTGCTCCAAAGATTGAAGAGCCAATGAATAGCTCCCAAAAATACACAGTGCTGAGTAAGAACCAAACAGTTTCATAACTCCTTGGGTGCTCTTTACATGCAGATGGTAGGTAAATTGCTTGGTTGGCAAGAGAGCAAGTGAGCTCTCAAACCTGCTAGTGTGTATTAAGAAAATAAGGTTGTAGGTTATACTGAGAAGAGTAATTATACTGTAACTGTTAAGGTGGTGTATGCTGGCATTTGTAGCAGTGCAGATCACAGTATGACAGATCTCAGGACAGACACTATCCAGGTCAGCTCCAGGAAAATGCTCACTAGAAATATTGCTTCCAAAAGTCACCAAAATGCATGGACTAAGCTGTACTACCAGACCCTCACATGGTATAAAACAATTACTTCAGTGTGGCCTTGTTATTTATGCCAGCTGAGTACACCTTACCCTAACAGGGTCTTTCTTTTTCTTTGGATGCTCCAAGCAAAAATATTAAATAATAAGAAACAAACAGAGGGCAATGACAGAGACTGTATTAAAATATAACTTAATTTCATATATTTTGCTGATTCACTTTTGGAACATGTTAGGAAGCAGAAATATTTCAGTATTAGAGAGTATTAATGCTAGAGAGTACAATTTTATGTTAGAAGAACAATTATCTTGCATAACAGTATTGTATATACTTCTGTTATTTAAATGTCTAAAAAAACCAAGAGAAGCTGAATTGATCAGAAAAATGTTATATAAACTGCCATTACAGCAAAAGGTGATTGAAGTCTATTTACCTTACCAGACAAAATATTAGTAGTGCATTATTTACTTTACCTGACTTTTTTGCTTAAAACCAACCAACCAAAACACACCACCCCCCACAACCCAAACCCAAAACTTTGTGCTCTTTATTAATGGAAGAATAATTAAGTTGTTTAATTCCCTCCTTTTTCCCTCCTGCTATTCATGTGGTTTCTCCAGGATGTAAGGCCTGTGCAATTTGATAGTGTAACATCAGGAATGCCATAAAGGCAGTTTTATTTTTATACTGGGACAATTAAAAAAAATTGGCCTACTCACAGCAAATTTGGAGCCATATCATCTATGCCAAAAGTAGCAATGTATAAGAGAAGCTAGAATTGATTATGTCTTCTCTGAAGCAGAGGACAGAAAAATGCTTATTTGTTATAAAAATCTGGTTTGTAGCAAGACTGTTGGTTTGCACATGAATTTTTATTGTTTATAAATAACTTACCGGAGTATGGAAAAGTCTTGACACCAGTTAGTAAAAGAAGATAGAGAATTGGAAATCCCTTATGTAGTCAGTGAAGTAAAAAAATACGTTTGATATTCAGAATACCTGTATCTGGAATGAACAGATCTGTTCTTCATTTTGTTTTAGATGATCTTGAAGGAAACTAAATAGAAAAAGTATTTTCAAAGTTAAACAAGAATTTGGGATACCCAGTCAGACATACTGTCTGAAATTAGGTTCTCAGGAAAAGGAAAATTTTTTTAACTTTGGCTCAAGAGTTCCTTTAAGCTGATTTTTCTCTCTCTCTTCTACAGATAGATATTTTTATATATACCCACACACAGACACACACACACATAATGGGACAGCTTTATCTCCCCAGAATGTTACAAATCCTACCTGCTGTTTTCTCAAAATTAAACATTCAGTGACTAAAAGACCGGATCTTGCAGACTCTTAACACCAAGAATAGCTTTTGCTCTTCCAAATAGTCATACTTCATGTTTTAAAATTTTGTAGATGCAGACTGTAACCCACTACCATATCTTGAATCTAATCAAACATCTCCAATAAGATAGGATACCATGTCACTAGGGTATGGCATCAGGTAATTACTGATGAAAGCAAAAGTGACACTGTAGGAACCAATTTTCAACCTGTTGTTGATTCTGTCACCAGGTGTAGTCCCAGATACTCACAAAACCAGTTCCCTGCAGCATCAAAGATTTTGTTACTAGGTTTAGCTATCATTTTTTGTTAGCTTATAATTTTTTAATTCCTACCTGCCAGGCTTTCTGTGTGTATCTTAAGTTTTAAGATCGACCACAATGTTACAAGAGACAGGTATATAGTAACAGTATAATCACTTGGGAAATGGATCTGCAATCTGCACCAAAATTTCATGAAGGTTTCCCTATACTGGAATTACAGCAACATCTGCTATATGTTAATACTGATAATTATTGAGCACTTGTAGGTTTAAAACCATCAATTAAAATTTGATTCCTTCATCCACATTGTAAAAGTCTTGTTCATCACTATTTTATCATTTATACTCTCTGTTTTCATTTTGTCTTTTATTCAGACGGGACCATGAAATGAGCAGCTTGTAGTCTTTAATTTTTTTTCTGTTTGTATTTAGTTCCACTTCTCTCTGTCCCAGACAAGAGTAATACTTGACTATTACTAACTCTTCTGAATTGTTTGATTAAAGTTTTGTAAAAAAAAAAAAATCTGATTAAAATCAGGCTTAGTGTAATTAAAAAAATGTAATTAGCATAAACAATACCACTATAATGAGCTTCACTAACATTTTTGTGTTCTTTTCATAGTAGTATACTTGCCTCTAAAGATAGTAAATCCTATTACACTAATTTTCATTGTACTGTTAATCTGATTAAAATAGTATAGCGTTAACAGTCATATACACTGTAATGAGAACAGCTTTCTTCCTGAAAGTGAAAAATGGGTTTTATATTTGTAATAGTGTGCAAATATAAAACTAGACATACAAAATAGTGTTCAACTAGGATTCTGAACATTTTCAATACTTCCATGAAACATCCAGCTAGCTTTCAGGCTTTACATCTCATGGATGTGGAAACATCCCTATCATGATTTAATCAAAGATATTAATCAAGCCAAGTAAGGGTCTGAATTACTACTAACACATAAAATGAGGTATATGTATAATTTTTGACAGACAGAAGCTTCTTGAATTTTAGTAATTCTCTCTCTCATTTTGATCTATTTATTCTGATGTGTACAGCTACCACACACAGAATTCACTATTCAACTAAACTAAATGTATAGAATCGTAGAATCATTTTGGTTGGAAAAGACCTTAAAGATCATCAAGTAAAGGAAATGCAAGGAAGTATTCTTTCTAGACAATTGAGTACAGTCTTATGAATTGGTCTTCATTCCCCGTTTTTCACAGTGGTTCTCTAACACGTATACCACAACAGTTCAGGTATATTCAGCCTCCAATTTTCTAAATTTTTGTTTTTCAGAATTCCACCCCCTTGCTTCCAGAAACCATCATTATCCCCTGCTTTTAGCCATCTTCCTTTCTCTTTTAAATATTGTGTGCTTGTAGGCTTCCCCATCAGGCACAACGTCTAAAAATGAAAGCTATTAGCAACTCTACATGCCAAAATAAGAGCAAGGTCTGATCACATCTCACCCTAAAGTTACATACTCTCGGAGTTCTAACAACATGCAGTTAGCAAGACTAATTAATTAGATCTTTGTGTACTGAGATTGTGATGTGTTACAGATGGCAATCTGTTTCTTAGAATCTTTTCTGGGAAGTGATGTTACTTATGGTTCTTTTTCTTTTGCATCTCACACTGAAATTGTATGCTTTGTGATTTCTCCCCTCCAGTAGTTTTCTACATGAACAAGCCGTATCAGAGAGCACTAATGGAATTCACGCATATGCTTATTTTTTTCTACATTAAGCTTATTTTATCCTGTCAGAGGGTCATGGTTGTCAGGCATAATGTGATATTTGGATAATTTTAACTTAAGGTGCTTTTCCTTTTTTTTTTTTTTTTTAAATTACAAGTTTGCAAGAAACGGGTAAATGTAAAAGTACTGGACAGTGGCAGTACAAGTCCACTTTGTTTTGGCCTGAATTCTTCACTTTAATAGTATTTTTATTTTTACAGTAACCTATAATTTGATAGCAATAGTATAAAGCAGCTCCACATCAGACCTGATGGAACAGCACTAACACTGTTTGTACAGGAAGCCACTACTAAATAGCCCTGACTGCAGTGAAACAGGGATACATGCTTCCTTGCAAGTTTCTTGTAAATATTTCAGTCGCTTAATCTAACAAACCCTTCCTTCTTGATAATCCATAGTCAAATAAAAGTTATTTATTCTGTGAATATATTCTTCTTCTGAGAAAACACAGCAAACATTCTTTTCTTCGAAAGCAAAATTATTTACCTCTTTTTATTTTGGCAGCATAAATGAACAACCAGGATAATTTGTTTCAGAAAATGCAAGTTATTTCTAAATGACTGTGTCAGTTTATTACCATACCTACTTAGACCCATAGTTTTCTGCCACCAGGCAAGCTAGCCTGTCATGAAGACACTTCAAAGACATGTGAAAACTTCCCCTTTTGTAGATGGTCAATTGTGCAGTAAAGTGTGATAGGAAAATTCCTCTGGTTTTGTTTGTTTTTTATGATGGCACTGTATGTATCTTTATAGATCTTCACATAATATGGAGTTTATGGAACAAACAGTAATAGACCAAAAGACGGTTTTGCATTATATACAATAAATACATTAATGTAGGTATAGGAAAGCCCTAGTAGATCAGGAGTCACAGAATTATGTATTGTAAATGCATAGATAGGAAATACATGGACACACACACACTTTTTTCTTACTTTTGAGGAGGGAGAAAATAACCCCTGGAGTTACTGCATCTGACACACTTGTAGATTCTAAGGAACTCTTTTGCGTTTGACAGGTGTGATCCCTTTCTTTTTCTTTCTGGAAAGAAAATGGGAGATGTACGAAGCGTACACAAGACAAATTAAAGTGGCAAGAAAATCTGTTTCAGTAGTGTTCTTGCCTGAAGGATCTGCGTTAATGCTCTTAGTTAACATAAATCTTTATTAATATTATTATAATAATTGATTAACTGTACAAATTAACAGAATAAAGTATTACTAACAACTACTGCAGAAAAAGAACCTTGTTAGTAAACAGGAGGATTCAGATTTAATTAGAGACTGAGATCAGTCATCTAATGTCATGTTTTAATGTCAGTGTTGTATTGGATCAATCTCTGGAATGTTGCCACTTTACCAACTGAACTGTGTGATAAAAAGTTCACAAATCATAATAAATACCACAGAAGCATAGAATATGATGTGTATGAAGATTTTTTTTGTCAATCATTAGAGTAAAAGTCAGCAAGGGGAACAGACATATCCTAGGAATAAACAAGTTTAATTCTTCAGCATATACAGCAGCACAGTATTGAGAACTAGATAGAATGGACAATGTAATGTTATGAAAAGTCTGTTATATGCAGAGTAAAGCTAAAATTAAGACTATTCTAAAATGCAAATAAAAGATGCTATTTAATATGCAATAAAACCAGTAACAAGTTCAGTTTATTTAATGTTTGCTTTAGTTCTAATACAATTTTGTCAACCTAAAAAGAAATGCAATTGAAGCTTAAAATGTGTCATTAAGGCCTAATCTACCCTCAAAAGTTGCTAATGCCGCCATCACAGTGCTAATAAAGATGCCATTTATTCTAGTAAGATTATTTTTTTTCTTTTTGCCAGACAGTGTAGCTTATACAGGTTTGCTGAACAAAATAAGCTACATCAGCAAAAATGATCATTTTTGCTTGTTCATCACTACAGCTATGCCAGTTAGAAGTGTGGTTTCTTTTTCCTTACATTATTGCAGAAAAAACTACATTATCTGAAGTAACTTAAGCATAACCAAGACTTTTAAAAGTATACTCCTGTAACGTCTTCGAAGAGTCTTTCGAGTCAGACCTAAATTTCCCCTCCTTCTGTGAGCTCAGTCAAGACTGAGTGACACAGGTGAGAGTTTGAAAAGGATGGCACCTAGAGACAACTGGCACTACAGGGATGTGTGATGGGCTAATGACAAAGGAAAGCAAGAAAAGGTTCTGTAATCCCAGCTCTAGTGACAGGCTTACTGAAATCAAATCTAAAATCAGCAGAAGTAGATAATGCTGTAAAACCTTGCCTTGCACTACCTGGAAACTCATATATTCTAACAATATTAAGACTGAAAAAATGAGAGGCACAATTTAGGATGAAAATAACTTTACGCCACAATTACACTACCATATTCTTAGCTGTTTGATGGGAGCTCCCAGTGTACAACTGCCTCAGTGGCACCCTCTAAATTTCAGCCAGTCAGTCTCCCACTGCTGACAACAGCCTACTCTCCACCTAAAAACACCAAGGCACAGGCCAAGATTAGATCACACACACTGGCATTAAACTCCCATCTTCTCAGGGTCCATCCGTCTATCTTCTAAATACATCACTGTCTTAGTATAAACATATTATCATGAGTAGAGTTTGTGCCAACCACACATCCATTCAAGTGCAGCAGTCATACATAATATTGGAACTTGTAACTGTCTGAAAGAGCAGCTCTGTTCTTCTGAGCCAAGAAGTGCATTGGAAGGTCTTTGTGGGGACAGGCTTCAGAAGAGGCAGGGACATTGAGGACCATAAGCAATAAACAGGCTATAGAGTTTGTTCTGAGGTCAAGTCTGCAGTTAAGTTACCTAAGCAAATAAAAGTAAGACACTAGTATGGTTCTGCTTGGTTTTGTACTGAGAAAGCCATCAAACAACTATATTAACCTGAAGTAATCTAACAGGAATTAATTTTTTTTTAATATGCATGCTATGTTCAAAAAAACTGTAAGCAGCTTTCAAGCTTTCTGTAGCGAAGGAGAGTGTTATCCTGTCGGACAGAATGAGTTTACATTGAGAACAGCAAATATGATCAGACTGCCTCTGTTGCAGGGATATCTACTGCATGAATTTTGAACTTAGCTCAGCTAACAGGTCCACACAGGCCTTAGAGCTAGCAGTGGGATGTCTGGATGCTTACCCTAATCTGGAAGCTACTGATTTACTCCTGTTAAAAATAGGCTGTTCATCTGCAATGCAAGACAGGCAGGATCTTCTTACTCTTTCAGCTATATAAAACACAGGTGGTTAAAGTAAGGTGTTCTCAAAAGCAATATATAAAGGAGCCACACTAAGAAGGAACAGGTATTAGAGAAACAGAAATAACGCCAGTTAATATTAGAGGATAAAATGTCTTCATTAATATGTGTTTGGGGTTTTTTTGTCTGTAATGCACATCAAGAAGTATGGAAGATGATATATCAAAATGCACAAAACAAGGTAATTTGTTATTACCAAATTGATGAATATGATAATTGAAAACTACAGCGCTAGATGTGGAATAACTGTAATTATTTTGCACGTTTAACATATTTACAAAATCCTACTGAATTAAGAATAGGAATCACATTCCCTTGTATCCTTACATTGTCTTACGTAAGAAATTTCTACCACTACAACCAGACTAAGACTAGATTTTTCTTTCAATAATTGCTGTATGAGGTAAGAATAACATGTATTTTTCTAACTGATAGGTGTAACGTTCAAATTGAAATGTGACATTCAAACTAATACAGTGTCATCATTCTTTCAGTCAGCATTTCCTACCATTTCAAGGTGTAAATTATTTTCTTAATAGGACTGCACACATGCAAATGAATATTTTAATTGCAATGTAGCTAGCATTCTACTAAGGATGGTAAGAATAAAATCCAGTCCACACTTACTCTCTTACAACTTGTGTGGGCAACAAGCATTTTTTCAGCCAGCTGATGATGACTGAAGATACCCAGAAGAAAGTAACTTGTTGGTTTTGCAGGGGTTTCTTTAAGGCAAAGATCTCTACAGGTTTTCAAACTGATTTGACTATCAGTCTATAGAATACACAGACTTTCCAGTTAGTATATTACTAGCTTTGTTTATGTACCAAAATTAATTCCTCATCCTTAATCTTCCTAATAATTTCAAGTTAATCATCCCTCATTGCTTTTAATGCTTTATCTCTCCAAAGACAGCGAACCCATTAACTGTATCTTGAGAGGAGTAGATGTACAGGATCATACTGGGCATTGGGCTGGCATTTGAATTTTTAAATCGTTTACGATACAGAATTTCAGGGCATTTGTATACATCTCGGACTTCTTGGCTGAAAATGAAAAGCCATCAATCTCACTAACTACAGTAACACAACTATTATGTTTCTAAATAAAATCTGTAGTGCTTATAACTAATATATTTATCTTCTTCACTTCCTGCATAATGAACAGGCCTAGGCAGAAGGTAGCCTACTACAGTCTTGAGGTATGTATTACATACAAAAAAAAGAAGAAAAATAATCAATGAAATGCTCATCTCTGAGCCATAAAGCAACAATGCTGTTCACAGCATTTTTCCTGGCTGACAGTGCCACCTGAGGACCTCAACTCTGCCTAAGTATTACAATTCATACTATTTACATTACAGCATCTTAATGAAAAGTTGTCACTTCAGCATGAATTTGTTCATACCGGCATTCTGCAAAGTATCTACATACTCAAACAGGGTATCCCTAGCCGAAGTATTTCCCACCACTATTGATAGATGAGCCAGCTAAGCGCTACTCTTTGCTTCAGGGATGGTTGTGCTGAGGTCTCTGACCATATTGTGCCTTAGTTTAGAATTAATTCTGAAAACACTTGTAAATGCCACAGTTTCCTGCCACTCTTAGTGCAGAGCTTGAGGAGGAATACACAGAGCAGATTGAAGCTGTAATGATAACTGTGTCACACGTAAGGCCGCCACACTGTTGTGTTCAGCTGTTTTTGCTAAAATACCCAGAAGGTGGGCACTCCTCTAAAAACACTGAATACTTTTAGTTTGACTTAATCACCGTCCGATTTTCAAACACACTTTAGTTGCTTTCTTCACATGGGGAAATAAAAAAAAGGGAAGGGGGAGGTGTCTGCCTTCCCCCTCTGGGGCCTCCCTGGGCTTTGTAGTGTTCGGAGGCGACTTCGGTGCCCGCGCTCGGGGCGGTGCCGGGCAGTGCCGCCGCCTCACACCGCCCTGCCTCAGGGCGGCTCGGCCACCGCTGCTCCTGCGGCAGCGCCGTACCGCTGGCTCGCCCGCCTCTGCATCTCACCTCATCTCACCTTCACCCTCGCCTCACCGTTACTTTCCCCTTCATCCTTAACTCACCCTTACTTCCCCTCCACCCTTCTGCTCACCTTCGCCCTCACCGCCTCCACACAGCCGCACCGGCAGGTGGTGAGGCGTTTGCCTCTGCAGCTGGGTTACCCACAACCGACATTGTTAGCCGAGAGGAGGTGCGGGGAGATGATTAAAAATAACACGGGGCTATTCTAGGCGCTAACGGGATTAGAGGCGAGCCCAGCGAGGCGGCGGGAAGAGGGCACCGTTGCGCGACAGCCAGGCTGCGGCATGGCGCCCCTCTGATGGCGGGAGGGCAGAGCAGCAGCTGCGCCACATGGGCGGGGGCGGGATACCCCAGGGAATTGGGGAGGGGAGCGGGGCGGGAGCGCCCCGGTAGCGGACAGAGATGGCGGAGAAGGCCCGCTTGCCCAGGGAGGAGGGTGAGGCGCGGCTGCTGCGGCGGCCCGGCCTGTGGGGCGAGGGGGCAGAGAGGGAGGCCGAGGCTCCACCGAGGGCCTAGCGAGGGCAGGAGGCGGCTGCCAGGAGATAGCCCAGGTGAGGAGGAGGCAAAACGGGGCGAGCGGCGTGGTCAGGGGCAGGTGCGGGGAACGCGGCTGGGCGCGGAGACAGGGCAGCCCTGCAGCAAGGTGGAGGCGCGGCGGGGGAGAGGGAAGGCGCTGCAGCGAGTCGGGGCAGAGCGCGAGGTGCGGGGGGCTGAGAGAAAGGGAGTGCGACAGCGGGAGGAGGAGGAGAGGAGCGTGGGCCCGGGGGAGGGCAGAGCACGGGAGCGCGGCGGGAGGCGGAGGAGAGCGTCAGCAGGAGCGGGGATAGCGAGAGCGCGGCGGGAGGCGGAGGTGGAGAGCGTCAGCTGGGGGCAGAGATAGAGGGAGTGCGGCAGGAGGAGGAGGAGAGCGTGAGCCGGGGGGGCAGAGAGAGAGGGAGCGCGGCAGGAGGAGGAGGGGAAGAAGCGCGACGCAGGGACGGCAGATGCCTGGAAATAAAAATTTGATGATTGCATGCAGCGGCTGGAGAGACTCTGTCGGTGGCGGCGGCGGGGACGAGGCAGGGACAGGGGGGGCGACGGCAAAATGAAGTATCAGAAATACCTGACTGTCTTGCAGATGGCCA
>VZRW01002942.1:0-10144 GCA_013398125.1 Aegotheles bennettii
TGTGATTCTGTGATTCTCAGCTTTACTGTGATCCACAGAACCCCAAGTATGGCCTACTCTCTGTGCTTTGCTTATAAAAGGATGTATGCAGCTAAATGTAGGGATAAAACAGAATTAATGTGATCGTACCTCTTTATTTCGCTGTGTCCTTTGTCTTTGCATTTTCGCATTCTTCATGTAACTTTCATGTGCGTTCTTTCACCTGCAGCAGAAATTCCAGAGAGACAAATGTCAGAGGTGTTCATTTTCAAATGCATCTTATGTCTTGCAAAAATTGAGAAACATCTCTAGTTTGTTTTTCTATCTTCAAAATTATATTAACAGTAATGCTATTAGTTGGCCCTTGACAAACTAATGGCTATTAGTTCATCTGGGCCCTTGTAGATGGATCACAACATGTAGCTGGCATGCTTTGATGATGACATATTTTACTCAAAGCACTATGTTCTGCCACTTTGAGGGGTTCAGTGTATAAATATTGCCACAACACCATATCCATGTGAATATTTCACATAAATTCAGGAGAACTACATTGTAAATTAACAGTGAATTAATATCAATTTCTGGTAACTGCTAAGGTAAGTTTAGCAGACTGACTATCTGATATTGAAGAGAAAAAAAAAATACCAGTGTACATAGCTTGGAAATAAGCAACTCTCATAATGTGTTCTGCTATGCCAAATGCTGTACTGGCTGAAGACTCACCTGTACCATGAAAAACAGATCTCCATTTGTTTGATGGGAGCATTTAGCTTAGCATCACAAGACCCTGGAGAGAACTGATAGAAAAACAGGATCTGTAGTCATCCCCTCAGTATGATTCGTGCAGTGTAACTTGAAATCATACAGAAGACAACTGTTTCAACTAACCTTTCTGTGAAATGATTTTCACTACTTTCCCACAGAGCAGATAGAGACCTTTATGTTCCAGCCTGTCAACAGTCTTGTTAGCCCGCTGCATGTACCACAGGTACTGACTCCCAGAAGCTCTTTTTCCACCCTCACTGATTTAACTTTTCAATAACTTCTTGAACTTCTTATTGCACATGGTTTAGCCTCCTTACAACCAACTCGATCCCTGGTTAGACATCATACTCCAAGCTTCTTAGTGCAGCTGAGCCTCCTTTTCTACAGCCGGTAGTTCAAAATCCCCTCTTAACTCGCTCAAAAACAGTCAATTCCAATATGGAGAAAATGAAACTTTTAAGAACAACAGGTGCATAGGCTACTTTCTTCTTAGTCATGGGTCCAGTCATTCTGTCCACGGAGGGAGTGATGAAATTTTCTGACTTCAATGATAATTGAAAGTTTGTCAGGAGAATTTCTGGCCTTGATGCAGTGAGTTGTAAAACTTTCATGAAAGTGAGGGCACAATTATACCCTGGGATTTTTAGAACACGTTTATTTTCTGCTTGTGACAAGCCTGTATATATATATAGCTGTTCATGACTTTTTCCCCAGAATTTCAGTCCTGTGTTCTGCCAACACTGTGGTTTAGTGCACTGGAGGTAAGCAGAGGGTAGACAATAAACAGTCAAAAGCAAGTGAGGCTCATTCACAATTTACCTTCCACTCTTCAGCTAAACAGAACTGGAAAACACCTGGTGGCTTAGAAACTCGTTCTCTGACTGAAAATCCTTCCTATTTCAAGACACAGCAAACTTGCAGCCTTTTTTTTTTTCAGCTGGAAATAGCAACAAATGTCTCTGGTACTATCAAACTGTCGATAGCATGCTCACAATCATGACATTTGATGACATAAATGGGTCTTCATTAAGATATTTGATTTATAAATCTGATTTATGCCATGATCCAGTTGCCCAAGCCAGCAGGTTCATTAACATCACAATAAACAAAAACACACTACAAAAGGTGAGTGTCTTCAGTAACACTTGGGTTTACTACATTTACCAAACATCACAAAAAATAATAAAATCAGGAAAGAAGTGATACGAAGTAAACAACAGACTTTATGAAAAATTATGAACATTTTGTACATTTCATTAAAAGCCTGCCTGCTGCCTTTCCCACTGGTATTTATACAAAACTGAAATCACAGAATCATAGAAAATGAAGAAAAAGATTCAGTCAAATGATGGAGGCAGCTCTCACAACATTCTTTTTGCAAAATAGCCAGTATTATCTAAAAGGCATTCTTCAGCACAGCTTTGGTTCATCAAGCCCCGGATGGGTTTGTTGCCTGAAAAAACCCTGTGAACATCAAGCTTCAATATGTTAATGTGCATAATACAACTGGAGGAGGAAATTAGCACAGCAGCTATCACCAGGCTTATAAAATTGACCTGAGTGGAGACCTGAAAGCTGAGGCACTGCCTGCCAAAAAGCATAAAGATATTGCCCATGCCAAAGAACACTGGGCATGAGGAGGGAATTCCCTGGTCCCAAAGAACATTATTTCAAACAAAGGTCAGAATGCATAAGCTGAAGGCGATCCAACAATAACTATTTTTGAGGAGTTTAGCAGCATATTCTACAAACAAAAAGCATTTAAAAAAAACCACCCTGGAAATTTGTGCTCATAAAATATCTTAATTTACTTCCTGAAAAGCAGGTGTTTTATTCCCACCTTCTGCTCTTACTTTTCCATTTCTTTTCTTGGGTGAAAAGTATTAAGGATGTTTAGGATTTAGGTGGTCACAGAGTTCTACAATTTTCTTATTTTTTCTTATTTTCCTTTTGCTTTTCCCATTCCTTTATGTGACGGGAGAGGGGACTCTGTTATTTCAAGAACAGAAGCAAAAATTTAGATAAATTTTTTGAAAAGTGTTTCACTGGGAAAGAAGAAGAGGAAGGAAAGTAATACCTGCAAAAAGAAAAAAAGGTTCCCATCTTTGAATTTTCAAAAGCCAGAATTAAAAATATTTCAGGTAGCAATGAAACAAGATGTAAAAGTTGGGTTGAGAAGTGGTGAGAAGTGTTCGCCTACAAAATTCACTCAGATAAGCTAGTCTCTATGGAGGTTTACTGTACAAGATATACTTGAGGGTTTTCATGAATCTTTCTTCCTACAGGTAACAGGAGAGAAAATAGCTAGCTCCACACTAGAAAACAGAAATGATTATTCATGAGATTCCTGGCCTAATCTTCAGTTCTTTAATGGGACCCTATGAACAAATCTTCAGAATTCCCCTGAAAACTTTGTTTGCCAGACTGGGAGCTGAACACTTGAGACAAAGATGGACTACGTTGTTTGTGTAAGTTTGAGGTAAATCTGCTGCTGACCACAAATCTCCAAGTAATTAATTGAGATTAATGGGATTTCCCTTTTTATTTCTGATCTATGATTCTTGTTTCTCTCTGGCTGATTTTGATTAACAATTGTAGTCAGGCAGAAGAGAACCCAGAGTTGCTGGAAGGTAGAAACACACCTTGATCTACAATAGAGGCAGCAGAGACCTTGTATCTGATCTAAAATGTGCAAATTCCAAGTAAGCGTGGAGATAAAATATCTGCCATTTGGCTTCCCAGACAGAAGCAAACATCGTCAGCATGCATATCAGACTTTGACATCTTGTGATGCTCCATAGCTATTTGGAAGGTTTGCAGAGCCTGCAAAATGCCATTCTGCCTTTCCCAAAATTGTCTGCAACACCTCTGAAAAACTCCTAGCATGTGACCTTCTCCTGCTTCCATTTCCTCCAGTTATGGCACACCTCCCAAAGGAGAGTGTCCAGCTGAGGACATGAGCTCTCCCTGATAAATCTCACTTGACTATATAGCTTGATAACTAATTTAGTCTGGCCCCTCTGCAGTCACCCTGGTGGGCCCCAGGTGTGCTTTCCAGTACACAGCTGTTTGCAGGGACCCTTCTTCAACTCTTCAATAATGGACAGACTTGCCCTCATGAAGTGGGCTGGTCTTTAGGTGTTTTCTGCTATCTGTAGCCATGACCTTGGCCATGAGACTGTGATCTCTGTATTCAGTGAAGATCTCTAATGTGTACACTTGCAATCTCTCCTCAGCCAACAAGTGCTGCATAGCACAGCTACAGGTTCTCTTGAACAAACATAGCCTGCCTTCACTTTTAAAGATACCAAAATGGCTCTGCTCTGAGACCAGACCATGCTGTGGTTTAATCTGACATAAATCTCTGCAGCCATTGACTCTAGTTCTTTTCCACTAGCCATCAAGTGCCAGCAGTGGGATTTATACAGACCATACCAGGGAACTAATCTTGTTACAAGCTCTTCCTGCTTACACTTTTGGGGTTAGTTTGAAAACAGATCATTTCCCTGGTATAAATTCCAATGTAGCTTCTTGGAAGTCTGTGCTATTTCCACAGAGTCAATGGAAGGTGGAGTGTAGCATGCAAGACAACTTTCGAGGCAGCTCAGATTTACCTAATTACTGTGACTGTGTAGCCAGTATCCTAATTACTCAACTTCAATATGGCAGAACCAAGACTAAAGCTAACAGGCAGACTGGACATGTGCACTTGGGTATTCTCAAAAGAGTGTCTTGCAAGTGTCTGTCTTGTAAGCTGCAGCCTTGATCCTGTTTCTCCACATTTTATGCATGGAATTTTTAAAGTGTGGGCTGTTCAACAGAATAAATCAAGTCTCATTGCCCATGGTAGCCCAGAAAGGGAGTTTCTGAGCAATACATCCAGTGGAAACCAGCCACATAATCTCATCATGGATGAGGGGGGTGGTGACATGCACGGGGTTGTTGTGGGGAGAGAACAGTGGAAGGTTGCAGGGACACAGTGAGGGCCAGGCATATGAAGTTCGTAATCAGGGGTCAAAAGGAAAAAAAAAATCAACAACTGCTCCAGGGAAAAAAGTTTGATGTCATGATCAAGGACCTCAGACTTGGGTGATACAACATCATTCCTCAGCAAGCAAAACCTGATATTCCCATTGTAGGAATGCAATGCACAAAGCTGCTGATGAGATGTTGGACCTTGGGTCTCCAGAAAAGGACCCTTGTGCATCTACAACAGTAACCTCCAAGGGCTTCTGGTTGACCCAGCTTCAGTCAAAGACTCAACATGAATGCCATTTCAGGCATTCTTGTTCATTTCTTTATCTGCCTCAGTTTGATGATATTGACAACTCTTTGAAATGACAGCATGATTCAGGTCTGCCTAGTTCATTTGCATGTCCTGTTCTCTAAGCACTGAACTTTCATTCATCAAGCCTTCTGGGAAACAGCATTTTTAGGTGCAAAGCCTAATTCTTTGACAAAAAGACTAGCAGAACCTAAATCAGGGTCAGACTCATAAGAAATGGTACTTTTTGCAAGTGCTTCCTTCCCCAAGAGTGTTGAGTCAGACCAAGATTTTTCAGGACTCACTCATGGTTTGGCTCCTAGACAATGTACTTTTTCAGGAGATATGCTAAGCCACCTTCTCCAGGAATCCTGAGCCAGAGCCTGCATGAGAACAGCCATACATGTGTTCATCATTATATTTATTTCATCCTGTACATTTATCTGAAATTAAGTGCAGTTGTATTGGAACATATGAACATGCTGGTGAGGCAGCCGGTTTACAATTCATTTACCTATGTCTTCAGCAACAATATTGCTATAAGTTCTCACATGCCCCAGCATCTGCTCACTGTTTCACAACAGGTGTTTCACAACAGGTGTTCACCTGTACCACCAGTTGTGTCAACAGAACTGACTGTCAGTCTATCCAAGGTCACTCAAATGGTTTGGCCAGAAAAGAGCACCAATTCTGTTTCACAGAGTCACAGAACAGTTGAGGATGTAAGGGACCTCTGGAGGTCACCTGATTAAAACCCCCTGCTCAAGCAGGGACACCTAGAGTCAGTTGCCCAGGACTTTGTCCACATGGCTTTTCAATGTCTCCAAGGATGGAGACTTCACAGCCTCTCTGGGCAACTTGCTCATGTGCTACCTTTTTAAGCAGTTAGTAGTCAGTCTGATAGCACTAGAAAAACTCTATCAGAATATTTTTTGGGGAAGAAAATGCTAGTATGGAGGCAAAATGGGTCACTTCAACCACTTGAGTTTGGCTTTGCCACAGAGCTATCATGGCGTGGAGCCACATTAAGTTTAAACAGCAGTCTGTTTTTCACGGAGTTTTTATGTGTGGATGCAGAAAGGAAAAAAACAGATAGCAAGCTGCATCCACTTAAATAGAATATCTGAACACTTACATTTCATGGCCCTTCAAAGTAATTTGCTTATCTACCTTAGTTCGGACAGATTCTGCCAGGAATTAATCACAAAGGTGTCATATTTTCAGTAGGTATATTTTACCAATTCATTTTCAAAAGACAGGTAATTCACAGTCTGGCTTCCTACTGTTTGTGATTTGGGTTTCTTCGCACTGAGGGCAAAAAAATGAAGGCAATGCTATTAACTATTCAGTAATATAGAAAACCGTGCTGCAAAACTGTGACAAAGTCATTCATATGCAGAGAAATGGCCAATATACAAAGCGATACTTCTACCTCTGCCTGAGCGAAGGGCCTTTTTCAGAGGAGAGCTTCATTTCTGTGTAGGTGCCGAAATAAGAGAAAAGCTTTGAAAAAAACTTAAGATAGTTGACATCCGGTGAGTGGGAGCCTCTGTGGCAGAAGGGTTTGAAGCAGATGAGGAAAACTTTGATATCTCTGGAGACCTGGACTAGTCTGGCCATAAATTCTTCTGCCTAAAATACGTGAACTTCAAAAACTCCAGCTCTTTTTAAACTCTGAAACAGAAACTAATCCTTTGGGAAAACCTGGCTTGCATCTGGGTCAATTAGAAAACAGTTTCAGACTCCAAATAGAACCTACAAACTGTAGGATTAACTGCTAGCACATTCAATTTAATGCAAGAATACTTTGCAAGCTATGCCGTTCCCATGGCTGCTCAAACACAAAGGAGTTTATTTACAGAACACCATTATACTAATTTCCTTTTTCCTCCCAAAAAGGGAGAAAGTGTCACAGAAGATGGACATACATAAAGTCTCTTACAGTCTAACAGCCATACACATACACATATACATTATATACATCTGCTCAAGTACACATACAAGATTATTAGATAAGAGCTGCAGCCACCTGAACATATGGCAAAGCTGCAGGCAACTTTACATTCAAAAGAAATGGAGGTCAGTAGAAAATAGAGCAATGCTCAGGGGAATTTTACAACCTAGACAGATGGTCAGTGCCAAAGACAGCCTGCACCCACAGGAGAATCAAAGGTGTCTACTACCAGTCATGACAAAGAAGTTATAGAAAGCTGGCTAACTGGGGAGTCAGTAGCTTGTGCAAGGGCACAGTGCAGCCCCATATTTAAGTGTGTCATTTGTCAGAAGTCTTGTCACTAACGTCAAGTCAGATGTGTTTA
Source organism: Aegotheles bennettii (assembly GCA_013398125.1). NCBI lineage: Eukaryota > Metazoa > Chordata > Aves > Caprimulgiformes > Aegothelidae > Aegotheles > Aegotheles bennettii. Next base: position 7,330 of record VZRW01002942.1, read on the forward strand.
AGCGCCTGGCTCACCCAAAGCCTGGAAAGTGTCGGCTGATATGAAATGCTACTGTGCTCTTTCAAACCAGATGGGCAGAGCGCCAACAGTTATTTGATCAAAGGTACCAAGAAAGCCAAGTGCTTTGCAACTTACGCTCCACACTCCCATCAGATAAAGAAGCACCGGAGGACCGAACCACCCACATTGCCCCTTCGTACTCCACCAGTGATGGGGGCAGAAGGCAGACTACAACCAATTGAAGCAAGAAATTATCACAAACAATTATCAGTGTTAAAATACTCAGAAATTAAGAAAGGACAATCCCACTGCTCATGTTTTTCCTGCAGAACTAAAATTTTTATTTTATTACCTTAAAATAAAAATGTTCATTCTCTTGAGGAGTTCATGTCAGCCGCTCTAGCATCGGGAGTAGAAAGCTGGTTTTGAGCCCTGATACATATGACGGAATCCACATAAACCCATCAGCAGCGAAGATTTGCTTAGAAATGACAGTTCAGTGAAGCAGATATGATGGGAGCCACAGAAGTACAATCTTGGTCCCCCCCTTGGGGTGCTGTGCCTGAGATTAAGGACCCAAAAAAAAAAAATTTTGGTCATTGCCTTAAGTATTTTTGGGAAGGTGTGTGTCTAATAAATAGAAAACAGATGCTGCAGAATATTTGATTACTTTTCTCACCCCTCAGCATCCACAAATGTTTTATAATTAATGGGCTCAGAAAGCAAAACTCTATCCCTATGCTTTCACAACACCAAGAAATGTGTCTGTTTAATGCCCTGTGACAGAGGATTTTTCTACTTACAGTTCCTTTACTTGAAAGGGGCGAAAAAAAAAGATCTCGCTGAAAGCTCACTAAAGAAAAAGATAAATAGGGAAGAATTTGAACTGAAAGAGGTTAATCCTAAGATTATGATTTTATAGGTTTGGAACTTGAAAAACAGGAGTAAAATCACTAGATTAATAGAATGAAAAACACTCCTAGAAAAGCCTCTATAAGAAAATACTGCTAATAATATTTCTTCTCACTTCCTTTGTTTTCATTTTATTGCTTTATTTCAGTCCCTTTCTACATAGAGCCCTTCTCCTGAGCCTCTGACATTGTCACAGACCAAATACACTGTCCTGCACAACCAGCACTCTACACGACACTGTCCAGTCCCCAAAACAATGAAAACTTCCCAGTTTTGTTGAGAACTTGCAGACCAGACTGCCACGAGACTGCAGGGTGCAGCAGAAACGTTCCCAAGAGTCCAGCCCTCATGGCCTGCGGAGAGGTTGATCTCTCTCAGAAAGTAAATTATTAAGGAAATACTTTCCCAAAGCTCCTTCTGGACAGCATTCTGTCAATACTGTTGTGTGGAGTACAACACAAGCACAGACAAATGCAATTAGGAATTCTGCAATGAAAACACAAAGTTTCTTCGAGCTGTTCTCACCAACACAGTTCTGTGGCCACAAAGCACTGCCCAGACTAGTAGAAAGCCCTGGGTCCAGGTGATTTGCCTTCAGCAAACATCCCTCACAGCTGTAATCCATGGATCCAGAGGGATATGGACAATCTGAGTTGTAGCTTCTCCGCTACGCTGCACTGCCAGGAGTGTGGCACTGTGCTGCTGAACGGGGCTGCACCAACAGAGAACTTGACACTGTGCAAAGTGAGCAGGTGCTGAACTCATGAGTGCCACAGGAATACAGCAGCTGACAACAAGAAATGCTGTTTCCTTTTTCCCTCACTGAAGTTGTTGATACGGCCTATGCTGATCACCATGGTCAGCTTGGTTCTTCTCACAGGATTAGGGTGAGATCACAGAATGGATGTGGGTGGACTGGACCTCGGGAGGTCTCTGGTCCAACCTCCTGCAGGGTCAGCCCTGGGGTCAGCCCAGGTGCTCAGGGCTTTCTACAGCTGGACCTTGAACCCCCCAGGCACAGAGACAACAAAACCCTCTGTGGGCAACCTGCCCCCCTGCCAGACCGTCCTCACGAGGAAAAGGCAGCTCCTGGTCTCCAGCCTGAACTCCCTCGTTTCAGCTGATGTGAGCCTGCGGGGCAGTGACCTCACCAACTGGTGGGCAGTGACGTCACCAAGCGATGCACTGTGACCTCACGCTCCTCACTGCTTAAATTGGGACACCAGCAGAGCCTGGCTCAGCCTGGCTCGTGCCTGCACTCCGGCCAAGCATCCTGCGAGGTCTGGAGCGTCGAGCGAGGCTTCTCCTGGTGCTGGTGGAGCTCTGGGGGCTGCTGTCAGCAGCTCTCAGTGCCCGTCCCAGAGCCATTCCCTGGGTTTCCCCGGCCCTGCCTGCTTCAGGCAGCCGGGCACCGCGGGACACGCTTGCAGCAGCAGAGGTGAGCTGTTCGGGGACACGTCCCCAGGGGTGGCCGTGGGGCGGGCGATGGGGCTCGGGGAGCCGGGAGGGTGTCCTTCTCCAGGGGCATGGGCATTTCTTCCTCCTGTCCCCTCCCCGGGTCAGTGAGTGACCGTGGCCTCTCTGCCTTTTGCAGCGTGTGACACCAGCGAGGGGGAGCAGCTCCTCATCCTCAGCTCTCCCCAGCCCACCGCGGAGCAGAAACATGGCCATGGAGACAGCGTGGAGCTGCCTCATCTGCTGTGATGCTCAGAAGGACATGGCCTTGGTGCAGCCGTGCCGACACCACTTCTGCCTGGGCTGCATCCTGCGGTGGGCAAAATGGTCCTCAGATTGCCCTCTCTGCCACACCCCGATGGAGAAGGTCAGGTTCTCTGTGCGGGGAGAAGATGACTACCTAGAGCACGTCATCACGCCCCGCACACAGCCACCAGTGGCCAGAAGG
>VZRW01002949.1:0-53196 GCA_013398125.1 Aegotheles bennettii
TTCTGTGATTCTGTGAATCAACAGGAATACAACCATTCCCTGGCTGATTACAGCTGTACTAGCAGGCTAGTGACCTATTTTCTAGGCTTTAGACCAACAGAACAGCCCACAAGTGTAGGCTACGAAAATTAACTGTCAAAACAAGGTCCCTGTATGTAAATTGGAAAGATTCTTCACCCATGCTAAACTTTTACTCCTGCCAAGGATTAATTTGAGAGAGAACTCTGTGTCAAAGCCATACCAAGAACTATTGTAATATTTTAACAAAGAAAACATTTGAGTTTCAGTATCTAGGACCATGTCTTGTCCTGTTTTTTTCTGATGGATGTAGCCATTATGTCTCTTCTTTCAGTCAATACACACAAGCTCACTAGTCAAAACTGCCTACTAAAATTATCATATTCATCAATGCAGGTATGGAGCTTGCTAGAGTTATTTTATCTTCCCCCAAGCCCTAGAATAATGTTGTGTATTTGTTAATAATTATCTAGTTCTTCAATTGTCAGGTATTCATTTCCACATTTCTTAAAATTAAACAAATATTTAGAAAATATATCACTACCACCAAGTACTTCTTCATGATATTGATTTGCATCTTTAACACCAGTAATTGCTGTCTTTCTGGTTGTCAAACACTAAAACACTATATCAAGAAAGAGGACAGTGAATATTATGTTTCACAATTTCATCAACTATTCTGTTTTGGATCAAATATATAGTAATTTTAATTATATAATATTTAAATGTGAACAAGTATTTGTACTACAGTCCATGTTCCCCTTTCTTATCCAATTAATATCTATTTATTCTACATGTACTAAAAAGTAACACGTAAAGAACTGCTGTGTGAATACTAACATCATCAGTATGACTGTCTTTTTTTATTTTTTAATTTTTTTAATTCTCAGGTAAGAGCAGGTTTTGTCTGCTATGGGTTTTTTATTTTCTCCAACAAGCATCTCATTAACATGCCCTTTGATATTAAATACTAAATGTGCAAACTTATTTTTGTCTCTTGATAGTGATTTTCACATCTTTTGATCTTTTTTTGTCCCACTTTGGTCATTATCACAAGTTTATAAGGCCCCAATTATTTTTAATTCTATACAGATACAGATACTTTATTTCAATATTTTTAGAAGATGAAAAAGGCAAGATGTAAGAAAGCAAAACAAATTAGCTTATCTTTGCACATTTGCAGGAGAGAAAAAAAAAAAAAAAGAAGAATGACACTTAGAAATGCCTGGTTTCAGTAAGTAGGTATTATCACCAACCAAATACACTAGCTGTAATTTTTAAGCTGTTGTGGATTTTGGTTTGTTTTTTTTTTTAAATCTCTGAAGATGAAGCTTTCCTGAAAATATAATGTATTTTACAAATATAATAAATAATATACTTAAATACACTAATAAATGTTAATAGCAATACTTGATGGATTCAAAATAGTGCACTTAGTATTTAACTAAATTTATTATTCAACTAAGTTTATTATTTAACTGTTATTTTTGTTACTTTTAATTATATGCAACTGCTTCCATTTATCTCTTTGTGCCTTTTGCCAAAATGCTGCAGGTTGCCTGAAGCTATTCCAATCTTCAGTGTAAGATTTTGACACTTTTACGATGTGCTTGTTAGCCATTTGGGTGAGAGATTACATTGCAACATATTCTGTCAATTTCAGAAGTATTTTATGAACACTGTTGTTATGCATCTTCTCTTTGCAGAATAAAAATTACAAAAATTCTTAAGGCTACTAAAGACTTAATCTGTATCTGAAAGAAAGAACTAATAAAGAACTGAATCTTTCACAGGTCAATAAATCAACATCTATATGTACAATATATTGAATAAGGTAAGTATTCAATCTGTGCTACTAGTTGTAAGGCTGGATTATTAAAGATTCCTTTTCACCTGGGTTAGTTTCTTCCCAGATTTAAAATGACTCATCACATTATATGATCACTGAGCCCAGTGAAATGGAAGCTGGCGGAGTTAGACCAGTGTGGAATTTGAGGAAAAACCGAGATGGCCTTATACAGAAAGAACTGTCAAGAATAACCTTGCTAAATCTTGTGCAACCTGGTGGGTGTGACAAGCCCACTTGTTTATCACAAGATGCATCCTGAGCAGGGGGCCTCGTGGAGACAGGGACCCTTGTCCTGGTCAGCAAGATAAGAGAAAACCTGGGTAGTTCTTTGCTTCTCTCAAAGACCTATGTTGTCCAACAGTGACCTTTTCCTCATTACCTGCAAAATGCATATTAAAGTTGACTCCCCTGTCTATGCTAATGAAGATTTCAGTGAACATGCTATACATATGCACTCGTCTCTCCACTCAAATAACACTACATGTCACCTGAGGGTGGGAACCTTGTAGCTTTGGGGATAAAATCTGAGAAAAAGATCATTGAGGGAGAGGGAGAAGAAGAACCAAAGGACGAACGGACTAGTCGACGGGCTGTGTTCTCTTCCTCCACCCCAGGCAGGGACACCTCTCTGGGTAAGCACTGCACCTTTTACCTTCTGAGTGGAAGTATCCCCGGGTTGTATTATTACTATTTGTTGCTAGAAATATTAAATTCATTTAGTAGCACTTGTGAAGTCAGTGCATTTATCAATGGCAATTCCAAACTTGTTATATCTGTTGCCTTAATAAACTCTATTTTTATAACTTTGTGCATCTGTTTCCGTTCAAGTCCTGGGTGGGACTCTGAGACAGATGAAGTTGACTTTTTAAAGCTTTGTGCCTCTGTTTCAGTGCAAGTCCTTGGTGGGACTCTGAAACAGGCAAACATTGACTCTGACAGGTGGCTGTACACACACACATAACCCTTTAGATATAAACCATTGACCAAGTCTTGGAGTAGGACTGGATCCAATCACACCTAGACTTCTTTCTGAGAAAGAGTTTAGAACACAAGGGGGTCCAGTCTGAAACTCGTGACTCAATGAGAGAGCTTACCCCTAGTCACCTTGCAGAGGCTTTTACCTTTCCAGCTTTTATGTGACAACCACACTTCTCAGCAGTGTCTGACTGTTAAATCCATTGATTTTACATCAAACAATATATATCTGACATCTTAGAGGGAGAATGGAATCCAATGCATTGATATTTAGAGGAAATGTATTTAAAAATCAAACCTGTGAAATTACAATGTTAATGAAATATCATTTACAGAAGTAACAGGATAAAGCTCTCCAGAAACCTACATTTCAGTAGGATGATAACAAATTACTTGTCTTCCCACCTGCCTCCTTGCACTAGTAATAAAAGAATAACTCAATATTTATCTCAAGTTCAGTATTCATGGTCATTGGATATTTGTCAAATACTATGCAGAATTCAAATGAAACACAAAGGTGTGACTTCAACACTCATTCAGTAACAAATGCTGCTGCTTTCAAACATTTGTTAGTTGCTGCATCTGTGTGATGGAACATCATTCTGAGTAAACAGCTTACGCCATAATAGCAGAGTGAAAGAGTAAACATTGCATTGAATTAATTTATTGTGTCTACCAGTAATTAGTTTAAACCTCACAATACAGTAATATAGTTGTACTGTTTCTAAGAGCAGGTGATACATCTACAAATTTTACCGAAGATTAGATGTTATATCATTTAAGTAAGCAAATTAATTTATTAAACAATATTCTGGATAAAGATTAGAAAATGGATGTTGTAACTTACAAAGTGTTTTAATACGTGCAGTGTCTTTTAAAGCCTAAAAAAGATGTTTTATATTTTCATTATATTCTTTAGCTATGAGTTGTTTCTCTCCCTATATTGTATAGATCTCTCTTGTCCCTTTCTCATACTGCTGCCAACCCATTCTGCTCAGAAAGAAAACAGTATTCAGCAGTTCTGTCAGTTGCACGTGAGCATTGTTCATCTCTTATGTTTCATCTTAGTTGTCAGTTATAGCAAAGCTTAGACAAAGCCTCTAAACTTTTCAAAATATCTAAAAATTTGAATAAAGCCAAGACTTTGACATTCAATGCAGAGGTGTAGTATTTAATGTAAATCTACTGAGGAATTAATATTATTCAGAAACCACTCATTTGTCTAGGTTGATAAGCTTTTTCTTTCGCAGCTTTCACTTTCTCTCCAAAATAGAGTCTTGTAAATAGATGGTAATTTGTCACAATATATTTGTGTGCTAACTGTCCTTACTGTCCTTCCTGAAACAGATTTCTTTTTCCTTTTTTATTCCACGTTCATGATGAAAATGGGATAAAAATCGAAAGGTTACAGGTGTAAGCAGAACCAAACCTAGAATTGGTTACAGGACAGAAATCTGAAATATGTAAACTAAATCTTCTGAATAGTTCTGTCACCTATATTTTCCCCTTTGTATCATTCTTAACTCGGATTTTGTACAACTTCATGTAATATCAGGTAGTGCAACACATAGTTGTATCCAAACTACAACCACACATGAAGGTTTAGTACCAGAACAACAACATCATAAAATTTCAGTGGGCTAGAGAAACATACACAAAACCAAGCATTTATTGATAGTCTAATTAAAGTATTAACAATCTGATCAAAGTATTATTGTTAGTCCAGTTACAGTATTAGTAACAATTATATACCAGAGTATCCAATTACTGGTAATTCCCTTTCATGTTACAGTCTAAACTGATCAAACTGTCTAGTATCTGCCTGTTTTACTGGTGTTATTCTTACTGTTCCATTTCTGTGAAACAGAATAAAACAAAAACCCAGACTAAAAAGACCCTAAAACAACCCCAAAACAGAAAAAACAACACACACACACATGCATGCTAATGATAAGTCATTAGTATTTCCAAATTATTCATTGGAAGGGGAATGATGTCATATTCACTCCATCATCTTTTTAGGGTCATATATGCTCTACACCTTCCTCTATCTTTATCAACCGCAATCTACAATTTTTATGTAAGTGCTGCATATCATACATGTGTTGGACATTTGTTCTTTGTTCCCTTTGTTGTCTTTAAAACTGCTTCTACTTAACTTCCAAAGTAGCATTTCTTTAATGTCTAGTAAGTGACAACTGATGATTTCTTTATAGCTCTGGGAACTCTGCTATCATCTTTTGTTCAGATTTTCAGGATGTCTATCCTGTACATCATTACTCTGGAGTCATATATAATTCACTTTCCACAGAATAAATGGTGGTTAAGATTAATTATTAGTAATAGCATTAGTAGAATAGAATTACTATCTGTAAATTACAGAAATATATTGGAATTATTAAAACAGTAGGTGTTACACTAAAAATTATGCTAAGCTAAAATGGAAATAAATTAGTTAATATATTGTTAGCTTTTTAGCAGTAACAAGAATTGCCGAAATTACTTCAGATAGACCAAGTTCAGACAAAACAAGCCTGATCAGTTCAAATTCTGGGTCTTTGTGGAGTTAATGCAAAGCTGTGGTCTGTTACTAGAACATACTGGAGTACAGCATTTTTGCATTCGTGCAACTGAGCATGCAATGACAAAGAGATCTGTTTTTCCTTTACACAAAGGCTGAAGGTAGAGAGGAATTGTTCTCTCTGTTTTCAGAGAGAAGATCCAAGTTGCTTAATTGGTACTTAGATAGACTGCACTTCAACTGTTCACAACAAAGTTCAGCTCCTGACACTGAAAACTCTGGAAGAGTTCTAACAATATAAATCAGTCTTTTAATTGTTACAAATCAACATAGCTCCTCTGAAATCAGTTAAGTGTAATGATTGACATTACACCAAAAAACTTTCTTATAGAAAACAAGAAATACTTTTATATGCAAAGACAAACATTTTTGTTCATAGAATTGAAACCATAAGAGTCTAAGCAATGATTATTGGGCCAGATGTAGTTATTACAGAAAAAAAAACCACACTAAAAAATTAATGCAGTCAAAGGCTTTGCACTTGGCTGTTCTTCACTAAAATTCTACTTTACAGACAAATATAAGGAGTATCATATATATCAGATAACATCAGTTAACTCACCAATGATCAGTTAATGAAATGTGAACTTGATTGCTGGATAAAAGTAAATAAGAATAGTTATCTGATACCTGTGGGATCTCCTGTATCATCCTGTGCCACCCCTTTCATATGTCTGTACTATTTTACAATGTGCTGCATCCCTTTCAAGTCTCTCTCTGCCATATGATGCCTGTATTACTTTATACTACTACTGTTAGTGTGGTAAATATTTCCTTCTATACAGATTAATTACTTTGTACTACCATGTATAGAAAAATTATACCACAATTATATAAAACTAAATTAAAACTAAGAAATTGGGTAATAATTACCTTATCATTAGAAAACTGATGATATGGTTAAAGAAGTTAGTTTTATTCAGATAGCCCAGGATGAAACCGAACAAAACCTGCAAAATTCTAAAGCCTTGAAAAGTTGTGCAAAGCCTGTTACCTGTTACTAACAATGGCAACTTCATATTTACTAGGCTACAGGGATCCAGTCAAATATTTTATTCTTAGTATTCAAAGATAGACTACAGGAGTCTTGCTAGTTCACAAGACTGTAGAACACACTTTCCTAGGTTCAACTCTGTCCTGATTTGGGCCAGGACATAACCAATTTTCTTTCTAGTAATTTTAATTTTCAGTTAAGTCTCTTCTAACTAACTGTACTTTCTGAAATTAACAGCATGTTTTTCAGTCAGTGTTTGGTACTGATCACAAAATATTTATAGTTTTCACTGGCAAATGGTATTCAGAAAGGCTCTTGCTTATACTCAATCCAATAGAAAACAAGGTCACTGCTTGGTCCTGCTAAACTTCTTAAGCACTGGAAATGAAAGGGAGGAAAAAGGGTCACACCTGCAACCCCCCTGTGGGAAGGAGTGGACTGGACAGGTGACCCAAATTGACCAAACACAGTATTCTATCCTATACATGTCATACTCCATATAAAGTTGAGGGATCACAAGGGTCAATCTCTCTTCATCCATGGCTAGTATCCCAGGAGGACTTTGTCCATTTGTCTGCCTTTGATCCTGTTCCATGTGTGCCTGTATCTGTGTGCTCCTTAATCCAGTTCCTATCTGCTGCTGACGCCAAGAGACCGGTCCAGGACTTTCCCAGGGACTGCCCTACAGCCTTGGTGGTGACATGAACCTTATGAGAGTGGGGAAGGGCAATATTGGTTTTGTATATATTTGTATATATTTCATTATTTTATTTTTCACTATTACTGTTTCATTAAAGCTGTGTGTTATAGTTTGAAAGGGGCAGACAAAATCTTATTGGCTTTTGCTGCCAAGACCCAGTGAACAAGGGGTGGAGTTTAGGCCCCTGTTGTGAAAAGGGGTCTGGGTGTCAGGTATCAAGTATCAGGTTCCAGTATTTCCACACCCATTTTCCTGCCAGACTCTACAAAAGCCAGGAGGACAGGGTGGGGGGGAGTTCCCTTTTGTCCCTTTTCTCTCCTGCCCTGGTGGTTTCTCCGGAGTCCCTTTTTCTCTCCTGCCCTGGTGGTCTCTCCGGAGTCTTTTCTCTTTCCTGCTCTGCTTACCCTCGTGGTCCCTCTGGCTCCAGTCTCCTGCTCTGCTTTGCTCCTGCACTTCCCTGCTACCAGCTCACCACGTGGAGACCAGAGAAAGAGGCCCAGCTTTGGCTACCAGCTCCGCCACGTGGTCTGCAGCATTCCAGCATTTCCAACTGCACCGAATGCTGGAGTTTGGACTCTTTTTCATCCCATCGGCTTTGCAGTAAAGGACCTTTCATCAGCCTGTGACGCCGGTCATCTGAGCTCGGGTTGTATACTTTGTATATTGTATATTTTGTATATATTTTCCTTTTCCCCACCGGTTAACTCTTTCTCCCTGTGCCATTAAATTTGCTATAAGTTTTTAATTTCCAACCAGAGCCTGTTTCTTTCTTACTCCCCTTCTAATTTTCGGGGGGAGTGATAGAAACAAATTCTGTCTGGTTTGTGGCTCGCCCTGGCCGTTTGCAAAACCAGCACACTGTGTAGTTTTGGTTCTAACCCATAAGTCCCTCTCCCTTACTCCCTTTCCCTTTCCAGGAAGAGAGAGGTGCTAATAGAGAACATTTGTCATTAATTTAATCGCTGGCCCAGTGTTCAATTGCGACAAATCATTACATCAGCTTGTGGACAAGCTACCTATTCAGCAGTTTTCCAAATGAAGTTTCAGTTCTTGTATCCCAGAACTGTTGCCTGTACCTCGCAGGTTCAGTCTGGTCATGTCTGGTCTATAAAATCTAAAGGAAACAAATCATAAGAATTCTCTCTAATCCTCTGTGCATTTCTGGCACAATCCCATAAATTCAGTGGCTGAGCTTCTGGCTTTTTTCATGTATCACCCAATTTCAAATTCTGTTTTATGTTAGCTTTACGCTCTATTTAGCAGTGACCCATACCATCAGTGGTGTTACACAGAACTAAATGTGTATCTTCGCTGAAAACTGGATTAGTAAATTAACCATCCAGAAGAACCTGTAGTCAAACATGTCTAGCAAACCAAGGTTCTGCATTGAGACCCAAAAATGCTGGAACATGTTTAGTTTTAAATATCTGTTCTGGAAGTGTTCTAAGACCCTTGTCTGTATTCAATATTTAATAGCTATTATCTGAAACTGGGAACAAATTGCAAATACTATTGTGTGAAAACTACATCAGCTAGGCAGAACTTAGACTACCATAACACTCTTACTAAGGTAATATTGCTAACATAGTGTATAGGGATTGATATTGTAATGCTGATCATGTTGCTTCTAAGGCTACTACTACTGCTGGAAGAAGAAACAGTGTTCAAAAGAAGGGAGATAAGGAAATCTAAATCAGTCTAGAATTGAGTATCTGGCCTTAAAGTAGAGCCCAAGACATGTTAGAAACCCTGACTCTGTAAAAACTTCCTAAGAGTCCAGAGAAAAGCCACAAAAATGATCAGAGACCTGGAACAACTGTCCTACGAGGAAAAGCTGAGAGAATTGGGTTTGTTCAGTCTGAAGAAGAGAAGGTTCTGAGGTGACCTCATTGCCACCTTTCAATACCTAAAGGAGGCCTATAAGAAGGATGGGAGCAGGGTTTTTAGCAGAGCCTGTTCTGATAGGACAAGGGGTAACGGTTTTAAGCTGAAGGAGGGTAGATTTAGGTTAGATATAAGAAAGAAGATTTTCATCATGAGAGTGTTAATATACTGGAACAGGTTGCCCAGAGGTGTGGTGGATTCCCTGTCCCTGGAGACATTCAAGGTCAGGTTGGAAGGGGTCCTGAGGGGACCTGGTCTAGTGTGGGATGTCCCTGCCTATGGCAGGGGAGTTGGAGTAGATGACCTTTAAGGTCCCTTCCAACTCAAGTAATTCTGTGATTCTATGATTCTGTGATTCTGTAATTGCAGGGTATACAGACAGATGTTTGCTAGGTTTAGATGCAACAACAGGCATAAATAGCAACTGAGTTTTCCAGTATCTCTGTAAATGTTCCACTTTAGCTATTTATGTCCAAATTTATAGATATTTTTTTCCCAATATGGTAATGCTACTCTGTTTTCTATATAAATAAAGAACAAAATAATCTAATCTTTAGCCTTTTAGTCTTCTACCCACAATCAAACACCAGAATGGGTTTTCTAAAAGTGGTATTCAAGGAAAGAGAAGAATTCTAGTTTCCATTATTTCCCAGTGTCTGGAATGTTCTTAGTAGAAGACAAATTATTTGATATATTTTTATAGGTCATAAATTAAAAAACAAACAAACAAGCAAAAACAACTAGAAGACTTGCAGAAAATTTTACAGGAGAACAATTTATCTATTTTTCTAAAACAACTCCCACCCTTTTAGTGAAGATCACATTTTATAATGAAAGTGAAACTAGCAGCAAGAAAATGGTTGAAATTTATTCATTGTTCAACACATTTTTCTAAAGGAAAACTAGGCTAAAAAGCATCACAATAGGAATTTTCAGTGGAACAATGTGTGCAATACTTATGAAAAAAAGACAGACACAGTAGATAAGTAGCTTTACGGGAATCTCTCCAGAAAATTAATCTTATAGCTAAATGAAAAAATAAGCAAGAAGTTAGGCTAATGGAACTTCTTACAGAAAATATTATTTCTTAGAACTGCAATATAAATTAATCAACATACTAAAAATGTTGACTTTCCCATATAAAAGGAAGACTAAGCAGATAAACTACTCAGAAAGCTTATTAATTATACATCACAGTACTTTGATTTCCTCCCATACTACCAATATTCATCATTCTCCAAAGTATCATGAAACAAGCACTCAGTCTATACCAAAGGGTTAAGAAAATTAAAAAAAAGACCCTGACAGTGGCATTATATTAGAAGCTAAAAGTGTTTCCTGATACCTTGAAACCCTTCTCCCTGTGAAACCTTTACAAAATCAAATCAAATCAAGCCTACAAAACCCTCAAATCCCCTCATCCTTTCTTTTACCAAATAGTGCCCAGTATAAGCATCTTTTCTATAGACTTGCTTTCAAAGCACTTATCTATACGAGGGTAAATTTTTTTCACTATTGTGACTTTTTTTGCCTCCCAAAAGGAGTAATCAAGCCACACATTATAAGTAAAAAATTAAGATATTAGATAAATTTTTGGTGTAAGACAGCATTTATAGTTTCTGTAGGTCCAGAAATCAGAGAATATACTATTACAGGGTATAATTCTATCAATGTTTCATAATGAAACACAAGGAAACAAGCTAAAATTCCACTTCAGACAGATGAGTTATTTTATATCATTTTAGTTATATTCAGAAAACATAGTAAAGACTACTAGAAAGATGTAGAGATAATATTTTAAGCAACTAGAGTTTGCAAAGTAGACTTTGACTACTGGAAATATTCTGACTTATAAACCTTTTCTTTTTATAACTGTATTGCATTAATAGCCTGTACTCTTAATGAAATTTACTAGATATTTTGACTCTTGTATTTCCAGCTGTGTTTCCCAGTGTAAAGCAAACACTTTTTGAAACTAATTTCTAAGTCTGTGGCTTTGTGGTTTGTGTATTAAATTCCAACCCCTTGGAGTATTAACTTCATCTCATTGATAATTTTATCTCAGTAATACCTCTTCAAGTTCTAGATGATAATTAGTACTTCCTGTTTCAAAATTTGTGTTTTTACAACACTGGTTTCTTATCTGGCTAGAATTTTGCCAAAACACTTGGAGTTCAGAGTTTATCCTTAGATTACATATCCATCCCCTCCTTCACAGAAGCAAAATTAGATCTTAGAATCTATTAAAGAGATAAAATATTACCTATTGGTGGGATAAAGATTTTGGTTTGACTGTTCAACATGAAAAATATAGGGCCAAGTAATTTTTCACATCCAAGTATTTCAGGATAAAGGAAATTTGGGATTTTCTTATAAGTCTCTGAAAGTGGACATGTTATCAAAGACAATTGTCTTCCTCCCTCAACAATCAATACAGGATTGAGAAGAGAGAGGTCACTCAACTCTAGAGAGATTCATACTTTCTTATGTTCCCGTGGGAAGTGGGATATACTACCCCCGAAAGTGTCTCTCTGCAGTTTAGTTACTGGGCAAGATTAAATTAGGGTCAGTTTAAGTTAGATGCCTGGTTTTCAAAGAACTAAGATGATGTGATTCTTCTCCAGGTCAGATATGATTTATTAGGTAAGAATTTCAGTTGCCTATTGAGATTAACGTTCTCTACTTCTTGGAATTATTTGAGATATTTATATAAGAGTCAGTTGCAAGCATTCATATTTTTGTGGTTTGCATGGGAGAAATAACATCCAAAATGGACAGAAGGAGAAAATTATAGGATGCTAGCAGTCTCATAAAGGGACAAGAATCAATTTGCAGGACAAGATTTGTGCATTGTTTCTCTATTTTCCTATATCTGGAGCCTATTAAGTTTTATGTTGTTCAAAAGATTTACATTTTAATATAGCAGAAAGATAAAAACAGCGATCAAGCTAAAGACAGTACGTCTGCTTTTCATGAATGAATCCTGCTAATGAGAAACCATTTACTTTTAAGTGCCAATATTTTCCGTTTGTTGAAGGTTTTGTACTCCACAACTGCATTGAAATATTTAGGAGAATTTCTGAGGATTTTAATGAGAATTTGATCCATCCTTTTGCATCTAGTGTAACAACACACATACTGGTAGGTACTCAACAGTTAAAAATAGGACCACAAGCTCTCAAAAATAGCTTTCAATCAGTGCTTCATCTCAGTGTTATTACCACAGGGATTCTAGGTCAACTTTAAACTGGAGCTGGTTGTCTCACTGTGATCTGAAATCCTCTCAGGAAAGGTTAATGGGGAGTAACAACTCTACCTGAGCCACACTTCCCCCTATCTATATTTCTGCTCACATTTATACCAGGCTCATCACTACCACAGAAAGGGGACAATGAAAAGGCTTAGAACTCTGAATCTCTGTGACTCAGATATTGATCAAACTGCCTGCTAGTTGAATGAAGTGGCACACATGTATGCAGACAGACAGGTTTATAGAAAACTCCAGGAGTTTCCAGTCTAATTTATGGGAGTATTTAAGCCAAAGGCTTTTGAGATGCAGTGTTTCCAAAGACATTTTTGGCAGCAGCAGCTTCAAGCAATTTTTCAGCAGTCTGCATGTGCGTTAGATCTGTGTAGTCTACTGTTTTCCCTGAAGACTTAAGGTTTTAGGTTTGTTCTACAATAAATCAATGAAGCTTAATGATTCAAATTCCCCTCCCCTCGAAATTTATGTTTGAGTTAAATCATTCCTTTTTGCACAAAGGATGTCCTGTACTTTCTCAGTTCTCAGACTATATGTAAGTCTTTGTACCAAAGATTTAACCAACTTGATTGATCTGGGAGAGGACACACTAGAAAACAGTATGTCTGTATTTTTAATTAGTTTAATGTGTTGCTAATAGTTTTCCATTTTTTCCAAATGATCATTTATAAATTTTTCAATTCTGTTTTTCTGATCTTAAAAACTTCCCTGGAAAACACTCACTCATTTCTTTGAAAAACAGAGTATTTACAAGTATGAAATACTATACAGCTTCTTTACCCTGAATACTAACTCCAGTAATATCCAAGATATTTTTTTTCCCCTAAGAGAAAGTTTGCATAACTCTAAATATGATAAGCAATTTACAATATTTCTGGATGATTGATCATGACTTTTTGCTTCAGAAACCAACATAACTAGAACAAAAATATATGAATATTCATTTCTCAAGAGTCATGGTCCATAGCTTTGTATGAGGCCTTTAAAAGTTATTACCATTCATATAACACCATAACTGACAGTTACAAAGTTATAGAAGAGAGACATACAAGTAAATGGTCTGACCTAGTCAGTCATGTTATACTTTTAGAGATTTATGCTTTCCTTTCAATCTCATCTTTGTCTCAGAGACTTCAGAGACCGGGGGAAATAGCTTTCCAATTGAATGTTTCATGACAATTATATATCATACAACAATAATTTGAGTAATTGTCTCTCAAGGTACTGTCAAAATTCTTGTGTAAACTCTGCGAAATGAGTGAATATAAGAACATGAAATAAAGTATTCTTAAGATCACTATCGTAAGTGAGAGATCAGCCTACACTGATTCTGAAAGAACTGTAGAATTACAATTATTATTTCTAAGGTCTTTTTTAACATTTTGATTTTTGAAAAATAGAGATTTCAAAACAAAATAACAGAGAAAGGGGACATGTTATCATCCAATCATACTCTTCCCTTTACTCTTATTAAGGTCTACTAACATGATTCTAATTCACCACTGCAATCTCTAGTTAACTAGTCCAGGTAATGAATGAAACACAGTCAGGAGTAAATTTGAATGAAACCAGGTTTCTGTAGCAAGAAATGAGACAACAGAAGACTAGATCTTTGTTTCCTTACCCCTTAACCCTCGACAACTTCCTACGTTTCGTTTGTTAAAAAGGACCAACACTCTGAAGGGTTGTTTGTTTTTTTTTTTTAAAAAATAGAAATAAAAAAATCATGGCACCATACAGAGCTTTTTCAATTTTGAGGATGGAAAAAATTCACTCCAAAAATTCACAGCAAAAAGAACAAGGTTCACTGAAGCTGTGGGACAGGAAGTTTGATGTATTTCTCAACACACCAAATATCCTGACTTGTAGGAATGCATACTACAAAATGGTGCAAGTGCCCAAAAGTCAACTCATTGTTGCCACAGAAAATAAATATTCTCTTTTAGAAGCACACACAGAAGCAATGCAATCTCAAATCTACTCAAAGCAGGAACTACATCTAGAGAATACAGGGCTAGGCCTGTCTTCTGGATGTGAGATCCTGTGAACTCTTTGCCACCTGCGGCCTACAACTCTCTAAAGATCTGTCTTTGTATTTCCCTGATACATAGGCTGAGTCCAGGCTGTCAGCCAGCAACATGTAGGTAAAAACTAAGAACATTAAGTGTAGAGGCAATCTTCTGCTTCAAGGTACGTGGAGACATCCAGGCCATAAACAGTCCTTATTTTATTACAGTCTAATCCTTAAACACTAATCTCTAAAGGGAAATTAATATGCTCTCATCACAGCACAAGACAAAACACGTAATATCTTTAGCTGGTCTTGACTCCCAACGGATTCTTCTATAAAAGTTATGATGCTCATGCCAGTTATGATCTTTACATTATCACGTCAAAATTAAAACACTGCCTGTGTAATTTGATTATATTGGACATTATTATAAATTTTAACTAGATCTTCAATATGTAAGTAGGAAACACAAACCCAGGGCAATAACATAATTAATCTTACCAAACATATTTTCACTTAACTCTGTGACATTTTAGTGATATATTTATTATTGACATTTACAGTATCTAATTCACACATTGAAGCTGTTATCATATAGTATGTAATCATGCACAAAAAATCCTTAGTGTAAAGATTTTACATTTCTGCTTCTTTCTATATCATTAAAAATAATATAGTGAAATCTTTATTATTTTTGTTATTCTTAACAATAATAATAAACATTTATGAAGTACTATAGCTTGGAGTACTTGCAATTTAAATAGAAATTTGTAATACTTGGGAAAACGTCGTAATTGAGGCAAATAGGGAAAAGAAGGACAAAAGTTAAATAAGCTACACTAATATTATCAAGCAAAAAAAATGATTTTTTGGTAAAAAGAATAGTCTGGGAAGGGAAAGTATGTACACATAGAACCTCTTAGAAGAAAGTAAAATAAAGACAGCTAGGATATTGTTATGATACTGTCAACCAGATAAGCCAACTGCATTTACCTCTTAGAGAAATTCTGTTTACAAAGAAGCTTATAGGCCACTGTATTTTCTGGTTTTGGAGATCCTGCCAGAATTCTAGATACCACAGCATATTTGACAAAATGCCAGAAAATTGGAAATACCTCCTGAGACTTCCACTCTATTAGCAAAAATGAGAATGTTTGCTTTAAGAGCTTAAAACCAAATTCAACACTTTCTAGGAAGAAGGACCACAGAATAGAATCCTTATGAACACAGGCTCTGAAAATACGAAATATTAACAATTCAGAAACAGATTCTATATTTGAACCATGTACTCACTACATGGTTATTTCAGACATTTAGCAGCTTTACTGATTTTCTTCTTTCAAGTCCCGTAAAACAACAGCAGGCAATGTTAGCTTTTCCCAGAGGAAGACAGGAAAACAGGATTAAGTTACATAATTTCTCACCACTTTGAATGTTTATTTCTAATAGCATATACTTCAATAATAGTCTGTATTTGACTCTGTCTCACATAACACAGACATTGTTGGAGGAAAAACAGCCACTTTACTGTGGTTAACCTTTATATATACAGTCCTGTGAAAAATAAGGATTGATAAGATTTTGTAGGATTTACTTTTAGATTTGGATTGATGAGTTAAACTATGTAAGAATAAGAAAAGATATTTCTTTGTAGAAGACAACTTCTGTCAGATGACCAACTATCAGTACTTTAAAGGGAATTTGCTACAACCTTTTTAATTGAAAATAAGCAAGCTAACTATTAGATCAAGTTTCCTGATATTCCCTAAAAATAAGTATAATAAAATAGTATGCTGGTACTTTTCACAGTCAGGACATTACATATACAGGTAGTCTAAGATTTTAATACAGCTAGTTTCATAAGAAACCTTTACAGGCTAGTCAAATTACATAATTGGACCTAGAATCAGGCCAAACATTTCACCCTGGCTTGTCCCAAAACTGTCAGCAATGAGGTAAAATAAGAAATTACACTTGTAAGCAAAATCAAGGTAGGCCAATATAGCCTTTAGGTCTTAGTGATCAATTCTTTCATTTGGGGTTGGAACATTCATCACACCACTTCATGTCTATTTAGTCTTTGTGATCTACTTTCATCTTGAATGCTTCTATCCCACAATCTTAACATGACAGTTATGCAATACTACATTCCTAGGCTGCCTAAGTTTATTTCCCAACAATGACTGCTTTAATGTTTAAGAATATTAAAAAAAAAAAAAGTTGGCATATCAGTCATAAATTGTTTAGCATATATATTATAGCAGCATAGGGAAGCAATAGATGTATGGTGTGACAGGTGCTCCATGTGACACTGAGGGAAGAAACAAGACCAGTTTTGTAAATCTCAGCCTGAATGGAGGCAGCACTATTGCTCAGCATGAGTAACAGATTTTGGCACAGAAGTACCCCCAATATGGGCAAACTTTTGGACTTACTTGTTTTGATAGATATCACGGAAAACAACTTGTCAAATAAACAAGGAAATAGCTTTAAAAGAGCAAAGAAGAAGCTTAATCAGGAGAAATAGGTTGTCTGGAAGCATAAAAAGTTATTTTAAAATATACAAAAGTTGAAGTTATATTCTTGTGGTGGGTGCAAGATATTTCTTAGTACATGATAGAGTGACATGAATGTATCACACTGTTCTACTTACTGATACAGTTTTCCAAATTCAAAGCAGCTTCATTTTCTGATAAATTATTTCAAAGTTCCATAGACTGTAATTTTAAAAAATGCTGACCTAATTAAAATTCGGCAAGAACTTTACATGTCACTGTGAAAGTTTTATCTACCAAAAAAAAAAAAATCAGTTATCTACAACAGCCAATAGATAACTACATTTTCCAGTCATATTTATGACCCATTTATTTTAAGTTTTTATGCACAATATCGTTAACGGACAAGTTTTATTTATTTTCATAAGTCTACAGACTAATCGAGCTTTCTCTTAACTTTCAATTTGTTAAATGGAACATGTAGTTTGACTTCTATATTAAAGGGTGCATTCTTATAGTTTCTATTTCCATATATATTTGAAAATTGACTCGGTTTAGTTACATCCTTCTATAATCTGTATCAGAACTATTTCAACAATGATTTTTTTTCAGCCTTAGTTTTAAAAATGTATTCACGTTCCTTCCCAGCTCTTTAGTTCACACTTATATCGTTACCTTAAAAAACCCCCAAAAACTGTTTACATTACTGATTTAATTATATTGGTTATTAAACTCTAAAGAATCTAACACCAATGTGTATGCTTTTGTGAACAGAATTAGAAGTGATATTTAGTTCTATTACAAAATGCAATCTCATCTAGATCAAATCTCATTTTAATACTTCATTGTATTTAATATAAAAAATATAATGTTAAAAAAGTTCCAGACTTCTTTAATGCCTGGAAGTGAATTTTACCCATGTAATGAGACATGCTTGTTTTCTCTTTTTGAATGAGGGAATTTTTCCCCCAAATACTCAATAACGTAAAAGAGATCAAATTATCTTGCTGTCAAAGTGCTCTATGGTAATTTTAGCAAATAACTTAGACTTTCTCTCTTAGGTTATTAATCTAAGAATGATTTAAACATAATTTACCTCCAAGATTATTAAGAATCTAGACTGTCAGAAATTCAGAAACAAAACAAAAAAAACTAACCCAGGTAATCCTACTTTAGTCAGGAAGCTGCTCTAGCTCGTGTTCAACCCATGCAGGATCCCTAAATATGACAGGAAATTAATTTTTACATCTTAAATATGCTAAATCTACCCAAAAGCTTTCCAGTTCCCAGCTTCTCCTTTTTATAATCCACATTTCTGGCAGTGTGTAGATTTTAAATGACTTTATGATATTGCTTGTATTTCCAGTAACAACTCTTCGCATCCGCTTTAAGTATTATGGGATTCCAACACTTATTTATGTGTGACATGTCTTGCAAAAGAGAAAAAAAATAAAGTGCTCAGAAACTTTGTTACCTTGGAGTTCTCTCCCTGCTGGTTGTAAGCATTATCTGCTACCATGAATTATCTTAAAGTTATCCACTGTAAACTACAATCTGAAAAAGAGCGAAATCTTTTTGCCAAGTATCTTGAGACTTGTAATAACATGAAAGTAACCTGGTAATTTCTTTGGGACAGTCTGAAACCATTTAGTCTAATGGATTTAGGATTTAGTTAAAGGTATATCACAATCATTGGTATGTGCTCTACTGCATTTTTTGTTCAGGAACAAATATGTAGCTTGTCAATTTATGCATTTATCTAGACATTTAGCTACTCTGACTACTATTGCTGAAGTTCTGCTATTATGAGGAAAGAGTTTGGCAATTGAAACCACCACTTAGAAGCTGCAAACATAGACACACAGTGAACACACCTTGACTTTAATTGGGAGAAACACTCATTTTCTTCATCTGCATCAGAAGTGCCACCGAGATAAATATCAGAAGCAGTATGATTTGTATTTTCTTTTTAAAAATATATAACTTCTTTTGCAAACATATATACAATCCATCAAGGCACAGATAAGTCATGATAGATTGCCACAACTATATTGATTTGTTTGGACTACAAATGTCAAACAAATCACTAATAAGATGAGTGAAATTAAATAAAATATCAGATGCTGGTTTTACTTATTTTTGTGCATACAGTGTTCTCAGTCAGAGACACTATGTTATACACCAGTGAATGGAGAAACAAATAGTTTCAATGCATGCAGATAATATGGAGAATGGACAGCTGTATAGAGAAGGCAGAGAGCTGCTTAATTACTATAAATTAGTGTTGAATCTCTATCAAGGTGTCTTGAAAGCAGAATAATATGATTTTAAGTTCAATGACAAGTACTAACAAATTATGTCAATCTAAATACTGATCTACTTCAGCCCCTTGGCATCTTCTGTTTTACTTTGGTTTCCAAACGAAGACCCAAACACCTGTTCTTGCAGCAGGTGGTATTTGTTTATTATAGCCCTTCCTGCTGAGTTTTAATCAGCTTGCAGCTGCAGAATCCAGGGTAAGTAACAGTTTATAATACCAGATTTTCATATATCAGCAGTATTGGTTCAGAAAAAAAAACTATAGTTCATCTCCATCATATGTTACCAATCATGTAATTTCCTTCTCAGACTTCAAGTTGTTAATTAAAGAGTGAATTCATTTCTAATGCTAGTAAATGAAGTTTTGAACATTGTGCCCTGAGGGTGATATTCGATTATGTTCTCCTGTTGCAAAGGCTCCATTTTTTGGAAGAAGATTCCCAAATTTCTGCCAATTTGTACTCTTGCCATTCTTCACTTTGAGAAGTATTGTCCAGGGAGAATCTAGAAGATTGAAAAAAATGGTGAAGGAACAAATTATCAATATGTAAATCCCTCCATTCAGAAACAATTTAAATAAGAAAAAGGTACTCAGGGGACAGGAGAAGCAGGGTAAAAACTTTCTATACAGAAATATAAGGTAAGAACACTGAAGCAATTTTATAGAAACATTATTCAGAAAGTGTTCCTATATATTTAGATACACGTTAAAAGATTGAATCCTTATTAAACAATGTCTTCTGTTCACTGTAAGCATGCAACATTACTCAGTTATTGACTAACAGAACAAAGTCACAGGCTTCAGACTCTTCGATACTGTGCAAAATGTTATATTAATTTTGCTTAGTATTAAAGCAAGTATTCAATAAATCTTACTGAATACATATTTAAAATATAGGAAGAAAAAGGTGGAAAAAACTGACATTTTACTGTGTGGTACAATGGGTAGTTGTCTCAGTGCATCAGTTCAAATTTTAATATTTAAGTTTTTGTGTTTTTAATTGCAAGTGAAGATTTAAGGACAGAGTTGAGAAAAAAGCAAAAAAAATAAAATAAATAAAGCCTTAGTCTGGGTCTTTGAGAACTCCTTTTAGGAGGAGAAAAGGAAGAAAAGACACCACCTCAAAACCAAGCAGAATGAACAAAATAAAAATCTTGTGCAGATAGAATTACATTCCTAGTCTAAACTGGACTTCTCTCATATCAAACAAATAAATCTTTAAAGTCTTCTATCAAAGTGAGATATGATTATACCATGTCAGGTGTTTCTACTTCTGTAACTGGCATTTTACAGCTGTAAAGATTCCTCTCTTCAAACAGATGACATAATGTCCTTGTACTCAAAGAAATCAGACTGACTACAGAATATATGGTAAGTATGACATGAGAAAGACAGGAGAATATGACATTGTAAGGTTTACATGCCATGAGTATGGCTCTCAGTTTTTAGTAGTAAAGTAAGTTCTTGCCCAGAAGTTGAAAGATGAAATACCGTATAATCCCTGTGATGTTTCTTAGAGTGTGTTGTGTTTTGATATCACCTCACGGACTAATCCATGGTATGCTTAGAAAGGCAAACACTTTCTCACTTCATGTCACAGAAACATGAGATACAAAGCACATTGGAAAAGAATCTATAAGTTGAGATTCACCCTCATAGTCAGGGTGTGTCTATACAAGTTTTCTGAATTCAGATCAGAAATGTGTTTTTTAAGCAACTTTTCTTATAGTTCCTACTTTGGAAGCAGGAATAGGTTTTCAGTTTTAGAATAAAAAACTAGATTCTTTCCAGATGCAGCTAAGCTGATAGATATGCTGCAGAAGCACATCTAATAATCACAGGTATTCAGCTACTTAAACTAGCCTGAAATAAAATACTCTGAATTATACCCAGTGCAGACGTTGGTTTTCCGCAGCAACAGAATGTCTCTTGCTGCTGAAAGTAATTGAGATGAACCCAGCCAAACACTTTTGTAGATCACTGGACTTAATGATAGTGATAAAACACTGTAAGACCTGCTTGGTGTCCTACTGACAATCCTCATCTCCAACAAGAATGGGAACATTATGGCTCTGTCCACTTCCCTTTGACCAGTATAAGGGAACAGCTTCTGGAGTTGTCTCGATGGCCCTTCTCTCTCTTCGACTCTCACTTCGCTCCAGGAGAAGGCTACTCAAATCACTATTTCTACCACTACCACACATCTGAAACCCTGTTAATCCCTGCTCAGCAGCAGCCATGGAACTTCGGGGACCACAGTTGCATGGAATACCACATCCTACTCCACAGGTTATTATGGCCCATCCTTACCTGAAGAGATGCTACAACTGTCCTCAAACATTATATTGCACTACTTGTGTTGTTATTTCTTAGTTGAAGTATGTGAACACTTTTTCTGTGTGCAGAGCCAGATTTTTCTTAGTGTGCTGAAAGATGTGATCAATGTGTCAACAAGACAGGAAAACACCCAGCACCATTGTTAGTGACATAAATGGATCCCACAGGGCTCTCAGTACACAAAACAGTCACCCATTATAACCAACCCCTTCCAAGAAGTGAGTCCCTCCTTGAACCCTAAAGTCTTCTCTTACCTGAAGTCCTCATACTGAATTCTGCAAGCTTTCAAAATTCTTCTCGGACATCTGCTTTCCACTGCCTCCACCAATCTACTTGCCACTCTAGCAAACTGCATGATTTCTAGTCTATCTGCCACAGAATCACCTGCAGGAAGCATTTCTACATGCTTTCCCTCCACACACTACCTTTACTTGTCCTCTGGTTCAGCCCATATAAATACTGAGAGGAACTCTTGCCATAAGACAAGGGCATGAAGTTCACATAGGTCAGGCTGTCCTCCAGGCTAGGCTCACTGGGGACATTACTTGAGAAATTCGCCATAGACCAGAAGTCAAAGTTTTGTTCATGGTGTGTAGTAACTATATTTCTCCACAAGTTACCCTGAAACACATTACTTTGAGGACGAGGAGAGACATGGTACACGTGCATAAGGAGTAGGTTATTTTGCAGTTCCCCTTTTGGCTTTTTCACACCCTGTTTTTCATGTGCCATCTGTACTTTTACATGGCCTCACAAAGTTATAAGACCTAGTGCATAAACACTTCTGTCCAAACTCACCTTTCATAGCAGCAGGAGAGGAAACTTGAAAGAAAGCGTGAGGAAGGAAAAAAAGGTCTTGAAGATTTCCATCCCTGTGTCTTGTTATGCCTTGGGCAATAACCATGAGCTTAAGGGCATATTTAACAGTGAACAGAAAGAAAAGAAAAAAGAAGGCAAGGATTGTCAGAAGTTAGGATAATCTACACTGTCAGTAGTTTATGGATTCAGTGATTCTCCAAGCTTAAAATTTCACTGAAGTAATTATAGCTAGTAATCACTGAGGCACTCCCAGAATTTTCAGCTTGGTTTCTGAACCCATATAGTACTTGTGGCCTCCATTTAATGAAAATAATGGTAATACAGCATAGTCTATGACAACATGATTTGGATATTAGCAACAATGTGACTCACGCTCACTGGTCTGATGGCACATAATTCTTGTACTGAGTATTGGTACGTGAATGCCACTCATTCCTTTTTATAGTCTACAAACCATTTTTTTATATTACTACAGCTCTTTTCAGTCATCTACTTGATCTTACTTTATGTAGCAGCTATTTTGTAGTTTTTGCCATGTATTTCTTAACCTTTTAAATGCCACTACATCTTCTTTAGAAGAGTGCTGGTCAGCACCAGGACAGTGTGTGTGTGCTTACAATCCACATGTCCCAGGGAAGAGTGTGTGTGTGGGAGGGTGTGTATGCACATATGCACACGTAAAACTACTTGTGTAGATATAATTTTGGGGATTAGTTAGGAAAAAGTATTTAGAAATGTTCAGGTGTTTGTTGACATTTTGAAAGTGTCTACTATTGAAGTTTCTGTTATAGTGGGTTTATACTGAAAAAAATTTTTTTATAAAAAATTCCTTCATTCTCATGTTCTTCCCCTGTTTCAACGTGGCTTCCTTCCCAAGGGAGATAGTCCTTCATAAACCTCTCAAAAATGGCTCCTTCCCATGGGATGCAGTTCTTCACGAAATGCTCCATCATGAGTCCTTTACACAGGGTTCAACCATTCAGCAATAGACTGCTCCACTGTGGCTCCCCAGCAAGGTCACAGATCCAGCCAGGAGCCTGCTCCAGAGAGGAGCCTCCATGAGGAAACAGCCTCCCTGGGGGCACATCCATCTGCTCCAACCTAAAGTCCTCTACGGGCTTCAGTGTGGCTACCATCTCCACTCTGGACCTCCATGGGCTGCAGGATTACAGCCTGTCCCACCATGATCTCCACCAAGGGCTTCAGGGGAATATCTGCTCTGGTGCTTGGAGCACCTCCTTCCCCTCCATCTTTACTGGCCTTGGTGTCTGCAGAGTTGTTTCTCTCACATATTCTTACTCCTCTCTGTGACTGTGGTTGTGCAATATTTTGTTTTGTTTTGTTTTTCCCTTTCTTAACTATGTTTTCACAGAGGCACTATCACAGTCAGATGGACTCAGTCTTGGCCAGTGACAGGTCCATCTTGAAGCCAGCTGGAACTGGTTTTGTCTGACATGGGGGAAGCTTCTGGTGTCTTCAGCCACCCCTGTAGCCCCACCACTACCAAAACCTTACCATACATAAACCCGATATATATGCACACATGTGCCCTTCCTTTCAACCACTGGCCTGTCCCAGGGGATGTAGGGAAAAGAACTGAAGGAAGGCAAAAAGACTCATGGATCAAGATAATGACTGTTTAACAAGTAAAGCAAACTCACTTTTCTGTAAGGGGGAGTATCAGCATGTGACTTAGACAAGCTTGAGAAATGGTCCCGGGAGAACCTCATGAGGTTCAACTAGGAGAAGTGCAAGGTTCTGCACCCAGATCCGGGCAAGACTCAGCATCAATACTGGCTGGGGTATCAAAAGATTGAAGCAGCCCTGCTGAGAAGGACTTGGGGATTCTGGTAGATGAAAGACTGGACGTAAGCCAGCAATATGCCATTGCAGCTCAGAAGGCCAACCGTATCCTGGGCTGCATCAAAAAGAACTGTGACCAGCAGGTGGAAGGAGGTGTTTCTGCCCCTCTAGTCTCCTCTGGTAAGACCCCTCCTGGACTACTGCTTCCAGCTCTGGAGCCCTCAGCACAGGAAGGACATGGACCTGTTGGAACAAGTACAGAGAAGGGCCAAAAAAAATCATAAGAGGTCTGGAACACCTGTCCTATGAGAAAAGGCTGAGAGAGTTAGGGCTGTTCAGCTGTGGAATTTGAGGAAAAACCTAGATGGCCTTATACGGAAAGGACTCTTAAGAATAACCTTGCTAAATCTTGTGCAACCTGATGGGTGTGATTAGCCCACTTGTTTATCACAAGATGCATCCTGAGCAGGGGGCCTCATGGAGACAGGGACCCTTGTCCTTGTCAGCAAGATAAGAGAAAACTTGGGTAGTTCTTTGCTTCTGTCAGAAGCCTATGTTGTCCGATGGTGACCTTTTCCTCATTACCTGCAAAGTGCATATTAAAGTTGACACCCCCGTCTATGTTAATGAAGATTTCAGTGAACTTGCTATACACGTATGACCATAGCACTCGTCTCTCCACTCAAATAATACTACATGTCACCTGAGGGTGGGAACCTTGTAGCTTTGGGGATAAAATCTGAGAAAAAGATCATTGAGAGGGAGAGAAGAAAAAAACATGGATGGACCAGTTGATGGGCTGTGTTCTCATCCTCTACCCCAGGCAGGGACGCCTGTCTGGGTAAGTGCAGCGCCTTTCACCTTCTGAGTGGAAGTA
The DNA here is from genome assembly GCA_013398125.1 of Aegotheles bennettii. Taxonomy (NCBI): domain Eukaryota; kingdom Metazoa; phylum Chordata; class Aves; order Caprimulgiformes; family Aegothelidae; genus Aegotheles; species Aegotheles bennettii. Next base: position 24,926 of record VZRW01002949.1, read on the forward strand.
TCCCCGGGTTATATTATTACTACTTGTTGCTAGCAATATTAAATTCACTTAGTAGTGTTTGTGCAGTCAGTGCATTTATCAGTGGCAATTCTGAACTTATTGTATCTGTTGCCTTATTAAAATCTATTTTTACAACTTTGTGCATCTGTTTAGGTGCAAGTCCTGGATGGGACTCTGAAACAGACAAAGTTGTCTGTTTCAGTACAAGTCTTTTGTGAGACTGTTCCAGCTGTGTCCCATACCAGCTTCTAGCCCACCCCCAGCCCACTTGCTTTGGGAAGAGGAAAGAGAGAGAAAACCTTGAAACTGTGCAAGCACTGTTCAACAGTAGCCAAAACACTGGTGTGTTATCAACACTATATTAACCGCAAATGAGAAGCACAGCACCATAGGAGACGCTATGAAGATTTTATAACTTCCTCCCAGCCTGTCCCAGTACAATGAACAATAAGATACCTGACTAGAAGTGCTATGACAGTTTGCATACCCAGAGATTATATTCAATAAAAAAAAAAAAATCCTTAGAGTGTTATGTAAAAATGAAATAAGTGATAAGCCAGTCAAGATACTTATATTTAGAATGATAGAATCAGCCTCTATGAGACATTTTAAAATGTGTTAAAAGCAAACTAGGTTAACCTTCGATACTCCAGTTTAAAAGAAGACATATTTAATTCTTTGAACTCTTGACAATAATACAATAAATAATGTAAAAGGAAAAAGGAAAAACAAAACCACAAAATGAAAACAAACTAAAAAAGTTCTTCAGGGAAAATGTTTAGCAAAGGAGTATTTTTTTCCAAAGAAGCAGTGATTATTTTATGTCTTATGAGAGGTGAGCAAGATAGATTTTACAAAGTATTGGTAGCAAACTGCAGCAACATTACTGGTTTTGTGACAATAATGGTAGAGTGATTGATTTTTTTGGTAAATGCTAGCAAATGTGATGATTCACACTTTTTGATTTCACTTTTTGAGTGAAAACTCATGACATAAAAGCATGTTCTTAGCAATTTTCCCACACTGGATTTGCAACACCACTCTGTCCTGAAAGATCAAATAACATTGAAATATATAAACTTAATTCTGTGATTAAATCACACCATCCTCAAACACAGTACTCAGGAAGACGCTAATAAAGAAACTGAGTATCAAACTCATGTGTCAACCATCAGTCCAGTAGAAACCACTGTTGCCCAGGAAGATAGTGATTAAGGTATAGGGATAAAAAAAAGCAAGATTATTCCAATATAAGAACTGTGGGAAAATCTTGTGAGGAGAAACAGGGCTATATATTCAGTTATAAAGAAGCTCAGACTTTAGTTTCCCTCACTTTTTAAGTAAAAATCTGGAAAAATTAGCTGCATAATGGTCTCAGATCAGAAAGCAGTGGAGGAGTAGACAGCAGGTCCTCTAGAATTAGTGGCTTGCATATGAGTTGCCTACTTTCTGAAAAAGGTTGTCTAAGCTTCAAACAACTGTTTTTCTCCCAAGTTTGTTATGCAATCTAACTCTCTTCTGCAGGATGCTTCAAATGTCTTAAGGACATATATAGGTGAGCTAATGCATCGTACATCTGAAGTTTGGTCTTGCTTCATTGTGGTCAAACTGGTTTTTGGACTAGTACCGGCTCAGAGAACAGCTGGTTTGGCTGCATAACAGTCTATATATCTTTGCTGTATTGCTTAGCTAGAGAGCTCTTAAGAGAAAACTGTTTCTGAATTCCCTGAGATGATTTTATGGTGGTTTTTATTATGACAATTAGGAAAAATATTACGTGTTGTACTAAGCAACTGTGAAACTTCAAATTCTAAAGGACTTCGTTGTTGCTAGATCCCTCTGAAATCCATGAGGCAGTGCTCTAGAAATGTCAAGTGATGTTTTTATTTTCATATGGAAATGCTAAGACTAATTAACAATACTTAAACCACCTAATATAAATGTCTGTTGCGGTTAAAGAAAATAGATGCAATTGCTCAACTAGCTTTAAACCTGTGTCCTCAGATATGTTGACCCAGTAATGGCCTGCTGGAAAGTATTCAAACTGTTATTTCCAGTTAATTAAAAAAAAAATAAGTAAAATATTTGAAAGTGTCTGACTCTTTAATGTTATATAATAATGTGGAGAACCATCACAATTTATTCATTGCTTAAACACATGCTATACTTTCCTATATGCCAAGTATGGAAAAAAAAACACAGAAAATGCTGTATAGGTTTGATGTGTTTAAAGTAAATCAAAATATAAAACCACTTTGTTGTAGTCTTTGTTGTAGAAGGAGTTTAATATCTTTTTAAATGGATTAATTTGATCCCAGTCTCTTCAGGATGAAGTCTCAACTGGGCAAGTAGAAATCAGTATATATTTCTTCATTGCACATTGCCATAGTTGCTAAAGAACCACTATTATCCTTAACAAAATCACTGTTCTAGTGTTCGTCTCTTGTGCAATGTCATTGACAACATGTTTTAGACTTTCACTACATTTATCTTAACACTTAAGTGATCAACTGGTTTTAGAAAGCACTTAAAGTTAAATGAATTTATTTTCAGAATTCAATATTATGCTCTTTATAAGAAATAATCTTTAAGTTTTAAATTACATTAATTTTTGAAGTGTCTGTAGACTATGGATTAGAAAGTACTCCTTGGAAATAAGGAAAAGATTTATAAGATGGAGATTTTTTTCTTAATATGAAGTCTAGACTTCTGTTAAATACAATGTGATATTTTACAGATGGACTGGGTGTGGGGAGACACAATGTTGTTCCACCTCTTTTATTGAAATGAACAGCTATGTTAAATCCAGAGGTTTTCTTAAAATCCTGAACCAGAATCTACATGGTGCTTTTTCTGAACACAGAATAAATCTGACTTTTTGGTTGCATAGTTTTAACACTCTTTTCTTTCCTTGCTTTGTAGAATTTGGAGATGAGTGAGGTCCCAAGCTGCTTCCATCTCACCCTAGTTGCATCTCTGTTACTTTGAGCATGGATTAAGGTCTAGTTTACACTTAAGTCCAAATCCTTTGCATTTTCATGCTGTGTGAATATAGAATAATTTTCAAGCATATTTGTGATGTTTGTCTCAGTGTCCAAAGATTTTGCACCTGAAATCTTTAGAAATATCTAAAAAATTAAGGGAAGATCAGCTATCGTCTGCCAATCCACATCTCACCAGTGACCCCATCCTATGTTTTTAGGAAACTCTATTGATGTGTTATGGTTTGAAGCTTTTTGAACAAATTAGTCCATAACAAAACTTCCTGCCAAGGACTGATAAAACGGTGAAGGAATCGGGAGCTGAGTTTTTTTTTCTTTTCTTCTGTTTGGACTCCGGCTTGCATTCCTAAGCGAAGGGGGATAGCAGCAGAGCGGCTGCTTATCAAGTTTTTTTTCCTTCGCCTGTAGAGACTTTTTTTTCTTTTTTTTTTTTCTTTCTTCCCCGGGCCTCTTTGGCAGATGAGAGGAGAACTCTTTCTTCCCTGGACTCCTGGTTTCTGGATTTTGTAAATATATCTATCCTTTTTCCCTTCCATTTCCCTTTTACCTGTTATCCCTTTTTCCCCTGCTTTCATTAAATTAGTATAGTTTGTTTTCAATCTCCAAGCGCTTGGTTTATGTTGTTTACTTCTTTTCTTCGGGGAAGAAGTGAGCAATAAAATATTGTTTCGGAAGCTCGCAGTCCGCCCTAGCTGTGAAAACCGAGACATCTGGGCCTCTTTCTGGAAGTTTCTATACTTTGTGTCATGTGAACAAAGTAGAAGTTATGTGTTCATGTGGATGCATAAGCCAAGGGTAAGAAGTATGAAGGTCTGTAGCCCACTTTCTCATTAAGGAAATGTTATATAGCATAGTTATTGTCTTAGACGTACTAAGTTTTATTCAGTATTGTTTTCTTTGTTATTCATTGCTCAGTTTACCATCCAGTGATTTATCATCTGTATGCAGAAGCCTGTGAAACTCACTTTTGAGGTGTGCCGAGAAAGCATAGCAAATTCCCTTGCACATGCAAAAATGAGATTGAAAGACTGAAAGCAAGAAAACAGAAGTTTTAAGGACATTGAAATCTATAACTTTCAAATAAAACATGAAAAAATACAGTTTGTAGGCATTGCAGCCTTTCAGGTGAACGGTTAAAGAACAGCTGAATTATTACAAGATAGCTCTAGATGACTGATTTAAAACCCCTCTTGAGACTGAACTAAAAGTGACCATGATATATAGCTGTTTGGTCTTGAGGGAGAAAGGTGATTTGGAATATGGTACTGCTCATAAAATTACCATCTAGGTCTTAGCTGCATGCCATTTTTATAGTTTAATTATAAATCTATCACTTCACTCTTTCTGGAAGATGGGTTGCTGTTCAAGCAAATTCTGACTTAATCGAGCAACTCAAGATGAAGTTCTATGGCTTATAAAGGAGTACAGACTGGACTGTTATAATGTGCCAAAGATCCTTTACTTTTCCCAGATTTGAAATTTGGATCTTTATCTAATATTCAAGGCTATTTGGAATAATATCCAGCTTAAGAAAAATAACTTGTGCTATAGATCATAATGCTGTATAAGGTGAAAGCTAAGCATTTTTGCATGATTTTTGAAATCCACATTTCCTCCGACTCCCTTGAATTCTTGAGATTCCATTTTGATACTATCACTTATTTAAAGTCAAGTATTTTATATATTTACACAACTAGGTCTCAGACTGCCTATAATCCTTTCAAAAGGATCTCAACTTCTCAAGGATTTATTTAATCATGAGTAGCTTATACTATCCTTTAAGGGAAATGTTATTTCCAAAGTTAATGAAGTTAAATTAGAACTTTGAACTGGTGTTAATTAATATAGTAAAGACAATACATCATGAACTGGATTTGGTTCAAGTCTGGTGGGTTTGTAAGTAATGTGTTATAAGAACACTTACAGGAGAGCACATGCTTGGATGATACATAGTGTGCAGTATAGATGTTCAGTGTCTTCAAGACCTTGTCTTAAAAATTGTAAATCTGCTCAAGATGACTCAAACGGAACAAGTACTAGAGAAGTATTTACTGCAATAAGAATATCCTTGTAGTGTTTTATATATCTCTCTATATAATATCATATGTATTTATATGTATGTAATTATGTGCATATATATATATACACACACACATACACACACACACAGTGAATTTTCAGTTTTCTGAAGCAAGACTTCCACAAAGCAATCTGTTACGGGTCTGCTAATATACAGCTCTGCTACCTAGTCTTCTATGTGCCACACATTTTCTATGTGCTTGTTGACCAAGAACCTAGATCCAAAATTTACCTCAAGATCACTCAATTTTCCCAGGTGTTTTCAAGGTTACAGTTCCATCTTCTAGTATGTTTTGTATTTATTGTTTAACAGATAAGCAGATAGATGCACATTTTACTAGGTCTTAGATCCATCCCAGACTGGAACTTTTTAAGTTACTGGATTTTTTGGAGGAACCAAGACACCAGTTCTAAGAATGTCTGAAGTGACTGTGACCCAGTACAATGTTTTCAGTAACAATCACAAAAGTTGTCTAGGACAGATCTTAACAGAAGAACTTCAGTGGTGTTTTCACGTGATCTTTTCCTGGTTTCTATTTCTGGCTCAGACGAGCTCTTGATTTAACTTTTTTTGGGGGGGGGATATACAGTATTTAATATTAGGAGTTAATATTTAATATTATGAGTTCAATAGCAAAATGAACTATAAATTTTAGCTTAGAAAAGTAAACACTCTCAGGACAAATATGGTTTCTGTTAATGCCCATTCATGTGACCCTTTATTGTGTGAGATTCTTGTTATGCCTTAAAGCTAGTAGAAAGGATAAAAATGTTCACCATTTCTGTTTTATCTATGATGAAAAGCAGAAGCAAATATTAAATAATGATGAATTAATTTGTAATGCTTTCTGTGTCTCTATGTAGTATTCTTAGTGCAGATATAACATTTCAGTATGGCGATACCTTGGATGAGGATGACATTTTTTATAAAAACAGAAACCTAACTGCATAATTTTAAAGAAGTGCTGTTAGCATATCCTAGATAATGAACACTTTACAAATGTTTATTTTTAGTACTTTAACCTGGAGCAGTTACTATTTTTTCTACCAGGAAGTACAAAATAACAACTAAAACATGGTTAAACAAAAGACTAAAAGACTTCAATTCTGTCTTTTCTACCCTCCGCCTTTCCTTCACAAAGGAAAAAGTGTATTGTTCATTGACATTCCTCTCTCAAGAGATTCTTGAAGTGACTGTGTCCTTGATAGCACTTGTCCTAATTTGGTGTCTAAGTAAGAGCCACATATCTACTTGTTACTTGCTCTCATTTCAATACTTCTTGTGGTCAGGGCTCAGAATATTAAACCTCTTCATGTCTTAGAAATACACTAAAAAAGAAAAATGAAGCTTTAGAAAACAAAACAGAACAAAACAAAGTAAAACAAAAGCCCCAATACTTGACGTCAGAGAACCACACTGACAAAATAAGAATGGAAATCTCTGCAAAATGCAGAACTTTAAACTAAATGAAGATGGTTAAATTGCTATATATCATTATACTGTGATCAAGATGCGTAGTCGATGAAAACCTAACTAAGAGTTGATCCCTGTTCATGACCGTGAGAAACAAAAAAGTGTGTCTTTGATAAAGTCTGTTTGATAAAGTGTGTATTTTTTATGACTACCTGTTGGAAGAAAGCAGGAAAAATATGTGTGCAGCTGTTCTGTGACCGCCACATTTGGACACACTGGGGCATCTGGCCAGTGCTCTAGTTGTGACCAGCTTTGAGATCTTGGGAAACTGCATGCTCATATGAGTAGACATCTAGTATAAAAGCAGGTCTCTTTTGTAGCTGAGCCAGAAGCCTCACCTATGGGTGGATGCATGACATAGGAACTCTTCCAATTACCAGAGTCTCCTGGCACTCCCAGTTGAAGTGTGGACCTGGATGATGTGGATTAGGTAGTAATTGGTGATGTATTTCTTCTTAATCACTGACCTCTCTAATGCAGTAATGGTTTGATGCATTGCTAATTTGCTTTTATATATATATATATATATCTCCTATTCACTTTGATTTGCTTGCTTAATAAACTGTTCAGATTATATGACTATTGTGTGGTTATTTTGCTGAGTATCCTGTCTGTTTGCAGAACATGATGCTGCATTAACAGGAACTATAAACAAACACTTCCATTGAAAAGTCAGCTTTTCAGTGTTTGTTTCAGGTAAAATACTGGCACATGCTGCCACATCTCTTGTATTTATTTTAAGTGACCAGGGTTTGGTAGCAGGCAGGGGTTTGCAGGGATGGCTTCTGTGAGAAGACACCAGAAGCTTCCCCCATGTCAGACAAAACCAGTTCCAGCTGGCTCCAAGATGGACCTGTCACTGGCCAAGACTGAGCCCATCAGACTGTGATAGTGCCTCTGTGAAAACATAGTTAAGAAAGGGAAAAACAAAAACAAACATTGTACAACTGCAGCCAGAGCGAGGAGTAAGAGTATGTGAGAGAAACAACTCTGCAGACACCAAGGCCAGTAAAGATGGAGGGGAAGGAGGTGCTCCAAGCACCAGAGCAGATATTCCCCTGAAGCCCTTGGTGGAGATCATGGTGGGACAGGCTGTAATCCTGCAGCCCATGGAGGTCCAGAGTGGAGATGGTAGCCACACTGAAGCCCGTAGAGGACTTTAGGTTGGAGCAGATGGATGTGCCCCCAGGGAGGCTGTTTCCTCATGGAGGCTCCTCTCTGGAGCAGGCTCCTGGCTGGATCTGTGACCTTGCTGGGGAGCCACAGTGGAGCAGTCTATTGCTGAATGGTTGAACCCTGTGTGAAGGACTCATGATGGAGCATTTCGTGAAGAACTGCATCCCATGGGAAGGAGCCATTTTTGAGAAGTTCATGAGGGACTGTGTCCTGTGGGATTTCTAAACAGACTTTCTTGTTTTGTCTTGGTGCCTTGACTTGCCAGAGCCTTCTGGTTCAAATTTGGCCAGCACCCATCTACTCAAGTCCTGCAAATATTACAAAGACCGGCTAGTATGACTGTAAAATACAATCCAGGTAAAATGGCTTTTAATCTTTAAGCCTGAATAGTTTAAAAACAAGCTGTCTGAGTTCAATCTGAACATCTGGATTACCCACCTATAATCATCTGGTAGAAGCTCTCCCTGAGTATGCTCTCCATCAACTTTTTATCTTGTGAGGCAAGATTTCTTCAGTGTCCTGGCTTGTTTCAGCTTGTTAATTCTCATAACACTACAATTGTCATACAGATGAAAAAAAAAAAAAAAAGAAACAGTATATGAGGAAGTCAATACTGGCTTTGGAAGAATACTTTTTAACTTTTGAAAAAGGAACTAGTCTGGTTTTGAGAACTAAAGTACCTGGAGACAAGAGTGTAAAAAAAAATATAAAAATCAGACCATGTTATGCTTTTTCTGTTAGTAAGTACAGAGAGCTGATTATTTTTCTTCTTCTGCATGGGTATAAAACTTATAACTAATTATGAACTTCCCTTTCAGGAAGAAGATGTTATTTCTATTAACTTTCTGTGGGACTTCTGTGGGATGTGAAACACTAGCTTTCTTTAAACCCATGAGTAACAACGCTTTTTCTCTGGGTCTTTTTTTTTTTCCCTATATTGTTGATTACATTATGACTTGGTGAAACAAAGACTAATACTTAATGTTTGTTTGAAGTTTACTTAGAATAGTAAGGTTGTGATCTAGACTGGAATTTTTAGAAAACAATAATAACAAGGTATGTTTGCCATTTGTCTCTTTTTATCAACATACCCAGGTATGTAGGAATTTTCATTTAAAGAAAATAGAGTAACTTCTCAAGATATATCCCTAGATATATTCTAACTGGTGTATTCAGCTAGTCTTGTGAAATTTTAATCTGAAAACTCTTTTATATTTACATGTTTCTGACTATAATAAGGATCTATTTTTCAAATAAATATCTAAATTAACAGACATTAACACAGACCAGATTTGCCTCAAGCGTATTCTTAACCTAACATGTCAAGCCTACCACTATGGTGAGCTGTTCTATTATGACTTTTTGTATGTCTTGATTAAAAGGATGACTTTTCTACTACAAATAATAGGAAAAAACTAAAAAATTGTCTAAAGATCTGCAATAACAGATATACCGTGTCTAGATTGGTATATTAATATTATATGTCATCAAGATTTTTTATGTATTTATATAATACATATGTTTGTATACTTACTACTTTGGGAAGAATAGGTTATATGAGCTGAGAAGTATTACAGATATGGCCTTATGTCTCATAAATACATAATGAGCATTTTTGAACAATAATTTTGATAATTAAATATCCTGCAAAATTACATTCTAAAAACAACTTTTGTTTTCTACAAGCAACCCAATAAGCTGGAACTATTGACATTGTCAGAGAAGATTACTGGATCTTGTGTATTACAAGAGAGCAAGAATCACAGAATCACAGAATGTTAGGGGTTGGAAGGGACCTCGAAAGATCATCTAGTCCAAATGCCCCTGCCAGAGCAGGACAACCTAGAGCAGGTCATACAGGAACGCATCCAGTCGGGTTTTGAATGTCTTCAGACAAGGAGAATCCACAACCCCTCTGGGCAGCCTGTCCCAGTGTTCTGTCACTCTTACTGTGAAAAAGTTCTTCCTTAGGTTCACCCGGAACCTCCTATGTTCCAACTTGCACCTATTCCCCCTTGTCCTACCACTGGGCATCACAGACGAGAGCCTGTCTCCATCCTCCTGACACTCACCTTTTACATATTTATAAACATTAATGAGGGCCCCCCTCAGTCTCCTCTTCTCCAAGTTAAGAGGCCAAGCTTCCTCAGCCTCTCCTCATAAGGGAGATGTTCCACTCCCTTAATCATCTTTGTGGCTCTGAGAATGTGCTTGAAAGAAATAAAATACATACAGAGCAGCTATGTTGGCTACTTCTTCCATTTCTATGGAAACTAGGGAGCTTTTCTACTTCATTCAACTGGCTTTGTTAGAAAGTAGGAAAATTTGCAACTACTATCAAAGAAAGGCTGTTTAAAATTCTTTATATCTACAAAACTGACCAGTAGTCCTCACAGTATTGTAAACCATCCAGTGTTGACATCAAGCCTCCACACAGCTGAGCCTCAGTTGTGACACACATTTGACCTAGCGTTTAATTTTTATATAATCATTGAAGGGAATGATCTCTGATACTTGTACTATCACCTAGAATGAGTAAAAACGACAGCAAGTTAGTATGGAAAGATAACAAATAGACAACTTTTCTGAGAGGCACAGAGCCTTAAGAGAAACAAAAGAGAAAAACTGGGATGTTGAAGTGGAACAGACTTGAGGAAACAGACCTTACAACTCGCAGGTAGTTGTAAAGCAGGTATGTTTATTACAGTGCTGGGTGCAAGGGGGATATCTCCTCCTAGCTTGCACACCGATTACAAAGTGCACAGGTATTTATTGTATAAAATCATACATATTCAGTATTGAGGCAGGGTTATTCTATTGATTTCTGAGAAGTCATTATCATATGGATCCTCTTGGCACTTGCGTAATACTGTCTGATGGTCTTCACTTGGGGTCTTTGGGATGAAGTAAGCAGTCTTCCCCACCAACCTTCGGTTGTCTGAAGTTCTGCAAGCTTGCTCAGCAGTCACAGATCTGGTTGCTGTCATTCCAAGGAGTACAGCTTAACCTTGTGGAGGAACTTAGCCTATAGGGTTGACTTTTATCTTGTGTCTGGCAGTTTATCTTGTCTCTGGCAGTTTAGATAAACACCCTCAGGCTATACCACTTGCAGCTAAATTTTAACCCTTTACCAGGCATTTAGCTTTTCTCAGATCAGAACAAATAGACATTTCCTAAGAAAATAATTTTCAGGGAAGTTGTGAAATAGTTTGACAGTAAACCAGATATAACAAATATTTCTAAAAAGTTGTGATTTCTTGCTGTTTTTTTACCAGAAACTTGGAAAAAAAAAAAAGTGTTCCTGGGCTTTCTTAAATTTCTTAGAAATCTCTTGTGGTTCATTTGTCTTTTCTGCATCACAGAAATACATTCTGTGTTCATTGCACTTTTGAAAACAGAGGATGAACTTCCATTAACAGATAGAATGTTTTGTTATTTTGTACATTTATCTTATTACTCAATGTTCTTTGCAAAAATATATATTGTATGACTCAGCAAAATGAGGATTTTACTAATCTTTCTGTGACTAAAATAAAAAAAAAAGTAATATAATTCAGTTAAGGTTGCTTCAGAAAAAAAGCAATAATCAAGATGGCAAATTAGAACAATGTGTCATTGATGTACTGAAGAACACAACTGACCAAAAAATTATCCCAAATGTGGAAATGTGCACTTAGGATCTGTCTTAGATTGTGTAGCATTATGCTATTTTGTAAGCTATGAATGAGCCAAAAGGAAACTTTTATACAAGTAAGTTAAGTTTCTAGTGCCAATGTCTAAGGCACTGAATACTTGCATAAATTAATTCCAAAACTCAAAATAAGAGTCAAGAAATATCAAAACAATACATGCTGCAGTCAGAGGAAAAACAGTAACACCATTGATTTGTAATAACATGTTAAAACTTTCTATATAAATATCAAAGATGTATTGTCCTCTCAAGCTTTGCAAACAACAATCTCCATCTTTCAGCAAGACTGCAAACAAACTCTTAGTTGGTAACAACAGCAGATATTTTAAAGAAACTTTAGGAAAAATGGTAACACATTTTGCTCTATGCAGGAAAATTGAAGCAACATTAAAACCCACCAGATGTAGCATCATTCACTACAACACTTTGAGCTCTGCCATTCAGCCAGTTCTTCACCCAGCAGACCATGTACCAGTTCATCTCACAGCTGGACAACTTGTCCAGAGGAATAGTATCAAACGCCTTACTTAGGCGTTTAAACCCACAAAAAAATACTTTTCAATATAAATATTTCTGCCATTTGGTAATTTTGAAATATTTCTTTGTGCAATCAACTTTGTCATTCTTCTGTGATGTAGGCAGATAGAGAGAGTTAATCTGTTAAAAAAAACTCCAAAAACACTTGTGATTCTGGTTAGCTGAGAAGCAGAAAACATTTGTGTATCTATTTGTAGTTGCTTCTTTCCTTTAGCAGCAAATACTTTAAATTTCACTGTATAGAGCTGTGTATTTATACTGATACAACACATATACAAAGCATCTGATCTGGCTCCAATGTACCAACTCTTTACTACATTATAAACTCTGGATATTTACTAAGCAGCCTCAGGGCTCAGGTAAATGAATAAGTCATTCAAATCATTGGAGCTAATTAATTTGCTATGTTCTTAGTTTGCAGCTGACAAACATGAAGTGAAATGACATCTTAACAAAAGAAGGTTAAGACATGCTGTCTCAGTTTGGTATAGCCAGATACCAGGTATTTTAATTCAGGCTAGCTCAGCAGCCAAGATAAACCAGATATTCAACCTACCCATTGGGTGCAGTGGCAATGATACAAATGCCACTGCTGTTCTGCATCAGCTCCAATAGTCTTATGAAATGTCTGTGGATTTGGATTAAAAATTATAATTTTAAGCTGCTAGACATTATTGTTGCAGAGAAAAGCTGAAGTACAGAAGCCTGAAAAAACAAGACAAGTAATCCCAAGTAACATTTCCAAGCTCAGTTTTTAAAGTAATCCCACAACTTTCAATACAGTTCTACAATTCTAAAGACGCTGGTGTGATTTTGTGACTTCCTGAAGTTTTCCAGAAAGTTTTGGCTGTCATTACCTATGTATCTCATTCATTCAAAAAATATCTCATTCTGATATAGCAGAGCCTTCCCTAGCATGAAATAAACTCATTAAAGAATGGAATAATTCATAGGGTATACAAATTTTATGCTGGTGGACACAGCCAATATCTGCCATATCCAGACTTGTAACATCATGATACCACTGGAAAAGTCTTGTAAGTATGAACAAGTATAGCTTGAGCAAAATTTCTACATAACTTCCAGAAGAAAAAAATTGCTACTAACTTCTTCAGCTTTCTTAGGTAAATATTTTGAAAAACACAGAAGAACTCGATGTAGGTGAGGAGCAGACCTAAGTGAACAGTTTCATCAAGCAACTGAGAAACTTCCTCAAGGAGTAAGGGCTAGTGGAGCTGCATATTTAATGAAAAATCTATTTTCACATGGGCCTATGAGGCATTCTGTATCCCAAGACAGTAACTAAAAATAGAAAAGAGATTGTATATGAAAATAATATTAAATTTTCTCAATATTGTCTGTAAGGTAGGAAAAGGCACTTGAAAGTATTTTTTCATTTTGCAGAGTGCATTTTGCTGTAATAGTTTAATTGCATTGACTGCATTATTTGAATATTCAGTCTTCTGGGTGAAAAATAAAAAGCATATTGAATATGAGACTATAATAAGAGAAGACAATTTCAAATCCAACTTCTTTTTTATTAATAAAGTAGTCCAAGATGTTGATTCTTAAAAAAAAAAGTACTTGATAAAACAGCAGGGGGCAATGAAACATAAATCAAAATAAAGAAGCTTCTTTACAAAGCAGAGGAAACCTACAATAGAATATTACTACCTGAACATTGTTTGCTTTAGTGAATGTTTTTTGAGCAGATAAAAATACAATGGGGATTTTTTGAAGAGAAAAATAAATGTGAATTTTTCATGTAACCTACAAAAGTATATGACCAGTATATGTAGTTTGTGATATGTCAGAAGCTCAATAATTTTTTTCTGTAGGAATTTTTAAACATATATAAGTGGCTACTGGTTTCAAGTCTGTAAACATCCTTATATATCTGTAAGTTGAATGATAAAAAAGCTATATGAAAATAAAATTCCACTGAAAACAGGTGTTCGATTTCCTCTAAAAAAGCACATTTTAATAATTTCTCACACTTTAATTGCAGCATATGTTTAGTGTATGTAATTACATTTTTGTCATTCTTATTATTTGTACAAAACAGTGTAGTACTTAGACATTTGTGAGCCTTATTTATTATGAAAATTGCTAACTAATTTCCGATTTAAATACAATAATACTTATATGCTGTAACTCATTTTCACAGCACATATTTCAGAGTTTAATGTGTAATTGTACATTTTGTCATTCAAAGGAAAGATTACCCATCTCCTTAGCTTACTAATATATTGAGTATATAGTGTGCACTTTTCTGTCATGTAGTGACTTGGTGTGGATACTCTGTTCCAGAACTTCTTAGGTTTGTAATGTCAGGCCTTGAAGAGATATACTTTTACTGGTGTTACATTTGTATCATCTGTCAGAAGTATGAATGATGAAATAAATTTATCGTAGGCAGAAGGAATGCATTTACATGTAAGAGACTCTCACGAAGAAAAAAGGAGTTGTAGCATGTCAGTCATATTGCCCATTTTAGCAGTTCCATTCTAAGGGAAAGGTTTGCCGGGAGTGAAATCCATTAAAAAGCCTGAGAGCCAAAGCTGTCCTATGTCAAATGCCAAAGCAGTGCTAGGAGATGATCTATGTGAGAGTCTCCTCAACAACACTTTCAGAGGTTGTAAAGCTTTCTGCTAGACTTAGCACTTAATTTGTATTAGCCTTTTTTGTCTGTAAGTACCAGAAAGGAAAACCTGTCTCAGCCCCTGTGAAGGATAATAAAATGTCCAGTTCCCTCAACAACTCCTTCATGACAAGTTAGTCTCCTCATACCTCTTATTAACATGGTCTATTATGCATGTCAGAAAACTATGTGAAAATTAAAAATGTTTAGTTGATTTCAATGAAAAGATTAGGACAAATATTTGTGGCTGTTATTAATAAAAGGGAAAAGAAAATAAAATCTTTCAAATCAATCTTGGATCCTTTCTGATCTTCTCATGTGATCTTACTCTTTTCTGAGGTAGAATCTTTTTAACTTACTTGCTGGAAAATCAGGCATTTGTTGATTTCTATTCCCTGAGCTTATTAGCTTCAGTAAATAGGACCAGTTATCATTCTGGACCCCCTAACTGGCTCATCTACATTATTACAAACCACTTCATAGTATTTCCAGCATTCTCTTTCCTCTCTCTAGCCTTTCCTCTTTCATGTATTCTGGTATATCAGTTAGATTTCCCAATTTTTGGGCTAGGTTTCACAGGGAGCTCCAACAAGATCATCTCCAGCAGCAACACCAGTTGGACATAGCAGCTACTCTCGACAGCTCTGGCTGATGCAGAATTGCTGCTGTTCCCAGAGTGAGAAAGACTGGAAATTGCAGTAAGTTCTTTTACACAATACACTTAAAAGAATCTCCCTGAATCATGGGGAGATTATCAGATGTAATATTTGTTTCTGCCATTGTCTTTTCAAAAGCAGTAAGAAAATTTAAAAGAAAACCTAAAGCAGAACTAGATGTTATCTACCTGTATTGTTATGTACCACTGTATAAATAACCTTTAAGTCTGTAAAGTGCAGAGTTTGTACTAAATAATAATTCATATATAGATAACTATATTGTATTCTGACAATCCTGTATGCTTTTGTTCTTCAATTACATGACCACATACTCCAGTCTTTGTGTACTTTTGTGTTAAAGAGGTAAATACTTCTGTCATTGTCAGATAGAAAATAGTGAGATGTTACAGTAGTATCACATGAAGAAATAAAAATATGTCATCTTCTAACTTCTAAGTGCTTAATTTTGCAAATTTAGATATATTAATTTAATGTATTTTTTAAAAATTTCAGTTACAACACTTTTTTTACAATTTTATTTCATATATTTAGCACAGTTGTGATATTGATGTTTTAATATATATGTTACTTATTCTATATAAAAGATTTAAGTAATTATTATCTATTATATGAAAGAAAATTATCTAAACATTTTAACTCTACGAGGCAATGAATGGTAACTTAAGAGACCTTGAAAGCTATGCTACCACTGTTATAACAGGAAGAATAGCTTTGATTTCCGAAGAATTTGGATTGTGTCCTATGAAGACAAGGCTTAGAAAACTGATGTCTCTATGATGTCTAAATTTCATATGTGTAATTATGTTAGTAATGGACAGAATAATGTAAGAAGATACTTTGCAAAGCATAAATAGTGTCATAAGAAACAGAAGGCGAGGGAATGCATACAAATGTTACACAATATCGAAGTTTAAGAAGGAATTAGAAAAATGAATGTTATGGAATGTCTGGATATGTACCTACCTTCAGTCAAAAGATGCTCTCCAGTATAGTCCTTCTGTATAGTAATGTGTACTTACATGTTTATGGAGATATAACTATCATAACCACTAGTAGAACATAACTTTTACAATGTTCTAGATATAAAAGATACGCTTCTAAGTAGTGTTTGTGATATGTCAGAAATATTTTGTTATATTTTGTATTCTACTGAAAGCTCTAGTGTTGTCATATTACATATTTAGCTTGTAAAATTGATTGATTGCTTCAGAGAAAAGTGTGTATTCTTATCTGAGTCAATGTTTTTCTCAATACTGTGTAGTAAATTAAAATAAAGTGTTTAAATGCACTGCTTATGATAAAGAAGACCAAATCTCATTCTAATAAATGTGAAATACAACTTGTCATGTTCCTTTCACTTTGTAGAAATGCTACCACAAGGCTTAGCCAGTTAAGTCTAATATGTTGACATTTATTTTTACTGCAATAAATGTTAGGATTATATTTTTGCATTAAAGTCTGGCATTTTTAAAGATCACGATGACAAATAATTTATTCTTCAAATCACTCTGGTTTGTTTCTACTTTTTGAATATGGATTTGGCCATGTTTCTCCAAGGCACAGTAGAAAGCATATTTCATATGTTTTGCAACCTATTAGTTTGATTTAAATCCATTTTTTCTGTCAGGATTTATGTAAGTTTTCTTGATGTTATTTGCCCTGAATTATTGCACAGGAATAATTACACTGAATCCAATTTCACACAGGCAGTGTGGCCTATAAGATCTGTCACTGTAAAGCTCTAAAGCTTTTAATTTTTTTCAATGGTGGTGATTCTTCAAATTAGCTTAATATACAGCACTGTCTTGTTTTATTTTCATATTTACCCCTTCCTCTCAAAGTGTAATGAATTTGATTGTGTTCAGTAAGTATGTAACAATCTGTAAGGGAGGAGGAGAAAATGAGAAAAAATTTTTTGAAGAACAGAATGATTCTAAAATGCAAAATAAACAAAAGATCAATATACTGTTAAAACTGCACTGTTTCAAGTGTGTTTGCTCTTTCAATATATGTGCAATCTTTCCACATATTTTTTATGTATTTGCATGTCATCTTTCAATGGTTTGAAATTGAAATCTGTTCTTCAGATGGAAATGTGAAAAAAAAAAGTGTTCTTGAGTTTTGGGAAAATACTAATCTTCTGTGCTCAAATGTTTCATTCAGAACTGACTTTCATCATCTGCATATTGTATTCAGAGCTTATTTTCAGCCATATTTCACAGGGGTTGATCAGGACAAAAACAGGTCTATGCTCTGCAGAAACTGTGATCTTCAAAAACTGTGATCTTGGGAAGGATGACATTAGACAGGAAGCTAATGTGTTGTATCTTCACAGATACCTAAGGACTTACAGGCACAATAACACTGACTTTGTTAGCAATTCAAGAGTCAATATTCAGTTCTGTGCTTCTTGCTACAACCCTCTCTTAGTTTCTCATATCATTCCTGCATGTTAGCTACAGATAACGTATAATATTCAACACTAGAAAATATCCATATTATGTAATCACTGTACTGACATCCAATATCGCCCTATTTATACAATGTATTTGTCCCTTTGGTCAGTGTCACACTGGGAACTTTCTGTTCAGTTAACTTTTCTCTGTGACTTCCAAGTTCTTTGAAGAAACAATATATGGAGTTTCCCCATCATGAATTACAACTTACATATTACGAGATATATGACTGAGATTTTGTTATACTAGAAAACAATTTGCTTATTTTCTTCATCAAATCCATTGATACAGATTGGTGTACACCAATCACCAGCCCCCTTCATATCTTTAGAAGAATATTTTTTCCAGATCTAGTTCTGCTCCTGGAAGTTCCCTGTAAGTTTTCCAGAGCATTACACAAAGATTATGCCATTGGTTGACATAATCTTTAAAAGTTAAGGAACTGGAGACAGGGAGATGATAAGAGGGAATCATACCTACATGCATGGTACAAGGTTATTTAACCAGTTGGTATTCTAACCTGTCCAAAGTGCAGAAAACTGACATTCTATTTGTGGGAATTCAATAGCTTTCTGTTGGCTCGGTTGCCACCTTACTTAAGGACCTCTAAAAAACCTTTCTTCAGTTCCATCTGAACTGTAAGCTCTGACATTTGGTATATTATCTACTCCTTTTATATAGTAATATCCACACATTTGCTGAGGGTGAAGTCTATATTATCATCCAGATAAATGATTTAAGATATTGAACACTATTGGTCCCAGCGCTGACCCTTGAGGAATTCCATTTGTTACAGGTCACTGATTATGTCAAGCCGTTGATTCTGGTGTCTCAGTCAATTTTCACATGATCATTTATCTTTATTTCCTAAATTAATAGTCTTATTTTATGAATATATATTGTAGTTTGTGCAGATCCTAAAATTTACAGCAGATCAGTTCTCAGGTGACTCCTCATGCTCACTGCTTTCTTGTCCTCAGTCACTTCTAAGTATCAATACTCTGTTGAAACACCACTGCCAGTACATCTGCAATTGAAAGACCACAAGGACTTTCATTGTTGAGAGGTCTGCTGGGGAGGTTTTTCTTTAGGAGGTAACATTTTTACAAATAGGAGGAAAGGTATATTGTCTTTTAAGTGGCTTGTTCACTGTCCATGTTAATTGTGTATGATATGGACAGTATGATATCCTGAGTAAAACTTATAAATTGAATCAAGCACCCTTGAGTGGAGTGCAATCCCCCTCCCCCAGGCAAATTAGCAGAGAAAGGGAGTTAGATGAGGTTAAAAAAGAATATATTCTCTTGTCAAATGATGAAAATATGTACCTCCCTTCATGTCATTACAGTTCTCTAAATCTGCATTCTTTCTCATCTTTGTACTGCTTTTCTTCTCTTGTATAAAGCACATTCATGTCATTATCAACACACCATCCTGCCTTAGGCAGTTTTGATTATTATATACCCAAGAAGAAGAATCTTCACTAATTACCAATAAATATGACTTTCTCACTGTTCATCAAGGGTAAATTTTGATACTATCTTTGAATCTTTATAAGGCACATAATACGTACTTTATGTTGAAGTATTTATTGAAAGACTAGGTCTGTGCATCAAATATGTGAAAAAGAGGGCAGAGGAAAAGGGAAAAGATGCAAATTAAATGATATTAAAAAGGTCTAACTTTTGTGGGAAATACATTTTTTTATGAAACAAGAAAGTATTTGCTGTTTTGGAAATGATAAATAAATTTTCATTTTAAAATGACAGAGTATATGAATGAGGGCACTCATTTATTTTTTTTTTCCTCCATTCTTACTTCCTTCCACTTTTGGGCCCTAAAAACTAGGCCTGGCCAGCAGTCCTCAATTCTCAAAAAGGGTCATGCGATATAAAAGGCAAATCTCTGTCAGATATCATCTGTGCAACAAATTATTGACCTGCAGTACCTATCTGCTCCTAACAAAGCCTTTCTGTTTTATCATCAGGATTGAGGAGAAACTGTGAGATCAAATGGCTTTCACCCTCACACCCAGAGCTGTGAAATCACTCTTGCCATGGTTGACATGTTCCCTCACAGCTACACTAGTTCCCACATGGATGAACAGTATCAGATAATAGTCCAAGGGCTGGACAAGCTTCAGCAGTGTCTCCACATCATCTAGTATCTGAGCCTCTGGTAAGTAACAAGTCTTCTTAGAGAGCAAGTGGGACTGGCAAATGAGGGCCTCCATTCCCCACAGGAAGGAGTCTTCAGCTACTGCCACCCACTGCTTTCTATTAATGTTGACTTGGATTTCAGTCTTGGCTGGCTCTGACACCACCCTAGATAGAGTCTTCTTCCTCACTGTCTACAAGGGCAATGAAGCTGTTCTGAAGCCACAGATCTGTGCCTTCCTACTAATACTCTTTCTCCAGGACAGAAGTGTCATCCATTCCCTTCTTGTCCCTTTCTGTTTGTTTTGCACACAGAAAGAAAACAAAAAAGATCCCAGAAAAAAGTTCCTACAAAATACCTCAGATCTGAGCTCTAGAGAAAAATAAATCAACTCACAGGGGTGTGAATGGTTCTTCCTCCAGGCTACCTCTCTGCTCAGCTAAGTAAAACATATGCATATTCAAGCCTTATATCATTACAACTAGATATAACTAAGCAAATAATGTTTTGGTGTAAAGATTGCCTTTGTAGGTCTTGTACAGGGGTATTTTACCTTTAAACTGTGCAAGTTAAAATATAGAATCATTCAGAAGGACTGCTGAGATTACAGAGTTGGCAAGCAACTATTTTTTTCCTCCTTGGAATGAAAGTAACCGATAATACAAAATAAGTGAGCACCCAATGTTCAGAAATAAAAAGGAAAAAGGCTAAAGCTTTCCACCAGAAATTTTAATGAATGGAAATGATATTGTAATAAAAAATACAAAGAAACTTAAGAGGAGTATATATATGAAGACTACACATATTTTTAAAATATAAAATTAGGGTCAATAAAATGTTTTAACTTATAATGTTAAGTCTAGCTGTTCTCTCACAAGCCCACTGTTTTCTCTCTTTTAAGAAATTTATGATAGGGTAAAACAAAGTTGTTGATAATTCCAGTAATATATTCAGGTGAGAGGGCATTGTTTTGGTTTCCACATGTTTAAGAATGTCACACTTACTGCTTGGGTTACATTTAGAGTCAGTACATTCTTCGGTTTTCCTTCCTCAATGTGAATGCATTTGTATATGAAGATGATCAGAGAATTTTAGAGGTGTTTTACATCTAAGCTTTCTACCACACTTTTCCTCTAGCTCTTTGTTAAATCCACATTAAATGCAAAGGAGACTACTAGAACAAATCAGCCTATCATGCAAAAAGTGTTGAGTCATGGTGTCCAGACAAGAGTCAGGAAAATTATATGAATCATATATATGTTGTGCCTCAATTACAGAAAAAGATCAAAGCTCTAGGAAGTTTGCGTTGTAATAAACAACACTAATCAAATGGTACACTGTTACAATAACTTGTATACAGTAGATATTTCAGATAGACTGCCAAGATACAAGAAAAGAGAGAACAAGAAAAAGAAAGATAATGAACATGCATAAATTAAACTGTGAACACAAAAAGAATGAAAAAAACAACTNATCAAATACCCAGTGCTACATAAACATGCAACTTTTTACAAGACCAGTCTTCAAGGTAAGGCAGTGGGTGAGAAGAATACATCTTTTTCTCACACACACAAACCCCTTCTGATTCCCAACTGAAAGGCTCTTGACATCATTGAAAATTATAATGACTGTCTTGTGAAACTAATGACAGACTTTAAAATAGATTTCTTCAAGGTTAATGAGTTTAAATTCCCACATCCAAAACCTTTCTGCCACTGAAATACTTCCACTTTGGACCATTATTGGTATTTTTCTAAATGTTCACCTCATCACAAAATGCTGCATTATACACTTCCAAAAAAATATATATTTTTATGTGGTATGTAATATGCAAAGAACAGTCTCCTCTACAGCAGCCTGCAGGCAGACTTTCAAGGTTTAAAAAGCAGGCTCTAGAGAAGCTTAAAAAGACGACAAAGTCAATTAAGTTATAAGAAACTCTTTATTTTTATGAAGTAGGAACATATTAGGAATTTCATTAACAGCCAGTGTTATAGTGCACGTTTCTCCTTTGTAATTTAGAAATCCTGATTTCTACTGTAAATTAACCCCTACAGTTCAAACTGAGACAGTCCTTAGAGAAACACTATACAGGATTTCCAGTCTCTGTTGGAAAAAAGGAATGTATCTTAATTTAAAGGCTGAAGCCTACTTCAAACTGGTTTGTTACTTAGACCTTGAGAAATATCTGAGAAAAAGATTTTATTATTACCATGAAGTAAGACATTTCAGAGAATGCACAAAATTACCTACTGAACTCAGAATAGGCTGTATCTTTGAAACAATCAATTCAAAATGTAGTACCAAGTGTTACAGTGATAAATGAAGTAGTCAGAGATTGTTGCCAACATCTTTTACTAAATGACAGAGCACAAGAAACCTTCCACAGATGTTGAAATTATGAGGGAGAAAAGAAAGTGCTTAAAGCCTATTTACTAAAAATAGAAACAATCATCAAATTGCAAAAGGAGCCTACATTTCATATGGCAAGCTCAACCTGTGATGTGCAGTGTTAGTACTCCACAATTTTATGATGAGCTTAATACTCCACATTTTTGTTCGTAATAATGCATCTGCTCTAGATTTTACAGGTAAGGTAAAGATTCAGGCTACATTAAATAATTCTTGTTGAAAAATTAAGCATTATATTAAAACATATTTCATATATCCTCCACAATATGAAGTTTGTTATCTTGTTAAAGTTCCCACTATTTTTTTTCTGCTATTTGAGCTAAACATTAATAGTATCAGGATAAAACATTTTGCTAATTCTGAAATTTTAAAACAAGATAAAATCAGTTTTTAAATATAAACTGGGAGACATTATAATTACATGACATTGATAGTGAAATTGTTGTACTTATCTATTAGTGGTGTAAATGTATCAAACTTGCTTTCATTGTGCTTTGGGCTCCCTCTGGGATCCTCTGCACCCTTTATAAAAAGCTTTTTTTTCTCTCTCTCTTACTTGAAATCACACTTCCAACAATTCAGGAAGACCTTTTCTTTTAACTTGCACGAAACTAAACAAAAGAGCACTTGTCCTGAAATTAATGTATATGATACATGTGGCATGCATAAAATAGTGGGAAGATTTATTTCTGAATTAGTCTGTCCAGTACTATTGAAATGGTAAACATAAGAACAAGAAAATGTTGCTATGTTTTAAAAATTAAATACTTACATATCTTAATTTTAGCTTTAAAATTATATTAATTGTTTTTTAAAAGTTAATTGGACTTGTTTAAGAAATAAACTAAACTCAGTTTAGTTTCAGCTGCCCCCCTACAAATGTCAGGGGTAATATTTTGAAAGTATCAAAATATTTTACTTTCTCGATAAAATTACTCCATTTGGAAGTGCCAGTATGTTTTATTTTCATATCCTGGAATTGAATCTTTTTATATTATTACTTTATTATTTACAAAAATGAACCTAAACAAAACAAACAAACAAAAACCCAGAAAGGAAAAAAGTAAGAAAATAACTTCTGAACAATATGAAATATTTTGTTCTGAAGTAAAGCTTTTTAAGTTTTGAATGTACAATTCTTGCTAAAAATAAATTAATTCAGACTAAGATGCAGAGGATAATGGTTTGTGTTGAACTGAAACAACTAAGAGATAATATTGAAATATATTGTTTGTTAACAGGTTCTTGAATTGGATTATGATCAATTACCCCTCATACTTCACACAACTGTCGACCATAGGATTAGAAAGGTCTAGGATGGTCATCAAGGTCATCAAGGAAATTATCACTGATGGAAACAGAAAAAATGTGGACTTCTTAAAAGATCTTTACTTCCTTATTATTTCACCAATAAACAACAAAAAAAAGGGAATATACTTTAACTAAGGTTTAGCAGATATGCTTATTTGGTCATATAAACTTCTTCAGGTTCAACATGTAGAAACACACTCAATTTCCCACAGGTCAGTTGCTGCTTTGACAGGACAAGGGTAATAACCACAGTCTGTAAAAGCTAAACAATATTTTAATCTCAAACTTCTTCAAGAAGTCCCTCCTTATTCATGGAATAAATCCTCCTTCCCTGTGAATCCCTCCTCCTACTCTTCTATTAGATATTTTCCACCATCCTCTCCCTTATGAAGCAGACCTCTCTCCTGTCCTTAGACTGGTGGCAGAGTGACGTTTGCCTTGTCTCCCTTTCTGAAGATAATGACTCTACCAAACCAACACTCAAACCAGAAGCGTACAGTTTCTATAGAACAAAACTACTAGACCATCTTCAAAAGAACTACCAGACCACCTGCTCAGAAGCAAGAAGTCTCTATAAAGCTCCTGGAAGTGTCTAGGTCTCTTTATCTAGATTTACATGTCAGGAGCTTCCAGTGATTGAGGACCTGAGCTTTTGGCCCAAGAAGCTTGAGGAAATGGTGACTAAAGTAAAAAGGTACTGACACCTCTCTTGCAGCTATAATCTTTATAAGATCATTTACTGCTGATAAAAGGTTATCTAAGTGTCCATTCATTTTATCAAACATACATATTTGCAATTTAGCATATCTTGTACTTAAATAGAGCTAAAGAAGTACACAAGTGATACAGTTCTCTCTTAAATGGGGACCACCTTTTATAACATTAACACTATGCAAGTGTTAATCTTCATTAGTTGCTATGTGTTCATGGACAAAAAATGATAGACCTTATCAGAACACGTCTTTGGCATTGGCCACCCCAATGCCAGGTTACTCTGTGCTAGTTCTATATTAAAGTTTTGCATACCAATGGTTGTTTCATTTCAACAAGCTAATAATACCCCCCTAAATATTCCACCTAGCAACAGAAAAAAACACAAATTTAAAAATTTACACTGCAGAACAGTGAATGACAGGAAAGTCTTTGTATTAGTCCACAATAAGACATAGGCCTGGTTTAGCGTAAATAGATCTATGTCAAAGTGTTGGCAGTATAATATCCAGTTTGGGAAGCATTTGGCATTGAGGTACTAATTAATAGGAGGAAGGAATCTCACTGTTCCTTTTTCCTGAAGGACCTTAAGTGTGTTTCTTAATTAAAAATATCTTAACATTTAATAAAATCATGTGAAAGACTGATAATTCACTAGAAATTATCTTATTACATACCATTCTTAAATGTTTTACTCAGAAAGCTTCACCAAAAGTCTTATTTAGAAATGTGTGGTTTCAACTAAGTATATATTTTCTAGGAAAAAAAATAAACCTGGTAAGTTCATGCCTTCTGTCACTCTCTTTCTTCACTTGTTTCCACTTCTCCTTTTCTTGAAAGAGACCTAGAAGTATGTTGATTCTTCACATCTCAGCAAAGAGCTATGTAGAACATACCAGCTTTGGTAGTGATCTTAGGGTTGCAAGTTTTCCTCATGACAAGTTTCACAGCTTCCAGCTATAAGAAACTGAAAGATTTTGGGGTCTTTGTGTTGGGTTTTTTTTTGGGTTGTTTTTAAATATACTTTATATACTATTTCCAATCTATGGCCAGGAATGTCAAAATGTCAAGTAATACAACTTTCTTGGACTAAAACAATTCCATGTAAAGGAAATATTTTCTCGTAATGAAACTAAACTTTAGATATCTGAGTACTTCCAAATAAAAGTAACTGTAAGAAATTGCTTTGGGTTGTTTTACAAGGTTATTTCCTTGTTAGAAGTGGAATAAAATAGCCTAAGTGGAGCAAAATAATTTGAATATTTAGATATTTAGTTAACATTACTTTGATTTTTTGATCTTTCTAAAGGGAAAAAATTCTTGGCACTTCTGTTCAGTTTAGTAGCAGGATGGTTGATTTCAAAGGCTTCTTGAAAATACATCTTCGTTATGCCATTGAAATTTTTTGCGTCCCCAAAATCATTCCTTCTCTTTTCCCGTATTTTTAATGATACTAAATTTTAAGACTTGATATGTAAACAGCAAACAAAACATATTAAGGAAGTAAAGTGATTGCCATTATGTACAGCTAGCCGCGATGATCAAGCAAAATCCATCTAAAATTGCTGTATGAGATATCTTGTTTTGTTTTTTAAAACGTGTTATGTAGGACATTGAATACAGAGCATTCAGACAGCAGTGGACATCCCCACCCCTGAAAGATCTATTTTTTTTTTAGTTGTTTGCTTGACAACAAGATACACTACCACAAAAATAGCTTAAGGACCTAATTCTCTTACGCTATATTCTGGCATTGCCACTGCACTTCAAAAATGCAAGTTTACTATGGCAAAAGGCCATTATATAAACAAGGTGATTGTGACACTTATTATATGTATCTCATATATAAGTAGTTTCAATACATATGGACAAAATGAAATACATGATAAAAAATCTAGAAACTGAATGAGACATGCAATTTTCCTATAATCAGTGTGCTCCAGGTTTAAAATGATGACACACTGATGAGAACAATATACTTCACAACAATAGTTGTATTTGTCAATTGATATATCTTTTTCTTCATTCACAATTTGGGAACAAAAAAGACTAACATTCAAATTAGGAATAATTTTAGACAACTCATCCATAAGATGGTAAAACTTAGGAATCCTTGGAGATGTTTGGTACAAGGAGTTATAATAAAATGAAAATGCAAAGAACAAGCTGCTTGTTTGTCCTGGAGGTCTATGAATCTGCATGGATTAAAAATGTACAATAAGTGAGAAGTGTTAGGAAGAAGAGAGCTTCAGGGAGGAAGCATATCAGAATAGTTTAGAGTAGATACTTATTTTTTTACAAGGTTAAATCTTGGAGAGAAATCACTCTGTGATTTGCTCAGATCACATTGACAAGGCTCACCTACTGCTGTATTTGCCATAATAAAAAGATGTTAAAAAGGGACCAGGAAACCTCAAATCTTACAACTTTTGGTACGTAAGAACATCTGTCCAAAATGAATGTGACTTGGAAATATAAAACTCTCATAAATGTCCATAAAACACACCATCATCATATTCACTTGTATACTAGAAAACCTTAAAATTATTTGGTACTTCTTTTATCATTAAGCTTTTACATATGACACTATCTCACATACATATAATTTAACTGTCTTTACAGCACTTCTCTCTCCCAAAACAATGACAGGAAGAACACATTAGATATACTTCTACAATATTCTTTTTTTAGCAAAAATTACTGAGAACTGCAGCTCTTTAACATCTCTAAAGAACACCTTCTTAAAGTATACAGAATTACAGTAAATGAAAATTAATATAAGGATTGGAAAGTGCTCAAAAATGTGAAAAAAATAAAGAAGTTTCCTGGATTTTTTTTTTTTTAAAGTCACAGAAAATAGTATCCTAAAGAATGAAAAGGTTTCAGTTTTGAAAATGGAAGAATAACATCTAATGCAGTCAGAAAACTGAGAGGTACTTTTTAAACCGATGACTCTGAAGAAGGACCTGCCAGATAGATTGCTATAATTTCACATATGAAGCTCATGTTCTCTTAAAAGAGTAAATTTTCCAAGAACAGAGAACAAGAAATTTTCTATGTTCTTTCCTCACTACCTGCAACCATCCATGCATATCCATCAAAGGTGTCTTTTTAACTTTGTATTCCACTTAATGGTCAGGCAGGATTGTTAAACAGAAAATTTGGAAAATAAATTTACTAGGTTTTCAAAAAATCAAGTTGCTCATTAAAAAAGTGTTATAGTTTGAAGTTTTGTCCGTTTCGGGAAGGAACGAGTTAAACGAGTTATTCCATATCAAGCCTTCTGTTGATAAACTGAAAAGTAGTGAGCTAATTTTTTTTTTTCTTCTCTCTGTTTGGGCTTTGGACTGCATTCCTGAGGGGGGCAGCGGCGGAGCAGAGCAAGGAGCTGCTGCTTATATCAGGTTTTTTTTTCCCTTCTTCGCTGGAATTTTTTTTTCGGAGGCAGCCATCGGGGAGATGAGAGGAGAATTCTTTCTTCCCTGGACTCCTGGTTTCGGGATCTTGTAAATATATTTATCCAAATTTCCTCCATTTCCCTTTGTACCTGTTCCCTTTTTTCCCTGTTTCATTAAATTTGTATGGTTTGTTTTTCCTAAATCTCACAGCCATGTGCATTGTTTATTTTCTTCCCCTTGGGGAGAAGTAAGCAATAAATTATTGTCTTGGGGGCTTGAAGTCCACCCTAACTGCAAAAACCAAGACAAAAAGTAAGGCTTTTAAAATATGAAATTTTAGACAAACAAATTTTTGCATTTCTTTTGGTATTGACAAATTTGAAGCTTTTCTCAACTAAAATTTCCTTGAGATATTTCTTTAAAACATTATCAGAGCAGTTGCAACTTCAAAATTGCAAATAGTACAAGAAGGCCCACAGTCTCTTATATATCTGAGTTACCCCTAAATTCCTACAGCTTATGAATCAGTGCCTGAGCCTGGCACTGGTG